>CM035149.1:102738876-103338876 GCA_020205605.1 Panax ginseng | reverse complement strand
GAACCACCAAAAGTAGTTTTTAACCCACAAGATGCGTCTATTTTCTGAGATTCAAGATCTACAACTCTTGTGATGTTCAATGATTTTCAGCATATTGCCGGATCAACAACTATTAACATTGGTGCCTAAAAGTTGACCACAAGAAAATAAAGACAATACTATTTCAAATCATATCAAAAAATAAAATAAAAAATTGCATACTTGGTGGAGCTATTACAAGGATTGGAAGGAAGTAACAAAAATTGAAGAAAATAGGAATTAAAGCTATTGTTTTACCCTATGATACTAAAGGATCATGATGAATGGTTTCCCCTATGGCTAACTCGTTTCAGAATGCCAAGGTGCAGACGTTGGCTTAGGGCCTCAAATTTCTCATGTCTGGATTTTTTAACAATTGTCGGATCCTTCTTCTTCCTCTTTTCCTCTTTCTGTGGTTCTAACGACTTGTATTGAATGTTCCGAAGAGGCGTTGCAAGCATCTTTAGGGTAACCTGCAAGGGTATAAAACTATTAGTAGCTCATCAAGTTCGTTCAAAACTAACAAAGCTTAATAATATCCCCGACCCAAAACATTGTGATTTTAGATTTGAACTTACAGAATTACGATTTCAGCCCAACTTTGAAAATAGATAAAATTGGACTTGGGTTTAATATTGAGAGTTTTTAGAATGTATATAATTTCTATGTTGCACGGACTCGGATAGAGTATCTAGTTAGACACAATATTTTGAAGAGTTTGACATGGGTAATCCTTAGTTTTACAAAAATTTTACACTAAAATACAGTGGCCAGTACGTACCCATACCCTTGTTCGAGTGTTGAGTGTTGGACATGAGTACTTTAGGACAAAGTGAAGAATCCGTGTAACACGTCACAATTATTATTATTATTATTTTTTTGGGAGTAAATAACAATTTGCATCTCCCTATTTTGCTCCATTTAGGTCTGACAATGAGTTAGATCATGACCCTGGTTTGCTCTGAATCAACTTCTTTTCTTGGATCAGAGCTCCATTATTGAACTTTTGATCAATTGATTTGTTATCTTTTTAATTTATTGAATCAAAATTCTAAATGGATCAGATTTGATCTGACCCGCCGATCCAAAACTCGGTAAAAATGTTTATGTGAGATTGTTTTCTGTCAGAAGAAACCTCTCTCTAAAACTCGCAATGTCTATTACTTGTTCACAAGCTCCTTCTCCTCCCACTATATTCCTAGGCTATGTTTGTTTGCAAGAATTATACTTGGGATAAGACTATTAACTCAAGTGTCTTGTTTGTTTTCAAATTTAAACTTAGGACTATTAGTCTAGGGATTATAAAATTACTTAATAGTCTTGAGATTATAATTATAATCCCGGGATTATAATCATAGGATTAATAGTCTTGGGATTATAATTTCATAGATTATAATCCCAGGATTATAATTCTTGCAAACAAACATAGCCCTAATATATATTATTTGTTTAGGTAACTTTTCATCCATTATTGAAGCTCCTGAACCTTTTTTGCTCAGTACAATTATTTTTGACACAGTTGTCTCAAGATGAGAAACCAAATGTTTTACAAATCTGCAAATAAAAATTACAAACCCAAAATGTTCAGAAATAAATCAATGATAATCACATTAAGTAGTACATATACATGTATATATTAACTGTTGTTTGTATAAAGTAATAATTAACTATACATGGATTGCATATGTCCTACAGTAGCACTCGGAGTGAGGAAGAAAAGAGAAGGATTAACACTAAAGAATACATGCATACACCCAATAAAAAATAGGAAAAAAAGAAATTATATCTAAAATTATGTATAGTAAGTAATTTTTTAGAGAGTAAATAGATTAGAGAGATTAACGAATTTTTTTAATGTAAATAGTAAGAAGGTTATATAGAGAGAAAATTTTAAAATATTAAAGAGAAGTAAAAAGTTTTAGAGAGAGCATGAAATTTGAATAACTTAATATAATTTTGTAAATATTAACATTTTACAAATAAAAAAAAATTAAATTGTTTTAAATGGATTTGGACCATGATCCGCATTTTTTGATCAGGTGGATAGTGGGGCAAATCATGATCTATTATATGATGAATCAAATCACTGATCCAAGATCGCAATTGGTGGAGCATATTAGATCAGAGCAAAATCCCCATTTTGCACTCGGCATTCCAAATTTCAAATATAGGCACTTTACATCCCACACATTTTTTTTGGAGAACCTATACTATTACAATTCAAGTTTAGGGATACTTTTCATCGGAGAGCCTGGAGAAGGGACCAGGAGAAGAACCAAGGAGGGAGGAACCTAGAGGAAATCTTCTGTAGCGCCTATTGCATTCTATCTTCTGATGGGTAGACTGAAACATGTGACCATGCACAATAAATCGAGAAGTCTTACCACCAGGCTATCTACTTTGGTCTACATTCCATGCTTTAGTTCATTAAAAATTGTCAAACAAAATAAATATTTATTTAGTTGGTAATTTTAATAATTATAAGTGTGTTTATTTGATAAATTTAGTTTAATAAAAGTGGTTTAATAGAATAAATATTCATTAAGTTGGTAAATTTATTTTTTTAAAATTACATATGTACTAGTTGATAAATTTAGTTCATTGAAGGTGGATAAAAAGAATAAATAAAACATATTTATTTCCTTAACATATTTTTATATTTAAATACAAATATAATCATATAATAAGGTGTATGGAGGTTTTCGCCCATTAAAATAACATGTATGATGCCCATGTGTAACTCTGTTAGCTTATTTAACGATTTTTTGTTTGGAATGTGATTTGTCACGATGCAAAGCTCTTATTTTTTATGATTGGGGATGCAAAGTGCAAAATGGGGCATAATAGGGGAACACAGAGTGTTGTTTACTCCTTTTTGGTGCATGAAATTCCCATAGACGGAAACATCCAAATTGGGATGCAGTGTGTGAATGGATAAAATACGAAAATGAAAAGCAAAAATAAAATCAACAGAAAGAAAAGTAAATGTGGTTCATTGTTAACAGAGGTCATTACTCATTACTTGAAAGACCTCTACATCTCCAATAATTTTCTCCTCCCAAGCATGCAGTATCATCCATATATATTTTTTTCCTGATAAGTTCCAATAATTTAATTTTATTGTGTAATTAACCACAACCCTATTCTTCCTGCGTACCACCTTCCCCCACCCCACCCTACCTCCCCCAAAAAAATGACTATAAAAAGGAAAGATTTACGGTCCTGATGGTTAGGTTTAGACAAATAACGCAGACCTAATCATGCAGTTTGTTTAATTGTACTCGATTCTTCAGACTACTTGCTGCCCAGCAGTAATTCAAACAATATGGGCTCCAGGACACAGGTTATGGAAGCCAATATATTGGTCCTCCCAGAAAGACAACAGCCACTGCATCAATTATTACCACTTTATTTCTAGCAGTAAACCTCAAACTCAAACAAATTAAGTATCTCAGGAAGTGGAATTACTCCGGCATGTTTTATCCCAATGAAATTAGTCACAAAAAATAAACTTCTAGCAACTATATCCAGATAAGTACAGTTGAGTGTGTTTAAGAGAGAGAGAGACCTGATGGTTGTCATCAGCAGTGGAGCAATCAGCTGAAGGTTCATCATTGCTACCCAATGAAGAGCATCTTCCCCAACTCTCTCTGTTTGAGCTTGTATATGAGAAACATTCCTCATTTGGTCCATTTGGCTTGTCCTGTATTCCAGAACCTTGAGTTTAGTAAGGATTTTGTTTCGGCAAAAGGTACATTCAAATTTGTAAAGTAAAATTGAATACCATATTAGAGACTTAGAATTACAAAAATTATCTGTATTACATAGAAACAGAAGAGGAAACTACGTGGATTTAAGTTCAATTAGAGAGTGGATTATGTGGAGAACTATCTTCTGGTTCAAACAGTCAACCAAAACTAAGGGCAAATAATGTTTCCATGATGGATATCTGACCTCATCTAATGATTAATATAAAAACTTCATGGTTAAGGTTTGACGCGTATATAATCCAGCTCACCTGCAACTGTGATGGATTGTTTCTGCTAGGTGCATTATTATCTTCATTGACCATAGTATTCTGCTTCGTTAAAAAGAAATTAGAAAATACACCTATATTTGGAAAGAAAATTTTGAAAAATAGGGCACAAACCAAGAGAAAAGATTCTTGGACTTACACTAGCAACTGGAGTGATATCAGAAAGTAAATCACCAACAGATGATTTTGCAGTTGAATGGCTAGGTGGGGCAGATGATGAGCTTGCCACATCAGTACCCATGGTTTGAAGGCCAGATATTATCTCGTACAACAGACTCTACAAACAAATGCAGCTTAAATCTCATATGAACATCTAAAAAAGAAACCCAACATAAAAAGAGTGGACATGATGGAATCAAAACTAAAAATAGCAGTTCCAATCTCATGTTTGCAGACCCACCACGTAGTTGTAATCACTAATCAGGAACTGAGAATTGTGAACACCAATGCTCTAATTCAATGTTACCTTGAACGTGGTTCGTTTCGTTACTACGTGGTACGCTACATAGCTAAAACGAGGTACGCTAGGGTATCTTTATATGAGTTCTTATAGTTAGGAATTCTCTTAGAATCTAAATGAAATAAACCTAATTTTTATAGAAAAATTTTAGTTGAATCAACAAGTTGGTTGTTTTATAAAAAGTTTAGGACAAATGTCATGTTTGAGCATCCAATACTAAGTTAGAATATTAATATTTGTGCAATTATAGGCAAAACAATAAAGAAATTTTTTGAATTACGCAATTTTTTAAAAACCAATTTTACTAATTGAAGATAATGAGATGCAGCTTGCTATCGACATATTAAGATAGTCATACAATGATGAATGGCATATGTTATTACATGAAACTATACAAGTCTTCAAACAGGTCAAACTGCTTTACAATCAAATTGGCGAACCTTTTGAGCATATTATAGCCTTATATTAGCTTTAACATATAAGCTCATTGTATAATTTTGGATAATTAATAATGCACTCATAGGAGCAAGCTTAACGCAAGGAGAACTATTAAGAGATTGTTGAACAGAACAGGAAAATAGAGTGTTGATGCAGTCCATTAAAGGCTAAAGGAATATAAAGCTTAAAGAAGGGGCAAGCCAGATTCCCAAGCTAACATCGGTATCTGGAAATACTCTAGGTTATAGATTGTCTTCTAATCCGTTTAAATCTATCTAAGCATTGCTTTTCATTGTATTAGTTCAAGGTCTTTCTTATTTGCGGCAGTCCACACCCTTTGGTGTATGCACTGCTAGATGAATTAATTTGAAGGGTCAAGAAATGATAGATGAATGCTGGGACATGCAATAAGTAGTTAAAGCCTCAAAGTTTTCTGAGCTATTTGAAGGCAGAGAGAAATTAATAAAAATCTCTATCATAATGTAGAAGATGTGTGATAAATCTTCATTGGTTGCAAGGCTTAAGAGCCTTATTTCTCAGGACTAAAAAACCTAGGTGCGAGCCAAGGATTTTTCTTTTGTTTGCTTTATTTGTTTTCTCTTTCCCGTTCTTTAGAGAAACAACCAGATCTGCTATTCTAAACTGCAGCTACAACTCTAAATCTTTTCTTTCCAAACTAAAAGGCAAACCTAAAACCCTTGTATATCATTTTAATCTGTCTGCCTAGGTGCTGAACTGAGAAATACTGCATCATGGGAACACAATGGGGTCTTGGATGATGCAGCGCAAGATTCACTTGAGAGCTACTAAAATTCCAACATTGAATCTATATCATGAAGACATACATTGAATCCAAACGTTAAACAAGTACAACAATATTTGTAATTCTTAAAACGCCCTTAAATATATCAATACCTTAAAATATTTGTGTTCTTTTGCTATATAAAGCCTTACTAGCTCGGTGTCGTGTCAAAACAGGATTTATAATTGTATTTCATTTAGAATTATGATATATTTTTATATGGTAAAATGGAGGTACACAGCCGTGTAACTTTTAAAATTACACGGTCTACGATCGTAGAGTGATTTCACTCTATGAATTCACTCTACGATCGTAGAGTAGTCCATGATCGTAGAGTGAATTAACAAATCGTACACAGCCGTGTAACTTTAAAAGTTACACGGCTGTGTACCTCCATATTCCCCTTTTTATATATACCCTTAATATTAGTTAAGTAATGGTAGTGTGATGTTATAAATGGTAGTGAAAAAATAATGACAAATTAAGATCCTTGGTTCATTTAATATTTCTAAAATAGAGATGTATGATGTATCCTATCTGTATCGAACTAAAAAAAAAAATGTACTTATAATTAAGATTATCATGATTTTATTAGAGTATATTATTGTTATTAGAACTTAGTGACCAAGTACGCTTGGTGCCCACACATACTTGGATACTACACATCTAGTAGCCTATATACAAAGCTTTAGTACTCTTTGTAATAACATAAAAACAATATTCAATACATCTATTTGAATCTCTAACATGAATATTAGTTAGAAACTTTATATAAAGTGACATATTATCTAACCCAACAATGGTATTATATTCATTTTTAGTATTTAATAAAAACAACTTCGTCAAAAAAATAATAAATTAAAAAAATAATTTTAAATGAATGTGTAATACATTTCTTTTTTTGAAAAACGTGTAATACATTTCAAGTTGCCTACAAAGAGAGAATTTATGGATATACTAAAAATTCTATAATGGCAAAACTAATGAAATACCCATTATAGTTGGCACGTTTTACTGATTACACCATTAAACTTTTAATTTTTCAAATTACCCCACTACTAATTATTATTTTGAAATTAGGCCATTCAGTTAAAAAAAAATAAACGGACGTTAATTTTTTATCGACAAAACTAATGAATTACCCACTGTAGTTGACACGTTTTACTAATTAACTTTTAATTTTTCTAAAAGGATAATTATTACTTGTTTTTTAGGTGTTTACTGAGTCTTGCTTTTGTTAAATAAATTCCTAGTCTTTAGGATTAGTCGAGACTGTTAGCGGTCAGTTTACACCAACCACGTTGGCTGATGTTTAGCTAAACGTGCACTTTATTTTAGTTGTTCTGTTAAGTACTGTAAGGTAATATGGTTATTCATCCAGAATATCATTGAGGTTTTTGTTTACTTCATCAAAGCTTCCCAACATTTTGGTATCAGAGCCACCACTGGGCCTGAGAGAGAGAAGAAAAAAAAAGGGCAACACCTTTGAGTGACCACCAAAACAGAGACAAATGTCGGAAGAAGTGAAATTCGCACAACCCTCAATTCCAATCTTCAATGGTCATTATGACCACTGGGCTATGCTGATGGAAAACTTCTTGAGATCGAAACAATATTGGGATCTTGTGGAGACAGGGTGCGTGCGACCAGCAGAAACAATATTGACAAAGGCGCAGCAGACAAGTTATGAGGAATTGCAGCTGAAGGATTTGAGGGTCAAGAATTATCTATTTCAAGCAATAGATAGGTCAATCATAGAGACCATCTTGAAGAAAGACACTGCGAAGGACATTTGGGATGCTATGAAAAGGAAGTACGAAGGGAACACAAGAGTGAAGAGGTCGACTCTTCAAGGTCTTCGCAGAGACTTTGAAACTCTAGAGATAAAATCAGGTGAAACCATTACTGTTTACTTTTCTCGGGTTATGGCAGTGGCAAATAAGATGCGTGTGTATGGAGATGTGATACTGATGTGACTGTGGTTGAAAAGATTTTGAGAGCTTTGACAGATAAGTTCAATTATATTGTTTGTGCCATTGAAGAGTCCAAAGATATTGATGTCATGTCTATAGATGAATTACAGAGTTCATTAATAGTTCATGAGCAGAAATTCAATAGACACAACAATGATGAGCAAGCTCTTAAAGCTACCTATGAAGAAGAGAGGATGTAGGCCGAGGAAAAGCGACTTTGTGGGGTGGGGAAGAGGCAGAGGCCGACAAGCTTTTACAAAGGTCACGGTGGAGTGTTTCAAATGCCATCAACTAGGGCACTTTCAATATGAATGCCCAAGTTGGAATAAGGAGCTGAGCTTGAAGAAGAAGATGAGATGTTGATGTCCTATGTAGAGCTGCATGAGGCCAAAAGAAAATGTGCTTGGTTTCTTGACTCGGGGTGCTCCAATCACGTGTGGAGATCGAGCCATGTTCTCAAGGCTGGACGAGAACTTCAAGCATTCAGTCAAGCTGGGCAACAACACCATGATGGATGTAACAGGAAAAGGTGATGTAAAGCTTCTAATTAATGGTGTTAACCACATTATTACTGAAGTTTACTATGTGCCATAGTTAAAAAATAATCTCCTGAGCATAGGGCAGCTTCAAGAGAAAGGCTTGGCAATTCTGATTGAGGAAGGGGTATGGAAGATCTTTCATCCTTATAAGGGCTTGATTATTCAGGCTGACATGAGCACAAAAAGGATGTTCATCTTGTTTGCCCAATCACAACGATGTCTCAACAACAACATGAAGAGTGTCTTCACACAAGCTCATAGAATCTGTCTCAGCTTTGGCACCGGAGATTTAGACACTTAAGCTACAAGGGTTTGAGAACCTTACAGCGCAAGAAAATGGTGCGTGGCCTTCCTGAGTTCACTGCCTCGGATGAGTTGTGCGAAGATAGCATTGTTGGCAAGCATCACCGTGATCCTATACCCAAAAGAGTTCTTGGAGAGCAGGTCAAATATTGGGTCTCATTCGTGCAGACATCTGCGGACCAATCACTCCCATGTCCAACAGCAACAAAAGGTACTTTTTGTGTTTCATAGATGACTACAGTAGAAAATCATGGATATATTTTCTGAGTGAGAAGTCAGAATCATTGAGTCATTTCAAATGTTTTAACAAAATGGAGAATGAGACATGTTTGCCCATGTGTCTGCGTACAGATAGGGGAGGCGAGTTCACCTCAATTGAATTCAACAACTTCTGTATGGAGAATGGCATTAAAAGGCAACTGACAACTGCCTACACCCCTCAACAAAATGGTGTGGCAGAACGAAAGAATAGAACTGTAATGAACATGGTTCGTGCTATGCTCTCAGAGAAGGGAATTCCAAAACCATTTTGGGGAGAGACAGTAAATTGGAGCAATTATTTGTTGAACAGATGTCCAACCTTGGCAGTCAAAGACATCACACCTGAAGAAGCGTGGAGCGGAACGAAGCCTTCTATTGATCATTTTCGGGTTTTTGGTTGCGTAGCACATGTTCATGTGCCAAAGGTACGGAGGACTAAACTTGACAATAGAAGCTCTGTTTGTGTATTTTTGGGTGTTAGTGAGGAATCTAAGGGATATTGACCGTATAATCCTATCACTAAAAGGGTGGTGGTGAGTAGGGATGTGATATTTGAAGAGGATAGACAATGGGATTGGGGTGTGAGTTATGAAGAACAAATTTTGATAAATTTAGAGTGGGAAGATGAATATGATGCAGAAGTAGGTGATAATAATGGTGAGAATGGGGCTGGAAATAATGGTGAAAATATAGTTGAGATTGGCAGCAGTAATAGAGGAAATGAATCTCCAAATAATGGGGATAGTGGAGGTAGTATTATTGGTAAGAGAGTGGGAAATCGTCCCGGATGGATGATGGATTATGTTAGTGGGGAGGGCCTCAAGTTATCTGAAGATGAGAGTAATATAGCACTAATGGTGTCAAGTGATCCATTGTATTATGAAGAAGCAGTGAGGAATGCAAGCTGGAGATTGGCAATGGACAATGAAATTAAGTCCATACAGAAAAACAAGACATGGACATTGGTTACGCTGCCTGTTGGAGCTAAGAAAGTTGGGGTGAAATGGATCTATAAAACCAAGTATAATGAGCATGGAGAGCTTGAGAAACACAAAGCACGCTTGGTGGCCAAGGGATACACGCACAAACATGGGAGGTCTATGCTCCAGTGGCAAGAATGGAGACAGTGAGGATGGTGGTGGCTCTTGCGGCTCAAAGAAACTGGAAAATATTCCAGTTAGATGTGAAATCAGCCTTCCTCCATGGTGAACTTAATGAAGATGTGTACGTCGAGCAGCCAAAGGGTTATATGAGGTCAAAGGAAGTGAGGACAAGGTCTACAAGTTACACAAGGCTCTATACGACTTAAAGCAAGCTCCACAAGCTTGGTTCAGCCGCATCGAAACTTACTTTGTCAGTGAGGGTTTCGAAAGATGTCCGAATGAGCAAACTCTCTCCACAAAAAGTAGCAAAGGTAAAATACTTATTGTAAGTGTTTATGTTGATGATCTAATCTATACTGGCGATGATGAAGAGATGGCGAGCAGTTTCAAGTGTTCTATGATGCAAGCTTTTGAAATGACTGATCTGGGAAAAATGAAGTTCTTTCTCGGCATTGAAGTATCCCAACAGCCTGATGGTATCTTCATATGCCAAAAGAAATATGCACATGAGGTTTTGGAGCGATTTGGAATGTTGGACAGTCATGCAGTCAATAGTCCAATTGTTCCAGGTTGCAAGTTGAGCAAGGATGAAGATGGAGTTGCAATTAATGAGTCATATTACAAGCAAATTGTAGGGAGTCTCATGTATCTCACGGCAACTCGTCCAGACATAATGTACGCTGTAAGTTTGATCAGCAGGTTCATGGCTAAACCTACAAAGATTCATTTACAAGTTGCCAAAAGGATATTAAGGTACTTGAAGGGTACTTTTGATTATGGAATCATATACAAGAAAGGGAGTTCAGATGACTTGATTGCCTACACAAATAGTGACTATGCTGGTGACTTAGATGATCTGAAAAGCACTTCCGGCTATGTTTTTCTGTTAAGCTCTGGAGCAGTATCTTAGCTTTCAAAGAAACAGCCAATTGTTACACTATCAACCACAGAAGCAGAGTTTGTGGCAGCAGCTTGGTGTGCAAGTCAAGCAGTGTGGATGAGAAGAGTTTTGAAGCAGCTGGGACATGCACAAAAGAAAGGCACCATAGTCATGTGTGACAACAACTCCACCATCAAATTGTCAAAGAATCCCGTTAGCATGGGATGAGCAAACATATTGATGTACGGTTCCATTTCTTGAAGAAGCTTGCTAAGGATGGAACCACCGAGTTGTTACACTGTGGAACAGAGGAGCAAACTGCAGATGTGATGACAAAGTCGTTGAAGTTGGATGCCTTCCTGAAGCTTAGAATTCAGATGGGGATTTGCAAGCCAGCTGAACTAAACTAACTATGATTGATAGTTAGTTTAGGGGAGGGATTGAAAGGATAATTATTACTTGTTTTTTAGGTGTTTACTGAGTCTTGCTTCTGTTAAATAAATTCCTAGTCTTTAAGATTAGTTGAGATTGTTAGTGGTCGGTTTACACTAACCACGTTGGCTGATGTTTAGCTAAACGTGAACTTTATTTTAGCTGTTCTGTTAAGTATTGTAAGGCTATATATATAGCCAAGTTTGTTCAATAAGGTAATATGGTTATTCATCAAGAATATCATTGAGGTTTTTGTTTACTTCATCAAAGCTTCCCAACATTTTCAAATTACCCCATTAAACTAAGTAATATTTTGAAATTGAGTCATTCGGTTAAAAAAATGAAGTAGAAATTAATTTTTTATCTATGTGGTTCTGGAAAAGAAATTCAAAAATAAAAAATATTACTTGTGGCAAAAAATAATTAAAAACTTGAAAGTGAAAGTGAAAAAATAAAAATATTTTGGGTACTCTAATCTCAGATGTTTATCAATAGAAAAAACTTCCTCATGGCTGAAAAGCAATGCATCAACAGTAGAAATGAAAACGCGGTAATTGGCAACAACATTCTGCATCTACCTCTAAATTATCTTCGCATCCATCCGTAAAAACTCAGGCTCCTATCAAATCATAAATGCAATCCCAACAAAATCAATTTAACTAAATATTACTACCACATGTATATATATACACGCACATAGATATATGGAGAGATTGGGGAAGGAGTGGACCTTGTGGAGGCGATCGAGAGCGAATGAAAGGATTTCGGAGATATAAGGCTGCTGATAGTTGGAGGTGAGAGGGAAGAAACCTACTGCAACACAATTTACTTCATCTGTTGTTATTGTTGGGTATTCAGACTCTATTGTTATATCTAATGCTGAACTTTGAAGCTCAATTCAATGTTTTGGGTATTCAGATCTAGGAATTTTCATAGATTTTAAAGAAAGAAAATGCACAAATCTATTTGATTTGGAAGAAGGGAGAGAAGAGAGATGAGAGGAATAGAGAGAATAAATTAAATTTGTATATTTTCTTTTTTACATCCACGTAGGATAAAAATTGAAAAGATTTAGCACTCGTGAGGTCAGTAACAGAATGACCCAATATCAAAATATTACTTGGTTTAATGGGGTAGTTTGAAAAATTAAAAGTTCAATGGTGTAATTAGTAAAACATGCCAACTAAAGTGAGTAATTCATTAGTTTTGTCGATAAAAAATTAACGTCCTTTTATTTTTTTTAACGGAATGACCCAATTTCAAAATAATAATTAGTTTAATGGGTTATTTGAAAAATTAAAAGTTCAATTGTGTAATCAATAAAGTCTGTCAACTACGGTGGGTATTTCATTAGTTTTGTCATTCTATTATATATCTTATAACTGAGTTGCCTAAAACATAGGAGATTTATCGATTCTCGTATATATCTTATGAGATAAAACAAACAAAATAAAAGTAAAAATATCAACCAATCAAATTTAAGTATAGTTTCATGAGTTAACTCACTCATGACCAACCAAAACATCCCGGTTAACTCATACAATAAAACGTTGGTTGTGCTATTATAATAAGTAATAGATAGTTGGAGAGGTGAATTGAGTCCCTCCCTTCAATTGAGAATTACTCAAGTTTAATACCTGAATTATATATCCTATTCTGCAGTTTTCTTCTCCTTTTCATCTATAAAGTAAAAAATAAACATGATATCCCAACATTTATGTATAAATGCATGACAGACTACTAGAGTAACATATTACATGTCTAGATTTGAGGAGCTCACTATGCTGCTAGCACTTAGGTAAGATGCCTGGCTATTCATTTGTCTATGACTCTATTGTACTTGCCACCAATCAGATTGATGATTTTCTTGCTGATGAGATCATTGCTTCGCAACATGGAGGTACCAGTGCTTTATATCAGATGAAAGGATCGTCCAGACTTCGAAGCTACATGGATCGAGGGTGAGTTCCACCATCTAAACCCCTAGCCTTTAATTTGGAGCAGTATCTCAGCTTTCACTTTTCAGAGGAAAGTTCCTTTCAGCAGGAAAGAAATTATGAGGATTTAGATACATCTATCTAGGCGACATAGTCCTAATTCCAAAGCTCAGGCCCCTTGCAGATTTTATTTGATTATTAGGGTTTTATTTATGTTATTTAGGAATTGCAATAGCTTCTTATTTTAGACTTTAGTACCTTGGTTGTATATATAAAGGCTTACTTATGTATTGGAATGTTTTGTTTTGATGATTGATTATTGATCTCTCTCTCTCTCTCTCTCTTCATCTATTTGTTCTACACCAGTGGCCCAAAGTCGACAATTAGAAAGGTGACTCCCTCTTTTCAAGTGAGGATTCCTCAAGTTCATTTATCTATCCTAGTCTGAAATTCTCCTCCTGTTCATCTATGAATGCATAAATAGTAAATACACATGAGGTCCCCACATTTATGTATAAAATACATGACCCTTCAACTACATTAATGTACTGATGCATGTCCAAAGAGTGTAAAAATCGCATGATACGCAATATCGTACAATACAATTAGGAGGTAATTCGATATGGTATCAAAAATGGTATCGTGTCACATGTCAGCTACGATATGATACAATTAACGATACACTTTTGAAGTTAGAAATAGACTCGCGAAATTATTTATGGAGATCCAAAAGGGTGAAAACAAGACTTTGAAGTCTTTTACCATTTCAATATAAGAAGTTTTTTAGTGTTCACACATTCCATATAGGTTAATGAGCCTTAAAAGGCTTTCTAGAGTTTCTTATCTTCTTCTGAAAAATGTGGCTTTATTATTCTCATGCCACTTTTCACACTCAAAATAACATAAATACATAGTTTTAGAATGAAACTTTTTCTCTCCACTTACCGTGGGGCATTCTCTGGGTTTTATAGTTAAAAGGTGAAGGTAAATTTTCGTTTTCTCTCGTTACTTACAAATATTACTTATATAATACTGAATATTAATAAATACTCGGATTTAGAGCATTTTGACTACTTTTTATCTAGGTCATAATAATATTTACTTGACTGGTTTTACATTTTAATCAAGCTAACATGCTTTATTGTCCAATAAATTGTATTTCCTATATATTGAGATATATATTATCAAATTTTCATTTCTTTTTTGTATCACGATACAGAAATTTTCAGCATACAATATAGTTCAGGATTTGACAATTATGTACGTAAATAAAGTAAGACTGACTAAAACAGATAAGTAGACCAACTCTAAGCTAGAGTCATTCCAGATACTGATGTAAGCTTAGGAACCTAGATTGCCCCTTCTTCGGGGTTACTTTTTCTTGAGCTTTTTAATGACTGTTCTGAAAACGTAAAAATTGCAGCAGAAATCACCTCATCCATACCAGCACCAACTTTCAGGCCCCCCAAATCATAATATTTCTCAACTTTACTCGAGTAAACAGATGAAAGTTGGGGAGGGTGAAGGACATTGTAGAAGAATATTGATACCGAATCATAATAGAACTGTGGTCTAGAGGTGTTGTGATCACCATCAAATTTTATGATATTTTTATCACCCTGTACAAAATTTGAAACATTTTCAACAACTTCCCATGGTATTACTTGTAATATAACCATAAGATATTTGGATAGACTCAATACCGCATAGGATTTGAAGATGATGTCAGAGTGGCTGGGTTTAATAAACTTGTCATCGTTAGCATGTCCAAATAAAGCAGGAATAAAGGTTTTGGGTGCAACCTGCGGGTTAAAGACATAATAATGTATTAATTACAGATATCAGCACATCATGCTAGTTAAGACACAAAAGAAGGTAGTATATATTCGGCCTGATTACATGGTTAAATATTCAATTGACTAATCAGGTTCACAAATTAATATAATATGCCTATACACCTTCACCATTAAAACATCAAATAGAAGGACCAAACTCAACAGTTTCAAGAATCTCACTGAATAAGACAAACCTGTACACACTTGAGGTCCATAATATCAAATTTCGCCTTCTTCTGAATTACCCGTCGCATGTATTGTACCGCCACCTTAACCTGAATTAAGGAAAAAGATGTCGCACTATATGATTAGGGGAATACATACCATCATCAAACGTTATTCAAACACTACATAAGCTTCACAAGGCTAAATTTCTTCTCTATTTGTCAATCAAACCTACTGACACAGCAGCAAGTGTGACATGGACGGATGGACCTGATATACCGATGCCTATGCATGTCATATCATGATAATTAGTCAATTTCTGCAAGTGCACACATTATATAGTAGGCAATAGTAAAACAACAACCTTTGGTTGGTGGATTACAGGAACAATGATAATATACTCATCAACGGAGCAATGAATGGTCTATTTGTTTGGGATGAAAGAGGTAGACTGGTGTGAATTCTAAATTGTAATAATATGCAAACATAATATATATATATACTAGTTGTGTCCCGTGCCTCCGGCACTACATGGAAGGTGAAATTTATCCCAAACTTTGGACGGCCCACATGGTTTATTAGGGTGAGCGGGAAATTCAAAATCAGTTGTATTTTGTTATATATACATATATATATATATAGAGGCCGGATTAGGTCCGGACTCCCGGACTGGACTCCCGGACCGGACTAAAATCCGGACTTCTTTTTTTTTTTACTTTTTTTTTAAAAAAACAACTGAAAAAAAAAAAAAAATTATGGAATTGAATTTTTTTTCATAATACAGTGTTTTGGGCGTGATTTGGGTACGTATAACAAAACATGTATGTACAGTCTATGCCACCATTTTTGGTATAGGTATCCAAATCACACCCAAAACATTGTATTATGGAAAAATTTCAGTTCCATAAAATATTAAAAAAAAAAATTAGTTGTTTTAAAAAAACAAAACAAAAAAAAAAAGGGTCCGCTTTTTATCAGGTCCGGACTCCCGGACCTGATCCATTCTGTGTGTGTTTATATATAAATATATACATATATATATATATATATATCATAGAAGAGAAAACTGTGTACCTTTACTAGGACGGACTTCTTAATTCTTAGAAGCATAAAGAAGTCTTTGATTATGTGTCTCCAACATACATTCAAAAATTGATCCGATATGAACCCCTTTTCTTTCATTCCTAATAAGGCAAATGACAGTAAAGAGTGGCTTTCATTTTATACAAGAAACAGCAACAGTGCCATTCACTCAGAGAGTCGGAGGAATTACTTATAAATATGACGTCTCTTACATACAATTAGCAATTCATCTGTTAAGACCCCATTATATCTCATTCCTAAGATGGAAATCTAGAGGAAGAAATAAGAAGAGATTTTCGGTTAAAATTTTCGTATCTAGAACAGAGTTTCAACACCTCAGGGCTAGTGTGAGACAGACCCCATTTATGGAGCTCTGAAAGTCAAAGAACTAAAAATAAATCTGAAACTACAGTGTAACATATGCATACAACAATTTAAAATAAAGTAAAATGTTTTTACATGCTGACATTGTATCTACGGACAGTATGCAATACCCTGCATAGTAGATATTTAACCAGACAGCCATACGCACACATGCACACTTACAGAAGTACACACATTCAACATATATAAAGACACCAGTACCGTAAATTTAGGAAGCCTGATTTTGTACACATCCACAAGTTCCATCATTAGGTCAAATAAATTTGAGAAGGTACTATCCAACACCATTCCAGCAATAGACGGGTCTTCTGCTCCATAAAGCAGGCTGCAGAAAATAAGAGAATAAAATTATTAATGAAATTCCGAGTCTTCAAATATTTTAATACAGCAGAGTAAATTATCCAGTGTCTCCAAACAAATACTTACTACAATTCAATTAGTTGAACCTTGTAATGTATAATAATGGTTATTCAAAACTTAATTATTAATTTGAATTTCTATAATCTGTGAGTGCAGACTTAAAAAAGAAATCCCTGAAGTATGTTGGTTAAATACAAGAGGAGTACCTAGTTACAGCACCCATAGACCTTCCCCAGAGACCTATGCATGATATTTGGTTGTTGCTTCTCAGATAAGAAATTGCAACCTTGAGGTCTTCTTTCTGGCATACAATTAAAATAACTCAATAATTTTTACCTACATGAGAATTCAAGGAAGTTTATGAAAAGCTTAAAGGAAAAGGCATACCTCATGCCAACCAAGGCTAACATAGTCACCATCAGATAAGCCTGAGCCGGAAAAATCAAGAGTAAACACAGTTATATTTGATGGAAGAAGAATAACTGCAGCCTCATTTGCATCTGCCCTACATCCACTGCACGGACCATACGAGAAATTGCAAAGTTTCTACTTCTTAGTAGGCAAAATACTCATAATAAAGAGCTATAATTTCTTCCCAAATTAATATGAGAGACAACTTTTAAATAATTACACATAGGATTGCAGTATGACCAAAGTCAAGCAGAAGAACAAATTTTCCAGTAAATAAAAAGGCAACATTGACCATGAGATACCTGTTCCCGTGGCAGTAAATTACACAAGGAAGAGGAATGTCATCTGGGAAGGGTGAAGGAACATAATGACTACACTGCAAGGCATGGCCTCTTGCATTTCTCAACTGCAAAAATTAAGAGACATAGTGAAAACAGATACAATTATGGAGATGCGCACTTAACATATACCATGTATAAAGAAAATCAATAGAAGATGGTTTTTAGTAACTGATACCCTTACTTGCCTCCAGGTCTTGTCGTTTGTATTTTTTGCCGGCAAGAGTAAACTCTTTTTCCCATAAATACTGATCTGGATTATATTCCGCCCTGTGTATCAAGATCAAGCATGTAGATTGCACAACGTGATGAAAATAGGAGATCAGTAAATTTCTTGCATGTCATTTTTCGATCTAATGAGTTTCTCTAGCTTCTTATAGTTGGAAGGCCAAGGTTCCCTCAAAAATTAAGGATTATGTTTGATCAGCAGTTCACAATAGTCTAAATATTAATGAGATGTTGCAAAGGCAAAGGCTATACAAACGCATGAGTCCGGGTATGTGTGTCGTGTGCAGACCAATTTAGAGTGTAAAGAGTATCTTTTTTTGCATTGTTCTATGGCGCAAGGTTACAGAATTTTCTTTTTAAGATTATGTATGAGGCTTCAACACTCCATTACTTCGTGAAGAGGTTTCTTCGGGTAAGATCTTGGGGTTGTAGCCCTTCTGGGAGGCCCAGGATGCCAAGATTCTTTTTAGGTGTTCTTCTTTTACTATATTATTACTTATATATAAACCGAAAGGATTGCTAGAATTTTCAATTATATAAATACCTCTCTTCCTCTTCTCTGGGATAAGGTTTCATTTCTAGTATCATTCTGGGATTCGGCTATAGGAATGCTAGAGGAGTAGCCTATTTTAGTCGTCATAGAGATTGGGGGCAGTGTTTCTTTAGTTTACTTTATGCTCCTAGTTCTATTTCTTTGGAGGACTCTGTCTCCTCCCTTTTTGCTCTATCTTCCATCTAATAAAACTTCTTTTATCAACACAAAAGAAAAGAACTGAGAAATTATTATAAGAGCATACAAAGGTTGCATCACATAAGATTACATAGCAACATTATGCAAGAAAGTAGAGATACAATCAATAGTAGGTTAAATTTGTTAAAAACCAAATGGGTGGTCCACTTGGTCAAAGGTTGTATTTAAGATTTCTCTCAAGGGAGGAGAGGTCAATGGACTCTCAATGGCATACATACATGATTACCCGATATCCATGACTTGTGGGTGGCTTCAAATATCCAGGTTTACTATGCAAACCCTGTTTTATGAAGTGGTATGTGATTGGAACAATTCCTCATCACAAAAAAGAAAACTCCCTTCGTCCTCAAAAGCATGTCTTCGAATATAAAATATGCATAAAGACTAGTTTATCATCAAAATATACTTAAATGGGGTCCACTAGGTTTACAAAAGACAAAGGTCATTAGTAAAGTTACATATTTTATGCTCTTATGTACTTTAGTTTTCTTAATTTGTGCAAAACAAGTAACTTGACATCTTTTTGAGGACAGCGGGAGTAGTAGGGTGAGATTTTTATTGTATATTTTTGGTAGGAAAAAAAGATTTTATTAGAAAAGACAAACTACAAAATGATAAGCAGATTTTGAAAAATTCTCCTACACTAAGTGGAAAAGTACAAAACCCTTGGAAAAAGGAATAGAAGGTCACCCTCCAGTCCCTCTGCAAATCTGAACACAAAATCCCACAAAAGAACTCACCATTGAAGAACACAAAGAAGTCAAGAAAAAACATTGTTCCAATTCAATTCATACATTCTGACAAAGACCACTTTCAACAAAGTCAAATCCTATCCCGTTCCTTGACTGTTAAATATTAGGGGAAACGAGATTGAAGGGCATGAACCACTCACTAAAATTTTAAGCATTCCTCAACATCCAAATGTCGCAGAGAAAAGCAAATAAAACCACACCGCCTTTGCAGCTTATCATCCCTCTTCCTACCAAAACCCTGAAACCTGGTATTAAAAATGACTCTTCAACTCCCAATTGACAAACCTAACATTCACTAAACACCCCAAATAATGATCACCGCAAGTTTTATGCCAAATTGCATCAAGAAACAAATGAGAACTAGCCTTGCTAGTCTGCATACATATCACACAAACATCCGGGTACTTACTTTTGTTGTGCTTATGCCACTCAAGTAATGTCAACGAGAAAGTAGTCTACAGGTTTACCACCTTCTAATCGAAGAAACTTAAGTCGTGATCTGTTTTGATTAGGAAATATCTGCACATCAGATAGGGGGTTAAACTGTAGTGACCACAGCCATCAACTCCTTTTCATAAGCTAATATAGCTTGGGTTTTCAGGCCTAAGGCCTTGCTAAAGTATTCCGAGGGCTTTCCTTCTTTGATTAAACTGCTCCAATCCTAGAGGTATAAGCATCTTTTTTCCACAATGAGTTCCATTTCAAAGTTGAGTAAAGCCAATATTGGGTTCTCTATCATGGCCATCTTAAGGTCTTCAAATGCTTTAGTAGCTTGGTCTTGCCAATATAACCCATCCTTTTGGAGTAACTTGGTCAAAGGTTTAGCAATCTAACAATACCACTTCAAAACTTGTTGTATAACCAATAAGACAAGGAAACCATTTAATCCCTTAAGAGTAGAGGATAAGGGTCAGTTAAGCATGCTATCAATCTTGGAGATTCCTCCATGAAATGATGTGTCCCAACCCAAGCAAGCTATCTCAAAAATAGCAAACTCATATTTACTAGGTTACCATAGATTTGGTGCTTCCTCATAGTTGAGATTTGTAGCAACAACAAGATGAGACTGCAAGTCCTAGGATATCATCAAAGAACAATTGGGCAGCCTTCATCAATGATGAGGTAAATACTTGATTCATAGAACTTTGAAATGTGGTTGGCACATTAGTGAGCCCAAAGGCATCACTGTGAACTCATAATGGCCCATATGACTCCTAAAAGTTGTTTTTTATGTGTCTTTTGCACTCATTCCGACTTGGTGATAGCATGTCCTTACATCAAGTTTTGAAAAATAGCTTGCACTCATGCAGCTCATCCAGCAGTTCTTCTATTAAGCATGGCCACACACGAGAGTTCCAAGTTAGTTTTCTCTCTCTTACGTGGAATCACATATGACAAAACATTTAATGTCAACATGATTAACAGGTTTTGTGACATTTTGTTAAAAAATTAAAGTTGAAGGAGTTGTTTGATAGAAAAAAAAGTTTAATTAGGTATTTGACAGTTCTGGTATAGTTGGGCGAAGAAAAAAGCATTTAACCCAAGAAAAATCCAATCTTTAAACCTCAAGTCCCAAAAACTGCTAACTAATATACCATCTACCACCTCAACATTAGACTCTTGAATGAAGACCACATACAGAGCGGCCTTCAAAAGCACCTCCGTAATTATTCTCCTCTTTCTCCTATTCCCAAACCCCTAACATTCCAACTAACAACCTTCATAAAGAATATGTGGAAAGACATCCTCTCTTCCCTGAGATCTCCCCCATAGTTCACCAAAGACCACAACCTATCAAGCTCCCTACTCAACCTTCGACTCTTCTTCAATGCCTCTTTTCCCTTATTTCTCTCTCCTTTTCCTCCCTAGTCCATTCTAACCATTGTTCAGCATTAATCCTACCACCTGACCACACAGCAGAGGAATGGAAGTGGGGGAAGAACTAGTCTTAACACTTGGTCACACAACAAAGGAATGGGAGTGAGGGGAGGGCACAAAAGATATCAAACTTAATATGTAACTTCACATAATAGACTCTGAGCTTGTGGGAATCCAGATTCTATTTTAACAAGATAGTAACACCAGGGAACGTAAGGTTTGAATGCTCAACAGACAGGGAGAGCTAGAAATTAAATTCCTGCCCTGATTTATGGAGCCTTTCAGTGTAATTGGCATTGAGGAGGCAAACAAAATAAAAGCAAACTTTACAAAACTTGAATATTTATTGATTATTAGATCACAGCTAGCAACATGGTGAGAGTAATGTGGAGGGAAGGAAACATAGATATAGATTCAGATTATGAGTGAAAACGACCGACAGACTGAGTGAGTGAGAGTGAACGAGTATACCAACCTGGGTGGTCGAATGACGAAGTTGATAAATTGGTCAATCATGTCCTGCTGCTTCTTCTTCTCTTCGGTTCTTGTCTTGCAGAAAAGAAAGTGGAACCACGGAGCCGCTAATAAAGAAGTAGAAAAGCTGACTGAGTCTATGAGAATATGGAAATCACTTCCCTGCTGAGTATTCCTACGACGGAAACCCCTGAAATACGTTGAGCGAGCTTTAAATACAAACCCCCCTTGCTTATAATAGCAAAGCGCCAGAAAATCTATCTATCTGTAACATCTCCTCCTCCAATCCCAGATACAGACTGAACTGATATAGAAGTTAATCTTCGAAAACTAACTGCCTGCCTACCTGATTATCCGATTTTACTTTCCTCCTCGCTTCAGATCTCATTCGTTAACCCTGTTGGGAAGGAAAAACACAAACGATTCCAGAGGCTGGCTTCATCTGCCACTGAATTTCAAACTACGAACAGCGCATATATAAAATTTTATCACATGATTCTTTAAAAAAAAAAACAAGGAAAATGAAATGTGGAAGAAATTATAAGAGGAAGAAGGTTAGAAGGGTATGTCCTATCCAACTGGCAACAGCCATTAACTATGCTGCTTTCTTTTCTTTTCCATTTTTTATTTTTGATTTTTGTTTTTTGTTTTTTGTTTTTTGTTTTTTGTTTTTTGTTTTTACTTCATGTACTGTAAGAGCTTGTTTGATAGGATGAAAAATATTAATCGTGATTCGAATTTTCATATATTTAATTATTGTGCAGGGTCTTGTTTTGCGATGGGTTGTCTATAAATTGCATACACCACCTCTCAAAACCACGTAGTTTAATTATTTCTTTCTCTGTTTTTTTTAAAAAATATTTATTGTTAACGCCAAGTTTCGCATAATCATCAAATTCACGCGCTCAAACCTATAAATGCATGTTGTAACAAAGTTTAACAATGAAGGCTTTAATGCTTAGTGGTCAAAAGTGTATTACATGTTAATTGAAGTTAAGCCTTGTATTTATAGCTAATTTCACCATCTTAAAGCTAACTTCTGAATTGGATTATGACTCCTAAACATGGTAATTACCTATGTTTGGGTTAAATTCAATCTCCTTAAGAGACAAAAGTTGGATATGATCATAACACCTACCTTTGGAGTTGATATTTAAATATGGTTAGGATTGGAATCCTTAACAATTCAAACTCCTTATCACACCAAACTCCATACGAAGAATAACCATCTGTATAGGCCCAAGTCATCTGAACCCCTCCAAACTGATATGGACTCCGACCCAAAGGACTTGGTCGCCCGACCCCAATCACCATCAATCCCATTACCGGCTTCGGCCCATTGGGCTCAAGTCATCTGAATCCCTCCAAACTAGTCCGGACTCCGGCCTAAAGGACTCGGTCGCCTGACCTCGAACACCACCAATCTCCTTACCGGCTTCGGCCCATTGGGCTCAACAAACTCTTCCCAATCCAGGCCTTCAGCCCACATAGGGGTCGACAAATTATACTCGAACATTGCCCTTAGTCTCTTGTTATAAAAGGTTTATAATTAAAGACTTAAAGTGAAGCATGGGGAATCCAAACGATCTTTTTAAATAGAACATGTTACCCAAGAAATGGACCACACACGTCATCATTAGCCGCCTTAAGGATTCGTGCCACACCAATATAAAAACCCCATCCAACACACAATTGTCACTCTTTCCAGATTTTCTCTATCTCAACCTTCTCTCTCAGAACTCTTTGCAAATACATTTTCCGGCAAGAAACCGTCCCTACCAACTTCCTCCGATTTAGAATTTCCAGTCCACTAATCACCACATTTGTGCCATTCAAGTTTCAATGGCAGATAGGGGTGTTCATCGGTAAAAAACCGAACCGGTACCAATTTAAAATTACCAGAAAAACAAGAACCGAATTATGGGTTTTAAGACAAAAATCAGACTGGATTTTTCGGTTGCTTTTTGATTATATCGCATGGTAATATATATAATTATTAATAATAATTAAATAATTTTTTTATATATTAATAATTTTTTTAAAAACTAAAAAATCATTAACTATTAATAATAATTAATATATAAAATAAAACTACAAAACATTATTAATATGTATAAAAAATTAATAAAACTACTATTATATAGATATTATTAATATATAAAAAAATTATTTAATATATAAAATTACAAAACATTAACTATTAATTATAAAATTATTAAATTTCTAGTATTTCGATTTTTACCGAATTCAAAGTCATTATTATCGATGCAGATCATTAGAAAAGTGTTAAAATACCAAAAAACCTTAAGATTGAAAAAAATTCCAGATCACGCAGCAGATCAGAAAACCGAAAAAACCAAAAATTTTGAGCACCCCTAATGGCAGATTCTAGCCTCCCATCCTCCTCAAACACTGAGCAAAATCCAGTTATCGACACAACTATTAAACCCAACATTATCATCGCCACCGATTTAGTGTCGGTCGATTTACCAACACCATCATCTGATACTGTCAACCCTTCAACATCTTCAACCATTGATAGCATAGAGGCGAAAATATGAACCGTCTACGCATCAGAGGGAAATTTCTCCCATATCAACACCAAATCTTCCATTCTCCCCTCCGAAGTCTCTGACATTCGAACCTTGTTCAACATCCCGAAGGAATAAAAGCTTCGGGTGCCAGAGGGTAACGAAAGAATGTACTGGTGCCCCGAAGGCGAATGGGTTGCAGTACCTCTATGGGCCCTGAAATATGGGGTCTGATTCCCCCTACACGAATTCATTGCTTCATTCCTCTGCTTCATAGGGATCGGGTTCGCACAACTTGTGCCGAACTCGTACATTCACCTCATAAGTTTTATTAATTTATGCCAAGAGCTAGGAATTGCTTCCGGGCTCGACTTCTTCTTTGTTCTGTTTAGCGTCGGTAGATCCAAGGAACCGGGGCTTCGACAGATGAACTGTAAGACCCAAACTTTTTAATGAATAAAATCAAATTTTCTCTATTTATTATTGTGAATAATAAGGTATTAATTTGATATAATACTTTGGTTATGGGTGAAATGTGCAAAAATTTTAAAATAAGCAAGTGGTTATAAAATATTCATGTATCGGGGAATATTCGTTTGGTCGTGGAATATTCTTTTTGTCGGGGAATATTCGTACGACGGCACAGCCATTTGTGGGCCCCATAACGGATAATGGTCAGATGAAGAAAATGACAAAATTGAATAACGGCAGTAGTTATTACCAATTAACACATTGTTGGAATACCGGTGGTTAAAATACGTGAATGTCTGGCGTGGTTATCGCAAATAAAGTTAGACACTGCAGTATTGCACATGATATTATTGAATTATTGATTCTTACGTAAGAAGGCACTACTCAATAATTGTTATAGTAATTCTTATGCTCAATATTTTATTTTATTGATTCAATAATGGTTGCGTTGATATTTTATATTATTGTTGTTTTCAATAATTGTCAACCTTTACATCATCTCCATTATCGGATCAATAATTCATATTATTTGGAATAATATTATTAGATAACATTATTGGCAATGTCTAGAAAGTTCTCACAAGGAGAGGTTTGGTCACCTAATTGCTTTTCAAAGAAGGAGAAATCCTTATTGGAAAGCCCCTCTTCTGAGGAACTACCGATCATTCATAATTGTGATTCTATAATATTATTTGTGAATAATTGATTATTGATTTATATGATAAGAAAATATTTATTTTATGTGGATATAAATGATGAATTTATTTTATGTGGTTATAAATGAAGAAATTAATGCTGAGGTGTTTTATCAGTATTTTGTCGGTGTGGAGGTATTAAAAATCATCCCTTTGTGGATTTCGGATATTTTCTGTTTGGAATTTGGAAAAACTCAAAGCTACAAAGTTGTAGAGAATTCGATTTCGTGTGGAATGGACATAAAATTCGTATTTTTATGATAAACGGGCTATTTTCTATGAATTACTGAAATTTCAAAAAATAAAATGATTTTTATTAAATTATGGGTGGGACCCACTTTTGTGATTTAAAGCATGAGGGCTGCTGGGATTTTTCAAGAGTGGCATGATGGTCTTTGATGGCTAGCATGCATAGAATGAAGAATAAATAAAATAATATTTTATTATTTTAGTCTCCTATGACGTTCTAACATTTTCCTATAAATAGACGCTTATTGAAAATCACACCAGAAACATGTTTTTTTCTCTCTAGATTATCGAGCGTATTTTTGCGAGTATTTAGATACTTTGAGAGTTGTTATTCAGTGCAAGTTTTCTTCGGCTTTACATCCGATATTCCGATCAGAAATACTGTTATTTTGAGGTAAGGGATGTTGTTCTCTTCTTAAATGATATTATTTTCTTCAATATCATTATGCCAAAATATTGGTCTGAACTTTTTTATCAAATTTGGAACTTTTTGTGTTGGGGTTCTTTATTCACGATACAACACTATTCAATAAAAATGAAATTTTTTTCTTTTTGTCCAAGATCTCTATTATGGTTACTATCTTTGATTGTATCCATGTTTTGATCTTTATTTTTGAATTATACTTCAAAATTGGTTATTATGGAGTATTATTGATCTTGGATAAACTGTGATACGAATCCCTAATATTTGTCCTTCTGTCTCACTGGATTCGTTTTCTTTAAAATATTTTTCATCATCCTCGGTCCTAAATGATGATATAATGTAATATCTTTGGCTCAGTAGTGCAAAGATGAATGATTACTAATGAACATCTTTGGCCTGTAGTGCAAAAGATGAGCAGTGTTGAGATGAACATGACAATCCGGTGATACAAATGAATATCTTTGGCTCAGTAGTGCAAAAGATGAATATTTGATTCAAGATGTATATTGGTTGATGTTACAGGATAAAATATTGATGATGGACTTTTAAATCTTAGAAGATAGTAGAATTCTTTCTCTATTTGACTCTTCTAATGGATTGTTTATCACCGCAGCGATTGTTGATCTAAAACTTGTTGTCTATTATATTTTATTAGATTATTCCCTGTTGAAGACTAATGATAATTTGTTGTATATTATCTTAGTCATAATATTCTTTACTGGGCTAGTTGAGCTAACCCTTTTCTTTTTTGTTCCATTGTTCTTCTCAGGAGGAGAGAATTTAGCGAGAACTAAATGGGTATGGAGTGATGATTCAAGATAGTTGTTTTAGTAGTCCTCACTATTTTATAAAATAGTGTATCAATAATTTTAATGAGGACTCCTTTTGAGTTTGTATACTCTCTATTAGACAATAGTTGTATTCAAACTCATAGTATATGTGTTGTCGTATTTTGAACGACAGTTGTATTACTGAAGTTGTATTTGTTTCTGTATCATATATTTGGCGACTCAGAATGAGTGATGTATACCTATTTTGGGGGCGTCACATGAACCGACAACCCAATCGAGCCACCTTCATCAAAACCCCCTTCAGTAACAAAGGTTGGCACCCACAATGGATCTTCGTCAAGGGGACTGACCTCAAACTTCTCCCGAATGGGGACACCCCCAAAGATCCAATTGTCAATGTGTCTAAATTCCTTAAAGACCGTCAAGGCACCTTCAAGGAATTCTACGATAAGCTGAAGAAGACCGAATGGGGCCTGGACGTCTTGTCAAACGAGACTTGGCTATAAAAACACGGATGTAAGTCCTTTACCCCGAACCCATTCAACCTTTAATTACATTCTTCAATTGACTTTCCGAATCAGCCTTTCTAACTGTTTTATTTTTCTGCAAGAACAATTTTCAAACCCGAAGGAGTAGAATAAGCCTTCGCCCCTCTACCCCTCAAGCCCAAGCTAATCTGCCATCCAATCACTGAAGAGTCCCCTGAAGAAGACACTATACCCATATTCGAAGAAGATGGCTTTGCTGCAAGAAGAAGCTCCCCATCAATAGGGGTGTTCAACCAGTAAATACCGTCTCGAACCGAACCGACATCGAACAAAATCGACAAATTAAATTAGCTAAATTTTAGACTTAGGTTGACCTAATTATCTTTAACCGATCCAAGTTTTTTACCGAATAAATATCGAAAATTAATATAATTATTATTTTATTATTATTATTATCATTTTTATTAATATTATTTTTTATTATTATAATCATTATTTTATTATTATTATTATTATTTAATAATAATAAAAAAGAAATTAAAACACCTAAGATATACCTAAGACGGATCCGTAATCTAGAACTATAAAAAACTCTAAGATGCAAAATCCAGATGCAGAAAAATTGTTATATACCAATTTTTTTGTACCAAAACCGAACCAGTTATTTTTGTACCGAACTGGTCGGTTCGGTCTTGTCCGAAAAACTAAAAAACCAAAAAAACCAAAAAAACCAAAACTTTTGCCCACCCTACCCATCAAGGGCCCCTCCAAGCCAGCTTCTTCGATCGTCCCAAAACCTTCCACCATACAAATTCCACCAGTCGCTGACCCCGAGGATCTTGAAGAAACCGAACAAGAAACTCTTGATCCTAGATCCAAGAGGCCACGCCGAGCTGAAGAACCCGATCTTCAAATAATAGAAGTTGCCCCATCAATAGAGACAACCCCCTCAACCCAACATACTCCTGATGTCGAACCTTCGCAAAGAACACGCTCAACGTTCTGACCGAAGAGCCCTTCAGAAGTATTCTCTTTTGACCAGATGGAACACTTCGCCTGGAGATGACGAGCGGTTCAAAGGATATACATCCGAGAAGTACCTTGTTGGATATGTTAAGCTCCAGTGTAAGGTAAACCTGATAGACTAAAATGTCCCCTTTACCACCCTGTTTTCATCATGTTTAATACATATCTCCACTTTATTGCAGGCCAATGATGTCCTCGTCCGAGCCATTCCACCCCTGGCTAAAACTACTAAAAAAGAAACGCAGCTAACGTTCAAAGTGGAAAGGCTCGAGGCTGAAGTCCGAGGCTCGACATCGAATCTGAAGAAGGAGAAAGATTTTCATGTCGATACTTGAAACAAATTAACAAAATTTGAACATCAGGCCAATGAACTCCAAAAACAACACTATACACTTCAAAAGTAGTACGTTGGTCTCGACAAATACACCAAACAGCTCCTCGAGGAGAGGGCGCTTCTGAAGGAGAAAGACAAGGATCAACAGAACGCCATTCTGATCCTTGAAAGTAAAGTATCTAACATGTACGCCCAAACATGGCGCTGATGAGGGAAAATACTGCTTTGGGGAAGGAATGTGCCGAAGGTTGTGAGGCTTATAAGGAAAAGGTCCAGGCGAAGATGACAATTGATTGGCTGGACACCTTTGTCCTTGGCTCCTCAGAAGAAGAGTCCGAAGCCGAAGATGAGGCGTTGAACGAAAAATCTTTTTAAAACTTGAACTTGTAATTTTTGTAATCATTTTGTTTGTAAATTTCCTAATCAGTTATGTTTGTAACTTTCCCGATCAGTTATGTTGTTTGTAACTTCTCTGATCGGTTTTGTCCATAACTTATCTGATCAGTTTGTAAAAACATATGAATATAAATGAAGTACAAATTTTCTGAAGAGAAATTCTTATTTATTTTATTGATGAATAAAAGAACTTACAAAAATAACAGAACTTACAAAAGTAAAAGAAAGAACAACATAGCTTTTACTGATAATATCTCCTAAGTTTTCCAGTATGCCATGTGTTCTTTACCTCCGAACCATCAATTGCTCGAAGCCGGTAAGTACCTGGCTTCGGCACTTCTATCACATCATATAGCCCCTCCTAGTTCGTCATTAACTTTCCCGTGTTCTGGGGGGTAGATGCCTCTAATTCTCGAAGAACCAAGTCTCTAACCTCAAACCTTCTATGTTTCACTTTCTGATTATAGTGTCAGGAAATTCGCTTCTGATAGATAGCCAACCTTACCAGAGCTGAATCCCGAACTTCTTCCAAAAGGTCTAAGTTCAGTCGTAGGCCGTCATCATTGTATACCTTTTTGTACTGACTGACTCGAAGTGTTGGAGACTCAATCTCCACAGGTATAAGTGCATCGGTCCCATAAAGCAATCAGAATGGTGAATCCCTAATTGTCGTCCTCGGGGTAGTCCGATATGCCTATAAGATACTGAGCAATTCTTCAGGCAACGCCCTTTCAATTCATCTAACCTTCTTTTTATCCCATTCAGTAGAGTCCGGTTGGTAACTTCTACTTGTCCGTTCGATTGAGGATAGGCCACCAAAGTCTTTTTATGTTGAATGTCCAACTCTTTCAAAAAAGCCTCGAATTTTGACCCCACAAACTGTTTGTTATTATCCGAAACTAGGACCCTCGGGATGCCAAACCGATAAACAACACTTTCTTTAAAAACTTCAGACATTCCTGTTCGGTGATCTTGTGTAATGGTTTGGCTTCTACCCACTTAGTCATAGAGTCAATAGCCACGATTACAAAACTGATTTGTCCTTTGGCTTTCGGTAGTGATCCCAAGATATCAATTCCCCACATAGCAAATGGGATTGGGGATAAAATCGAATACAGCTCTTCGGGGAGCTGATGAGGGATAGGACTATTTAGCTGACACTTAGGACATTTTTTTGACAAAATCCTTTGCTTATTAGAAGATGGTCGACCAATAGTAACCCTAGCTCAGAATTTTGTATGCCAATGACTTGGCCCCCATATGATCTCCACAAATTCCTTCATGCATTTCCCAAAGAGTATATTCAGCTTCCGAAGGTGTCAAACACTTGAGCAATGGAGAGCTGAAAGCCCTTTGGTACAAATCCCCATCAATAAGGATGAAGTTCGAGCTCTTGTGTTTAATCTTCCTTGCATATATGCGATCCGAAGGCAGAACCCCATCAGCCAGATAAGATATGTATGGTGTGAGCCAACAATCCAACTGATCCAAAGCTAAAACATCCACCTTCTGAACTCCATGCTTTTCCAATAATTCCAAATATACTGAGCCGTTGAAGGAACTTACTTCAGTTGTCGCCACTCGGGCCAAATCATCTTCTACTGTGTTGTCTGACGGATCTATTCCTTGGCAACTGTGTGAACTAAAGTAAGTGAGCTTATCTTTTACCTCGGCTAGATATTTGGTCATCCTTGCCCCCCTAGCCTCATATTCTCCCGATATCTACTTGACAACCAGTTGAAAATCACTCTATATAACCAACCTCTGAACCTCCAAGCTTCGGGACAACCGAAGTCCAGCCAAAATTGTTTCGTATTCTGCTTCATTATTTGTGGCTTTGAACTAAAATTGAATGGCTTGTTGGACCCTGAACCCTTCGAGACTTGTCAGAATATATACCCCACTCCGCTGACGTCCAAAGTTGATGACCCATCCACATATAGAGTCTATGAAGTTTTCACTAGTTGCGTCTTTTTAATTGAACCCACATCCGGCTATGAGAAAGAACATTCTACAACAAAGTCTGCCAAAGCTTGTCCTTTGATTTTCGTTCGGGGATAGTATTCTAGGACGAACTGAGTCAATTCAATTTCCCACGCAGCGAGCTGACCCGAGACTTCTGGCATGTGTAACACTTTCTTCAATGGCTAATCAATATATACCACCACTAACCGACCATGGAAATAGTGCCGAAGCTTCCTGCTTGCAATGATTAGAGCATATGCAAACTTTTCCAGGTTCAGATACCTAGTCTCTACATCTCGAAGGACGTGGCTGATATAATAAACTAGGAACTATTTTCCCCATTTGTCCCTTACCAATGCTGCCCCGACCGCCAACGAGCTTGCAGCCAAATACAAGTATAAAGGTTCTGAATGGATCGACTTCATTAACAAAGACGCCGAAGACAGATATCGTTTGATACCTTGGAACGCATATTCATACTCTGAAGTCCACTGGAAACTTTTCTCATTTTTTGGCCCCTTCAGAGTATCAAAGAACGGTAAATATCTTTCGGCTAACCTTAACACGAATCTCTGAAGGGCGGTTGTCCGACCTGTCAACCTTTGCACGTCTTTATATGTCTTTGGTGATTTCATGTCCAAAATTGCCTTGATTTTTTTTGGATTTGCCTCAATGCCCCTCTTGCTTATCAGATATCCCAGAAATTTTCCTAACCCTAATCCAAAAGTACACATAATCGGGTTCAGTCGCAACTTATGCTCTCTGATGGTTTGAAAGCAGCTTTTCAAATTCCAGATGGTCCCGGACTGACATGTTTTTAACAATCATGTCGTCCACATAAACCTCCATGTTTCTGCCTAGTTGCCTTAAGAACACATAGTTCATCATTCTCTGATAAGTCGCCCCGACGTTGAGCAATCTGAAGGTCATTTTTTTGTAAGTATATATGGCCTGATGAGTAATGAAACTGGTCTTGGGGATATCCTCTTTGCTCATCGAGATCTGATGGTACCCCGAAAAGGCATCCATGAAGCTCAACATTCCATACCCCAAAGTGGCTTCGATTAGTTGGTCATGCCTTATTCAAATCTGTATAGTCGATGCATAGCCTCCATTTCCCATTTTTCTTCTATACCAACACCACATTCGCTAGCCACTCTGGGTAACCAATCTCGAAGATGAATTTGGCAATCTCATCGCCAATGATTCTTTGTCTTTTTGGGGCAAAAAATTCTTGTTTTTTGTATGATCGGTTTCCTTTTGGGATCCACGTGAAACCTATGCAATGCGACCGATTCATCTACCCCTGGCATGTCACTGGGTACCCAAGCAAAGATATCAGCGTACACCCGAAGTAGATCAATCAGCACAGTCCGAAGCGGTTCCGTCAATCCCGAACCAATCGTAACCAACTTTTCTTTATTCCCTGGGATTAATTCTACATTCTATGTCTCCTCGGCGGGCAAGGCAAGTGGTTCCGTACTACCTTTAGTAAACGATTCTATCTCAATGGCCACTGTCTACTTATGTTTGCTTATCCCAACTTCTGATGAGATCAATGTATTTCGATAACACCTTCGGGAGATATCAAGATCACCTTTTACCTCCCCAATCCCATTCGGTGTAGGAAACTTGATCTTAAAGTGGGGTATAAAAGTAACTGCCTACAACGCTGCCAGGGTCGGCCTTCCTAAGATTGCATTATACGCCGAATCCACCTGAACCACAAAAAATCTTACCATTATTTCTACTTGTTGAGGCATTGTACCAAACCTAACATGCAACTCAATTATGTCCGACACGTGAACTGGGTCACCACTGAAGCCGTATTAGGGACCTTCATGTCTCAATTACATCTTCCTTCCATCTAAATCCAGCCTCTGATAGGCATATGTATACAGTATGTCGCCGAAGATCCATTGTCGATCATCATTCTTCTCATATCCACTGGCCTGACCTGGGTTGTTATCATCAACGCCCCATCATGTGGCTCCACGGGATCTGTGGGATAGTCCTCATCCGAGAAAGAAATGAATGTCCCCGAGAAAGCTTGATCCTTCCTAACAAATGATCTTGACACTGACAATACTGCATCGAGATGCTCACTTCTCTTCTTTCCGGTTACACACCCTATAGAACCGCTTGAGATAACATCAACTACTCCCCGAATAGGCTGGCTCTGTTTTGGCTGTGTATCGCGTGTCCGTCTTCTATCTTCTTCCCTCTGCTGTACGTCGACACTTTCCCGACCTACTACATATTGGACCAACTGGCCATTATGCACATTCTTCTCGATCAAATTCCTCAAGTCATAGCACTTCTCCGTCTTATGTCTCGAAGTCTGATGATACTCACAGAATTTATCTCGATTCCTCTTCCCAAGCTTCGGGGTTGTCGAGCAAGGTTCATAAAATGATTTGTTCCGGATATCTTCCAATATCTTGGCCCGATCGGTATTGAGAGGGGTATAGACTTTATTGACATTCCTAATCGGGAAGGGTGGTCGACCATAGCCCGAACCCCCATTGTTGTAATTTTTTTTCCCCAGATTATCCGATCTCCCTTTATTATTGTCTGAATGTTGATAATTCTGTTTGTCTTGATCCTTAGACATTTCATAAGACTGTGAGTGCGGCTTGAAGTTTCCCATAGCTTCCTCTATGGCGATAAACCCTTCAGCCCGATGAAAAGCTTCCGTTAGGTCGTTGAGAGGATTGATAACTAGGTCTTTCATCAGCTTCTTTAGCTTCCCTATGTCCAGACCCGTTGTAAAAAATCCCAGGGCTTGTGGCGAGTTTAATTCTACCACCGACCCCACCGCCACTCGGAACCTTTTGACATACTGACCGAGGCTTTCATCCAAACGTTACCTCACATGCATAAGAAAAGCAATGATCTTTCCTCTTCTTTTATTGCTCCCAAACCGAGCATAAAACTTTTCCCGAAAATCGCTCTATGAGCTAATCGATCCCGATGCCAATGTTCCCATCCATTCCCGGGCACTATTTTTCAAAGTTGTAGCAAACATGTGACACTTTACTGTATCTGACTGCCCGTAATAAGTCATAAGCATGTCATACCCATCGGAATGGTCATAAGGATCCCCCAATCTATCATAAGTCTCCATCGAGGGCATCTTTTTCTTCGGATTAGCTGTGACCTGGTTGATTTTGGACGAGGATTGTGAACTAAGATAGCTCGATGGTGTTCCCATCTGATTTTTTGTTGCCAGCAACTTTCCCAACTCTGTAACCCTTCTGGCTAGGGGGTCAGATTCCTCTTTGTGAGGGGATGACCTAGGCATGTCCTTCTCGTATTCAGGAGACGCGACCCTCCTCCTCTGCCCCGATCTACCCTGGTACTCAGATTTGCTATCTTGGGAATGACTCATTCATCTGCTTCTTCCTTCCCGAGAGCGACTCCTATGTCTGCTTTTATTCCTACCAGCCTCATCCGGACGAGGCGTCCTAGATTGACTCCGATGTCTGGGCTTTTTTGATGAAGCCTTCTATTCTCCAGCCATTTTGGTCATCTGTTCTTCCAATTACTCCTGCTGAAGACGTAGGGCCATAATGGCGTCTTTGTTCTGCTGCATCTTTTTCATCAAGATGAACTGATGCTGATCTTGGCTGTCCTCAACCCGATCCTTTCCTCGTCTTTCATGCGCGCCGGGGTGATTGTCCTCTTGTCTTGGTGAGAGAAATGGAGTATATCGATTAGAGAAGAAACGATCGTCGCCGTCTTCGATTGACCATGTCAATTAATTATCTTGTTGGTTTTTTGGCGCCAACCTATCTTTGACTGACCCTCTCACTTGGGTCGTTTGATAAGTCTTAGATTTTTCCTGGTTTGAAGCCCCACTATCCCTGTTTGCCATGACTTTCAACCGGAAAAACTTAGAGTGATTGTTAAAAACACTAAAATCCCCTCCTTCTAGCGCCAATGTTAACGCCAAGTTTCGCATGTGTGTCCAATCATCAAATCCACGCGCTCAAACCTGCACATTAACAAGATCACACAAGAAGCTTGACGGCTTGTGCCGCCGAGTGATTGCTCGGGTGTGAGAATAAGTGCAGGCTGAAACAAGGTTTAACAATGGAGGCTTTAATGTTTAGTGCTCAAAAGTGTATTACCTATTAATTGAAGTTAAGCCTTATATTTATAGTTGATCTCACCACCTTAAAGCTAACTTCCGAATTGGATTAGGACTTCTAAACATGGTAATTACCTATGTTTGGGTCAAACTCAATCTCCTTAAAAGGTGGAAGTTGGATATGATCCTAACACCTACCTTTGGAGTTGGTATTTAAATATGGTTAGGATTGGAATCATTAACCATTCAAACTCCTTATCACACCGACTCCATACGAAGAATAACCATCTGTATGGGCCCAAGTCATCCGAACCCCTCCAAACTGGTGCGGACTACTTACAAGAAAGGAACGATTACGCTTGGAGCCGAACACCAAAGAATCCCTTACCGGATTCGACCCATTGGGCTCAAGTCATCCGAACCCCTCCAATCTGGTCACGACTCCGGCCCAAAGGACTCAGTCGCCCGACCTCGAACACCATCGATCTCCTTACCGGCTTTAGCCCATTGGGCTAAACAAACCCTTCCCAATCCAGACCTTCAGCCCACATAGGGGTCGGCAGATTATGCCCGAACATTTACTTTATCAGAGTAGCAGTAAATGACGCACGTTTCTCCAGTACGAATCGAAGCTTCTTCGGTTCTTCTCTTTCTCGTTATAAATAATATGGCATGCTTCTTCATCCATCTCTTGATCTCTATGGAAAAATAATTTTTCATATCCAGTTGTGTTGTTTAATGTTTAATTCCATGCAGAATCCCAATTAAGTGGTGTTACAGATAGTGAAAGTGGAGCAATTGATTTGGATGGAGGAGGAGTACAACAGAGGCAACCAATGATCATGAACATAAGTCTCACTGATGAGTCGATTTTATACCCAGTAGTTTGAGCTTGAAGTTTTGTTAATTTTTAAGTGTTTTGTGTTACTTTTCATACATTCTTTTACTATGTTTTATAGGAATCATGGCATGAGATTTAAAATAGGATTAATCGTTGAAGGATGTAGATAAAAGTCGAGTAAAAGTTAAAGCTACCCAAAGTGCGATAACACTAGAAATCGTGAAGAAGATGATAGATGGCGAAAGACCGATTCTAGAGTTCAAACACGTGCAACAAAGACTGTGCCTGGGGTAAGGTTTCGGCATTTTTGAGATTCTAACAGGAATTCGAGGTAGATTTGGATGGCAACTTCTTGGAGTACTAGGATTAGTTTGTGGGAGATATAAATAGATTATTGGAGGGACCAAAGAAAGGTGTTAACCCTAGGTGGAGAAAGAGTGAGGCTAAAAGTAAGGAGTTTTGTCAAGAAAAAAGATCAACTTAGAGCATTCACAACAGTTTTCTTATCTTTATCCCTATTCTGCAGTGCTATTAGGTCATTCTGCAAAATAGGGATTCAATTTTTTTATTATGTACCCAACATGTTCCTTATATTGATTCCTTAAATAATAAAATTTGAAATTTAAAAGTTACAACAGTCAAAACATCAAATTAATAATAATCCTATAATTTATAAAAGAGAGAGTATAATTTATCAATTATATTCTACTGTAAAATAATTTTTGTTTTATTTTAAATTTTAAGCAATTTATGGAGTGAGTATTGAATGGATTGTAGTTGAAAATGTAAATAAGATCAATATTAACTTTTAAAAACTTAATTTGTGATTTTTTTAAATTTAAATTTAATATGATTCATTTAAAATTTGAAAATAATAAATTTTATAATTAATAGTTCTTTTATAATATTTATAATTATATTGACATAAATTTATATCAATTTTAAATTTGAATACGTTTGAAATTAATATTTTTAAAAGTCAATATTAAGTTTATAATTTGAAACTGAAGTAGTAAAAAAATGTCAAGATATATATAATTGAAGAGTTGTCCACTTAAATGAGGATGTGAAATGTCATTTTGTATATATAGAGAACGTTCTTTTGATTCCCTCACACTGGGGAGTAAAATCCTATATAGGGATTAAAATAGAGAGTCAAATAAGGATAAGGAAACTGTTAGATAATAATTTGTTGATGTATTCTTCAAAATTGGGGATAAAGAGTTGATTATGGAAACTGTTGTTAATACTCTTACAAGGCTGAGGAGGAATTGAAGGATTGCTTAAAAAGTTTTCTTTCCTTTCTTTCTTTTAGTTTTTACTTTGTAATTCTTGGATGATGTTTAACTTGTGGATTATGGTTTCTTATTCAATGATGAACTAAATTTCCTTTTTAAGATTACAATGGAACTTGATGAGTAGCTTAAATTGATTTACTTCCTCGTTGATTATTATTGATTATGACTGAATTGTCTACTATATCTTATGCTTAAGTATTCAATTGTCTTGCCAGTAATTAGTATGATAATCTATATTAAATTGGTAAATGGAATATATATTTAGATCTGGATATAATGGCATAAGATTATAATTTCTGTAGAAGATGGAATTTGTAATTTGTGTATAGGATAGAAATATACATATATCCCTTATGTGATTTAAAAGAGAACATGTGCATTAAATTCTTTTTAATTCCAATTTACATAGAAATATAGTGAGTTGATTAGATAGGGTGTTCTAATCTTTATTGGATTTAGGAAGATTTGTTTATAAGGTCATTGGAAGATGCTTATAGATATTGATGAGTTATTGGTCAACAATCCTTATTACTTTATATAATTCAACATGAAGTATTGACATTAAAGTAAATCATCAAGGAAAGTTGTAATCTTAAATCACTTAACCTAAAGTCAATTCTTGGTAGTTAGTGATTAGTTAGCTTAATTATCATTCTAACTTGATTATGTTCATGCAAACTTTTCAACCTAACTCTTACTTTGAGAAGGGTTCCTATCTTTAATGTTGTTCTAATTACGCAAGTTCCTAAATTCTGTTATTCTTATGTTGAGCAAGTTTTATTCCTCAACTTGTTATTAATCATGCACGTTCATTAACTCACTTCTTTTATTGAGTAAAATTTAATAGCCTTAGCTTATTATTGTTCAAGCAAGGTTTGGTATAATATTCAATGCCTATGCTTTCTAGTCCATTTCTAAATCATGTTTTCGATGTATAATGCTGATTCACTTATAATTCATGACTATTTCATATCATATTATTATCGAACACTTGAAGTGATATTAAACTATATTGATTCAACTAATCCTTAGTTGATGTTCGTTGAACTCTAAATTACCTTGAAGCTTATCCAAACCAAACTTCATTTGGTGCGGACTCGTATATTAAAACTGAGATGAACAACCCTATTATAGGGGATCACTTACGCGTAAGCGTTTATAAGTTTGTGCACAATACATGGTACGAAGGGTTGATCCCCCTAAGTACGTGAAGTCCCTACAGTATAACTGTTTAGGTTAAAGTTGAAATATTACTTATAACCATGGACATAGTTCGTGGTCTTATGACCCTCAGATATTTCATATTTTGATTCCAGTTTTTGGTTATCTTTGATAGAGTATTATTCAGTTCCAATGAGCTTATTCATTAACGGTTATTATGCTATCGTTGTTCATTGCTATATCTAGTGAGCATTTGTTTTGCTCACTCTTGAATAAATTTAATTATTGATTTAATTATTGTAGCTAAAGTTGAGAAGGTCGATGAACCTACCATAAACAAAGGAAAAGGAAAAATGTAGAAGTGATGAAGACTTGTAATTTATTGGCTTTTATGTTGATAGACTTTATTTAAATGATGTGATGTAATTATTTCATTTCCGCACTTGATTTATGTTTAAGATTAGATAACCTGGGAGATTTTTATTGAACTCAATGATGTAACCCTTTTTAATGGGAGGACTTATGGTTTAAATTCTATTATATTTGGGTAGTTAGTATGAATGTATGGAAAGTGAACACCGAGTCTTGTGGGAATAAAGTACCCAGATTTGGGGGTGTCACAAGTTGGTATCAAAGTTTTAGGTTATGAACCTTAGGTGGGGAAAAGCCTTAGGAAGTAATCTTTGAAAAGATAGTGGTGATAAACTCTTGTCGAGTTTTAAGGAAAAATTAATAAAACACTTATGTGCTTATGTGGTTGTAACCTATGCGCTCGTGAGTGTCGAGTAGTAATGATTAGTAATTGAAACTTCATATTTTATTGTCATGATGGCTAATGTAGGAGAATCCAGTCAGACTAGGGAGGAAGGATCCCAGATGCCTATAGAGGAAGAGCCTCGAGATATTCAGGTGGTTTGGTAACAACTACGGCCACGTGAAACATCTTTGTTGGTCACAGTGGTTGAGCAGGAGGGTTTACTTGATGAGGATGATGAGATAGAGACGGACGAGTAGGACCCCGTTGAGCTGCCACAGTCGAATGAGGATGAGGAGGACGAGGAGGAAGAGATTCCACTAAACTCGACCGCTGCTCGTATGTACGATGAAGTATACGACCGCAATGTGGAACTTCAGGATACCGTCGACGAGTTAGAAGAGATAGTAGGTGAATAGCAAATCGCAATGGCGCAAAAGGACAACGAGATCCAGGATCGAGATGAACGTTTGAATAGTGTCGAAGGAAAGTTGATCCACATTGAAGGAGAGAATGAACAAATGATAGAGGAGATTGCATAGCTGAAGAACAAGTTGAAAGAAGAATCTACTAAGAGGGCAAGAGCCGAAGATGTGTACGAGGAAACTTATCAACGAGCTGGAATAGCAGAGAGAGGGGTACAAGTAAAGAAGATCAAGATGGAAGAGATGAATAGTGTTTTCAACACCGTGATCAATCGAGCTCAAGATCGGGTTATGTGTTATCCAATTCAGTTCGAGACGCTGCCATCGTACATGTTAGATCATCGAACAATGTTCCGTATTATGGAAGAGGTGCGTCGTAAGGCTATGCATTATTTTAGTAGGTCATCATAAATGTAATTATTATGTGATTAGTGAGTAAATAAGATGTAAATTCCGGGTATGATATAACCCATGGGATATGATGATGATGAAGTTATCCTGAAACATTAGTAGTTCAAGAAAGTGATGTAGAAAGCAAGAATGCTATCATTATTATGTTTTAAAATATTATGAATGAATAAAAGTTAGTATTTATTCAAGATATTGTGTGTTATGTGGTAATTTTGTGATGTGCGAATTAAGTACATAATGTGACGCCCCCAAAATAGGTATACATCACCCATTCTGAGTTGTCAATATATGGTACAGAAACAACTACAACTTTATTATTACAACAGTAAAACTGTGAGTTTGAATACAAATATTATCTTACAGACAATATCTATACTCAAATAAATCCTCATCACATTTATTGATACATTATTTTACAAAATGGTGAGGACTACTAAACAACTCTCTCTGGAACCTTCATTCCATACCCGACTGCATCTCTTATATTCTCGCCTCCGAGAAGAAAAATGGAACAAAAAGGAAAAGGGTGAGCTCAACTAGCCCGGTAGAAGAATATTATGACTAAGATAATATACAACAAATTATCGTTAGTCTTCAACAGGAAAAATCTAATAGAATACAATAGACAACAAGTTTTAAATCAACATTCGCAATGGAAATAATAATTCATTAGAAAAGTTAAGTAGAGAATGCAAACTACTATCTTCTATGTATGAATTTAAAAGTTCATCGCCTATCTTTTATCCTCGTAACATCAATCAATATATATACGGAATCAAATATTCATCTTTGCACTACTGTGCCAAAGATATTCATCATTGGTCATGTTCATCTAAACACTGTTCATCTTTGCACTACGGGCCAAAGATATTCATCGAAATCATTCATCTTTGCACTACTGTGCCAAAGATATTCAATAATATCATCATTTAAGACCGAGGATGATGAAAATATTTTTAAAGAAACGAATCGGTGAAACAAAATGACAAGGATTAAGGATTAAGGATTCAGTACTTTGTTTTATCCATATCCAAAAATACCTCAAAAATAATCATAGTGGTGTAAAATTCAAGAATGATCAAAACATGGATACAATCAAAACTAGTATCCGAATAGATATTTTTTGACTAAAAGGAAAATTTTCATTTTTTCGATGAATAAAGTAAGATTCGTGAATAAGCAGGTATCACGTGAATAGTCTTTAGTATACGTGAATAGTAACCCATACACTAAAAGTTCCAAATTTGATTAAAAGTTCGAGATCAATACTCAAGCATAATGATATTAGAATAAATAATATATTTTAAAAAAAATAATATCCCTTACCTCGGAAAGACAGTACTTCTAACTGGAATACTGAATATAGGCTATAACTTGAACTTGCACCATATAACAATACTCAAAGTATACTCAAAATACTCACAAAAATACGTTCGATAATATAGACAGAGAAAACTTCAATTTCTGGTGTAATTTTCAATTCTAACCCAAGACCCTATTTATAGGAAAATGCTTAGAAATTAAAGCGTAAAATTTAATAAAATATTAATATATATTTATTAAATTCCTACGCACACAAAATCTGATTCAAACCATCACCACCAAGAGTGACTCACCTTGCCTAAATCAAAAAACGTTTTCTTATTAAAATATTTAAAACTTCAAAATTAATTATTTGAGCTTGTAACTTCAATAATTCATAATAAATAGCTCTTTTATCGAAAAATTGAAACTCACGACTTTTCATAGGAAATTCCATTATCTACAACTTTTCTGAAGGAAGTTTTTCCAAATTCCAAATGTAAATGATCGAAATCCACAAACCAAGGCGATTTTACTGTGCTATAATTAAATTTCAACCAAGAAATGGGGTTTCTTAACACATAAAACATGCTTTAAATATTTTTGGTAACAAAAATACTCCTCCTCCACATATACTCATATATCTCACATTCATCGTAAAATATCATCATTATTATATTATTAAAATATAATAATATATTTAAATGAATTATTTTATCGGAAAAAAGATAAAATTTCAATTTTCAACAATTGTCACATTAAAAATTTTCTCCATCTATATCCACATAAAATCAATATTTTTCCTCATCATATGAATCAATAATTAATTATTCACAAATAATATTACGTAATCACAATATTGACAAACAGACGGTTCGAGAAAGAGGGGCTTTCAATAAGAATTTCTCCTCATCTGGCATGCAATTAGGTGACCAAACCTCTCCTTAGATGTAACTTTCTAGTCATTGCCAATAATGTTATCTAATAATATTATTGAGATAATATGAATTATTACTTCGATAATGAAAAATCTTTGTGTAATGACAATTATTGAAACAACAACAATATAAAATATTAACTCAAAGAATTATTAAATCAATAAAATAATCGAATAAAGAATTACTATAACCATTATCGAGTAGTGCCTTCTTACGTAAGAATCAATAATTGGTGCAATACTGTGCTATCTTCTTGTGCAACAGCGCCAGACATCGTGTTTTAACCACCGAGTATTCTAACGATTAAGCAGAATAACTACGCCATTATTTTTAAACAACTTATATTTGTCGCGTTTTCTTCATCCAATCGCTTTCAGTTATGGGGTCCAAACATGATCGCTGGTCAGACGAATATTCCCACGATTTAAGCATTTAATATTCCACGACCAAACGAATATTCCTAAACAACAATGAATATTTTATAACCACTTGCTTATTTTGAAATATTTGCGTATTTTACCCATAACTATCCACATTAATCACATCAACCCTTACTATTTCAAAATAATAATTAGAGGAAATTAAATTTCATTTATTAATTATTTGGGGTCTTACACATAATACATAGAAGATTGGGTAATAATCTAATGAGAATATTTTAACAGAAAATGCCTCCAAGACGTCAACCACGACAGAGGACCCCTAAGGGATCTACCAATAACAACAATGCTGAGGCTAACCCAGTTCAGCAATTAGTGACGTTACTGACGGGAGCATTGCAGAATCAACCGCAGAATCAAGCTACAACTTTTAAGGATTTCAAGGCGGTTGGATCACCAAAATTCCGTGGGTCCATGAATCCAGTTGAAGCGCAAACCTGGATCATGGAGATAGAGAAAGTTTTCGATGTTGCTAGAGTAGGAGAGAATTAGAAGACTGTTTTTGTAACATTTATGTTGAAAGCAGAGGCTAGTTATTGGTGACATACCAATAAAACTCGAGGAGGTCAAGGGATAATGACTTGAGATAGGTTTAAGGAGATATTTTTCGAGACTTAATTCCCAGAGAGTTCGAAGAATCAGATGGAGGTGCGATTTAGAATCAAGCGAGGATCGATGATGATATCGAGTATGCCACAAAATTTAACGAATTGGCAAGGTTTGCGTCATATCAAGTCAACACAGATGAGTACAAGGCTAAAAGGTTTGAGCAGGGACTAAAACCCCGGGTCAGACAAAGAGGTTTCCATATTTCAAATTTGAAGATATTCTGGTACAAAGATCTTGGAGAAGGCAATTCTCACTGAAGGTGGAGGCGAGGCTATAACAAAGTACAATCAAGAGCAGAGAAAGAAGAAGAGTGAGGGCGAAGCTAAGAATGGTGGTGGTAGCGGTGGAAATGGTAATAATAACTTGCTTTTTTTTAAAACAACAAAAAAAAAGTTTAATATTTTATGGAACTGAAATTTTTCTATAATACGATATTTTGGGCGTTATTTAGATACCTATACCAAAAAATATATGTACAGTCTGCACAGACGGTACATACCTATTTTGTTATATGTATCCAAATTACACCAAAAAACACTGTATTATGAAAAAATTCCAGTTTCATAAAATATTAAATTTTTTTTAGTTGTTTTAAAAAAAAACAAAAAAAAAAAGTCTGCATTTTAGTATCGTAGTGAGGAGTCCTTACTTAATCCAGGACCTATATATATATATATATATATATATATATATATATATATATATATATATATATATATATATACGAGCCGTCGTGTGAGGTTCCTTTACTTTGTTAAAATGCGGACCTTTTTTTTTTATTATTAAAACAACTAAAAAAAAATATTTAATATTTTATGGAACTGATATTTTTCCATAATATAATATTTTGGGCGTGATTTGAATATCTATACCAAAAAATGGTGGTACAATGCATGCATGCATAAAGACAAAACTGCTTTTGTTATAATGATCCAAATCACATCCAAAACATCTTGATTATGAAAAATTTTCGGTTCCATAAATATTAAACTTTTTTTTAGTTGTTTTATAAAAAAAAAAAAAAATTAAAAAAAAGTCCGTATTTTAACAAAGTAAAGGAGCCCTTACAAGAACCGGACCCCATATTTATATATATATATATATATATATATATATTAAATCTCAGGAATCTACAAACTTATTTTTTCTCAAACACTTACTAATTCATTACTATTTTCTAATTAATTACTCCTTCTATTCCATAATAATAATTATTTTTTTATTTAAAAATATATATTCTAATTTATTTATCGTTTGTAAGTTTTAAGGAAAACAAATTACTTATTTTTCTATATTATTCCTATATTCTCTTATTTTTCTAATAAATTCTTTCTCTTAGATTATTATTAGCTCTCAAGTTCCCATAAAGGTAGTTTTGAAATTTTACACAAAATTTCAATTATCAAGGAGATGGTCCATAAATGACTTTCTTAATTTAAGTATTAAAACTAAAATCTGACTATTTATATTGAAGTGGGCACAATAGAATGATAGATGGAGGGTGATATATTATGTATATAGATCATTTATGCACCCAGATAATAATTACAGGTATCATTCACAAGTCACAACCAGTGTGTACAGAGTCGATGTAACCTTCCACATCTAAATGTCCATGTTTTGAAAACAATATACTCTTGCCTGGATTATACTTTAAGTACCTTAGAATTCAATCCACTGCAACTTGGTGTGCTTCACTTAGATTATGCATGAACTGGCTGACTACATTGATGGTATAGGACAGGTCAGGTCTTGTATGAGCCAGAGAGATCAGCTTTTCAACCAACCTTTGATACCTCTCCTTGTTAGTAGGCACCTGATCTGGATTATAACAATCCATGGTTAACCTCCATTGGAGTATTAATAAATTCGCACGCCAATTTTCCACTAGTAAATCAAGAACATATTTTCGCTGAGATAAGCCGATGCAATTCTTAGAACGTGCAACTTCAATTCCTAGAAAATACTTGAGAAATCCCAGATTTTTCATTTCAAACTCTTTGGCCAAGTAACTTTGAAGATTCTCAATCTCCTGTTCATCATTACCTATAACCACCATGTCATCCACAAACAATTAGCAAAGTAATCTTACAAGAGAGAGGTTTGGTCTCATCAGCGGAAACTTGTGTTTATGGTAGAGAGAAATAAAAGAAAATTTGAGATGTAGAAGTTCATTCTAGCTGCAACTACAGAGCATACTCAGAAATTTCAGTAAGAAATGATAGAGAACACCAAGGTCAGTATACCCTTGGTGAAGATGATAGAGATCTGTGGTAACACATAAATAGAAAGGAATAAGATAGTAAAAGAGTAAATTAGTAAGCTTTGATACCAAGTAGAACATAAGATGCATAAAATTTCTGATGTTTTATTCCAATGGGAAGTATTTATAGTTATACAAAGGGTAGAGGTGCAGCAGTACTAACACTAAATGGAGATGTACTAACAGTTGTACTAACACTAAATGCAGTTGTACTAATAGTTGTACTAACACTAACAACTAACACTAAATGCAGTTGTACTAACAGCTGTACTAACAGTTGCACTAACACTAACATATTCTAACACATACGATATAGATTGCCAAAAGACTTTAACACAGGTTGGTAAAAAAACAGAGTCAGAGTCATCATCACATGCACAGTGAATCTTGGTTGGAAAATGCAACAACTTGATGTGAAGAATGCATTTCTTTATGGTGACCTAAAAGAAGAAGTATACATGGAGATTCCCACCGGATTTGCAGACGATGTTACTAAAGGAAAGGTGTGTAAGCTGAACTGCTCTTTATACGGTCTCAAACAATCGACTCAAGCCTGGTTTCGGAGGCTCCACAAGGCTATGGTGGCTGCTGGGTATAAACAAAGTCATGCGGATCACACCTTGTTCATTAAAAAGTATGGGTGATATTACAATTTTAATTGTGTATGTTGATGATATGGTTATCACAGGCAGTGACCAGGAAGAGATTACAAAACTGAAGGCTTATTTAGGGAAGGAGTTTGAAATCAAAGACTTGGGATAGTTGTGGTACTTCCTTGATATTGAAGTGGCCCAATCAAACAAAGGTGTCTTTCTTTCCCAACTTAAAGTATACCTTAGACCTGTTCTCTGAAACAGGACTACTTGGGTGCAAACCAGCTACTACTCCAATATATGCAAATTATCACCTCAAAGCAAAGGAAGGAGAACCTGTGGACAAAAGAATGTATCAAAGACTGGTGGGTCAATTGATCTATTTAACACATACACGTCCTGACATTACAACATTACCTATGATGTGAGCCTAGTAAGTCCGTATGCACGATCCACATTCCTCTCACATGAATGCAGTTATAAGGATTCTTCAGTACTTAAAATCAGCACCAGGAAAGGGGCTTCTTTTCTCTCCTCACTCGCATTTAGAGGTGGAAGCTTATGCGGATGCAGACAGGGCTAGATCTCCAGATGATCGAAGATCAACAACTGGATATTGTTCCTTTTTTGGAGGCAACCTGGTATCATGGAGAAGTAAGAAACAAGCAGTGGTGTCACATTCTAGTGCAGAAGCTAAATTTCGAGCTAAAGCTTTGGGAATTTTTGAACTTCTTTGGCTGAAAATTCTTCTTGAGGACCTTGGATTTGCTTATAAGACTTCAATGAAGCTTTATTCAGATAGAAAATCTGCCATCAGCATTGCACACATTCCTGTGCAACATAATCGTACAAAGCACATGGAAATTGATCGACATTTCATCAAAGAGAAACTAGAGCATGGACTTATTGATCTGTGCTTCATAAGGTCCTCCAAGCAACTTGCTGATGTTCTTACAAAAGGTGTCATCTCCAAGGTGTATCAAGCAATGATATTCAAGTTGGGCATGTGCAACATCTATGCACCAACTTGAGGGGGATGTTGTGAATCTGTTCCATAATTAAAATAGCTTAATTTGAGGAAAGAAATCAGCTAGCTGAACTTAAGGAGAGTAATTATCATAGCTTAATCTAAGGAGAGTAATTAGGCCTAGATGGATTCTTAGTGATTTTATTTCCATATATTCTCTTCTAGACTGTTCCTTCATTGTGTATATAAACTCTCAGCTGTTGTAATATTTTATACACAAGTTAGAATATACAGAAAAGTTCAACAGGTTCTAACCCAAATTTCATATGAAATGGATAGATATTAAAGATTGGAAAGAATTTGAAGAAGAATTTAGATGATAAGTGATAGAGTTTAGGTTCACAATCATGAACTCTTTCTCAGTTTTTCATTGATTCAAAAGCATGATAATTACATGACACTACTCCTTAAACTACTAGATATGCTTAAAGTAGGAAATATGCAAACATGTACCATCTTATCCTGTACCATAACTAACTACAGTCAAATGGATTCTACTACTACTAGAAATTACAAACTTAAAATTCCCTTTTTATCCCTGGCTTGACAAGATACATATTCTTTTCACTTCAATAAATACATAGTCTACAATTAACAAATGAAAATGGATAAAATGTTTAACCTGTTCCCATGATTTTCCAGTGCCTTCAAGCAAAGCAGCATTGCAAGTCTTCAGTTCAACAGAGGCACCTGAGAGCATCGAGGCTGCTTCCTCCCATCCCTTATTATGTCCCATACACCTGTACAATTACTCCACTTATCAATTTACTTCTTACTTTATTCTTTAAGAAGCTTATTTTATCTTTCAACTCTTTTTATCTATTAACTCTTTGTATCTTGCCTTCTCCAAGAACTGAACAAGCATTTATATCTTTTGACAAGTAACCAAGCATATATATTGTTAACCACTTCTACTGGAACCAAATAAATACTCTGCTAAGAGTCTTCCAACAGAAATTTTCTAAACACGAAGGAAGCAATAGGTTTATATAGATGCATCCTCTACTCAGGAAGACTCGGACTGAATTATGTCACCAATATATGGGTGGGAAATTATCACCTAATTATGCTATTCATCTACAAGATATGCCAAGAGACAATAGAAGAATCCAAACAAGCGCCATAATCTCCTAAGGCAGAGGGAACCAACATTTTATGTCAAGGGGGTGACAATTTAATGTTATTGTATTTAAAAAAGAATTTAGAGTGTCAAAGCTACGCTTGTATGCAATTTCTTATTCTCCAAGAAAATTATATCTATAGATTACAGCAAGTTTTCCTTTCTCAATACGTCAAGTTGGCAACTGCCCACAATGAGCGAATAGTGGATCCACCCAGCTCCTAGGTCGATTAAACTGAAATTTAAAGCACCAACAGGATGATCTTATATAATTAATCTATTACAAATACTAAAAGTAATCCAAGAGACACATTAGAAAAAAAACAAATAACCAATGTGGTTTTGTCTGGTGTCAGAAACTATATAAACCACCAACAAGATTCATTTCCACGGCAGGTCATGAGGTACGAAACTATATAAACCACCAACAAGATTCATTTCCATGGCGGTCATGAGGTGCAAAACTATATAAACCACCAACAAGATTCATTTCCACGGCAGGTCATGATGCACCTCAAGTACACACAAACACCTCACCTATAAACGCCAAAGAAGCTGTTACAGTCAGCAGAACTCACATAACTGTAAGTATCTCATCTCGTGAATATTTACAAATAGCCTCTTGAAGGTGCTCAGCAGTCTGTCCATCCATTGCTGCAACAGAATAAAAGCTTGGGATGAAATGTACCTCAGCTTCCGAGAACTCTCCTACTTTGTCCTGCATAAATTTAAGTGTTTCCCTTGTTCGCACTGCATCACTAGACAAATAAACATGGTGTAATATTTGTCAGAATGATGAGCCATTTGGTAATGGGTACAACTAGAACTAGCTTTATAAGGTCATACATGCTGAATTGCAAAGCAAGGAGTCTACAAAAACAACTAACCTAGATAAAATGAGTTCAGGAATCCAGCCCAATTGATGGAGCTTGTGAGAAACTTTAATAGCATCAGCTTCTCCAGCTTCATCCAGGGGCCGATCATGATCTGTAAAAGACAGAATGTAACTTCTAATAAAGAAAAGAAAATGATTTTATTGATATATAGGTAGTCATATATAGTGGTTTTTTTTAACTAATACTTACAAATTTAGGAATAGGGTATGTAGGATGAATGATGAGTCTGATAACTAAAGATTTAATCTTGTATGTGGTCTATCTTGTGACCAAGTGTATGCATGTTGTAATATTGTTTTTGAGGCTTTCTTTCAAAATACCTCTTTGGCTCGGGTTTGACATTCCTTTTGGGAACGTAAATGTTAATTGTAGGAGCAATATCAACTTTAAGTGCCTTTTACCATTTTTTTTGCAATAGGTGAATGAATGTTATGCCCCTTTCTAATGCAATAACATTTAGTAAATGAAGATGCATGAGATACAATTTCTTTATTTTTAACATGATACAAACTATGATTAATAGAATTTTTCGTTTCACTGGTATAACATAACCCCTCGCGAGTAAAAAACACATATTTGTTGACCAAGCATGGCATCTAGGTTCTCTCTTCCTTTTGTAAACCTGAGCACAATTGCATTCAAGTCATCGCGGTCTTTAGTAGATATTCATTAAATAAGATATCGTATCTAGATAAAAATAACTTTGATGAAGGTATAATCTCTTCGAATTTTTCAAATTTATTTTCTCAATAATGAGCATTTCATTATCTTTTATTAACTGAGAAATCAAAATTTCAATTCTGGAAGCTAATGAAACATTTTCCTTTCCTGAAAATTTGAAAGCTAATGAAATCATCATTTTGGGAAATCGGCAACTTCTAATAAAGAAAAAAAGAAAACTACGTGGGCGGCATTTGAAGGAACAAAACAATTTTTTTCAGTCATGGAGGCAGTCGTATCAAAATCCAAACAAAGTGTACTTTTTCGGGACAGAAAGCCTGAAATCTAAAACTTAGATAACAAGGAGCATTATTTATTATTTATTTTTTCTTTTAATGGAGTATTTGTGCATCTATCATCTCATATTTATTGAAAGAAAATAAAGCCCAAAACAAGTAGCGAAACATTGAATCCTAAGAAAAGAAATATACAGATACATTTGTAGATTAATGCCATGTATCCTAATATATCTTAATTCTTATGGTTAGGAAGAAACCCAAAATGAAAATAAATAAATAATATTAGGTAATACCCTGGAGAGAAGGATCCGCCCATGAACTCTTAGCATGACGAAGCAGGATGAGGCGGCGGCGAGGAGGGGAAATGGATTCCGAATTAGGCGGCGTGTCTTCAGAAGTAGTAGTTGTAGTCTGGGTCTGGGCTTCATCTAGATCTAGGGTGTTGTCAATTAGGAGAGAGAAAGAGGTATTAGTAGTACTGTTAGGAGTGGAACATCTTCGATGATGATGGGGAATATGATGGGCGGTAGTAATAGAAGAAAAAGTAGGGATGAGCGGGAAATGGAACCGCATCAAATTATTATTATTAACACTACTACTCCTACTAATAACAACAGCTGCAACATTCATAATTATGGACATTGGCGTAACAATTGGATTGATTCTCCTCTCGCAGAACTACTACCGACTCTGCGCACTGCGGTTGTGGTCAGTCTCAAGTACTACTTAATGACCGACCAGTAAATTCAACTCCTTCCGGTCTATTTTTTTTCTTTCTTCCTTATCTTTCGACAGTCCCCACTCTCGCACGTGTGGTGAACTCAGCTCAGTCCTGAGGTCACCTGAACTATCTTCATCCGTCCCGAAAATAGTCAAAATACCGTCTCCATGTAAAATAATTAAATATTTCGGGTTGGATTCGTATTCATTCATAGTATCATCAAGATAACATCAAAGATCTTGAAATCAAATCAAAAACTCATGAAAGTGCACATTCATAAATTTTTGAAAACAAATATATTTCAATATTTAAAAATAAATAATAATTGAAGATTTGAAGACATATTTTTCAAGATTTAAAGACAATATTTGAATATTTGGAAGCATCGCACCAATTTTGATCGATATATTTAAAATTGAAGTAGTTAATTATTCACTCAGTATATTTTTATTGGTTTTTATCTTGTAATATATTAGTTAATTAATACATTAATAAAGTTTAAAATTTATATTTTTTATTTTACAGTAATTTAGTTTAAATATTTTACTTTCACAATTTATAACTATTATAGTTTTTAGTGTATATTTTATTATTTAACATTTAAACTAGAAATTGTTAATATATATAGGGGAAAATGGGTATGCACAGCCGTTTTTTTTTTTACACAGTCTCCAAAACGACGTCGTTTTGGAGTTAAAAAAGACGGCTTCTCTCTCTTCCCCTCCTCAATCGCGCATCATCTCCTCTCATCTCCTCCCCAGTCGCATAAGGGCTTTTCCTCCCAAATCCGCTTCCGTATATAGAAATTACCCTTATCACGGTCGCCACTGCCGCTGCGATTACCATCGCGACTTCAAACCAATACAAAAACACGTCTGCTCATCCGTTCGATCTCGACTTCTATTTCAGACCTCCTTGATTCACACCTCGATTCGGTAAGGGTTTGACATCGGATGATTTCTAGGGTTTATGTGACCCCTTTAAAAGTGATGTTGCGATTTGGTGAATTTTTAATGGGTTTATTCACCACGATTGTTCCTTTGTTCTTCTCCAACAATCGTGGCACAATTATTTTTTTTTAATTTGTTATTTAGCTTTAATTCATCACTGGATTAGTATTACACATATATACACAATCAATGATTCGCACATGGCTATATAGAAAGACACCTGAAAGTATTCCATTAGTATACAATTGGTTCCTTGAGAATTCCCTTAGTATTTTTTAAAGTTCAAAATTACCAGATATTATTTCTTGGTCTCTTAATAATATAGGACTATTTGTTGAACGAAGTTTCCTCTCTTTCTCTCCTCTCTTCGTTAAATTTATTTGTATTAGATTTTTCCCCATAACTGAGTTATCATGTATTCTTACACTTGAAGACTAAAAATATGCTATTTTTCCCCCTAACTGAGTTATCATGTATTCCTACACTTGGAAACTAAAATAGTCTTCTTAGTAGAAGAGTTATAGGTACTTGCTTTAAAGCATGATATGCGTTATTAGTCTATTCACTTAATATGTAGAAAGCGGCCTACATGAAAATATGTTGAATTACTCACTGAATATGATCGGTTATTGGAATTTAATTGGAATTCGTGCATTGCTTCCTGTGGGGATAATATATTTTTTGATCACTGTACTAGGGTCCAATTTTTATTGTGGTTACCGAAACTTTTTTTGTTACAATCGAATAATTGTACTCTCAAAAATTACAAAATGGTCATTACTTAAAAATTTTGTCCAAAAAAACGGACGGAATGCTGGTTGTGCAAATTGGCCCCATTTTTTTGCTTACGTGTAGCACAGAAAATGCAAGGAGGCGGATTATTATAGCACAAACCACCAAAACTGTGGAGCCCCAAAAATTGGTCTACATAACCCATTCTAAGTCGTCAAATATATGGTACAGAAAACAACTACAAGTTCATTATTACAATTGTCGTGCAAAATATGACAACACATATGCTGTGAGTTTAAATACAAATATTATCTTCCAGACAATATCCAAACTCAAATAAGTTCTCATTACAATTATTCATACACTATTTTAAAAAATAGTGAGGAGTGCTAAAACAACTGTATTGAAACATCACTCCACACCCCGACTAGTTTCCGCTATATTCTCACCTCCTGAGAAGAAAAATGGAACAAAAAGGAAAAGGGTGAGCTTAACTAGCTCAGTAAAGAATATTATGACTAAGATTGTGAATCCCTCAAAATAGGTATACATCACCCATCTTGAGTCGCCAAATACATGGTACAGAATTTAAATACAAACTTCTTTGATACAGTACAACAAAACGTAGCTGAGAGTTTTAACACGAAAAATGTCTCGTAGAGAATATACAAACTCAAATAAAGTCCTCATTACAATTATTATCACACTATTTCACATAATAATGAGGACTACTATAGCCACCTATCCTGGTCTCACACCCGTTCCCCTCGATTAGTCCCAAATTTATATTCTCATTTTCCAAGAGAACAATGAAAGCAAAGGGTGAGCTCAACTAGCCCAGTAAGAAATATTATGACTAAGATAATGTAGAATAAATTATCGTTAGCCTTCAACAGTGTTAAACTGATAAAATAAACATCAAGTTTAACTACAGCGGAACAAGCTGTCAGGAATAAGCATGTGAATGCTATTCCTATTTATATATGATTTGATTATGATATATATGTATATGAATGAATAATATGCAAGTATGCTTGCATTAAGAAAAGTTTTAAAGTCCTTTGATAGGTAATAGAAATATATGTACAAGGACTTAGAATGAATTGATCAAATATGTTAGGTTGATCCTACATGAAATAAAAATAAACTTTGTAAAGTCCTTAAAAAGAAATGATGTACAAGGACTATAAATATAGAAAGATCAAGCTTGTTAGGTTGATCTTATGATGTAATAGATAGGCTACCGATCGCTTGTTAACCGCACTGTAAGTCGTAGTCTACCGTGTGAGTCAAGGTTAACTCTGGAGCTATCGAGGCGCATTAGGAGTACGCAAGATAGTAGATCTCGGAGTTCGTAGACTACCAGGGGAAACGAAGAAGGATCGTAGTGTATCGAGAAGAGCTTCCTCGGGATCGTAGTGTGTTGAGGAAGTCATGTTCAGAATTGTAGAGACATCCTGCCTAAGAGCTGAACGATCATCTGTCGAAGCCAAGTTCGAAACTTAGACTACACTCAGAGTCGTAGAGCCTAGTGATGCCGAAGCCAAGTCAAGGATCGTAGACTACACTCTGAGTTCGTAGAGTCCATTGAGTGCATACAGAGATCGTAGTCGGGAAAGATCAGATGAAGACAACAAGCACAATGCAGAAATCATAGAGTGTCAAGATTTGATCTCAGGATCGTAGTGTCTGCACAGCCAAAGCTGAATCGTAGAGTGCAGAACTACGACTCCAACAAAAATGCTCACAATGCCAAGTCGTAATCGTAGAAGCAGAGCATCGTTCTCAAAGAATGAGCACTCCTGAATATCCAAAGGTACGAAACCTCTGGTCAAGTAATCGCAAAGATGCAATCCACAGAAAGGGAACCAGAGAGCACTCAACGAATGACATGCAGGCTAACAGAAGATCTCAGCACAAACCCAATCAACATTAAGATTGAAGTGTAAGGCCATTCGTGATGAAGTCTTCCACAAGGAGATCCAAAGAAGACTTCAGAAGCTGACTAAGGAAAGTTAACTTATGCAGTAGCTATCAAGTGTAAAGAAGACAACGATCTTGGAAGCAACCAAGATCGTAGTGTTTGCCAAACAAAGAAGGAACTGATGGAAGGTGAACCGAGATACTGGTCAGCTTCTGAAGAGCAAGGCTAAAGTGATTAAGTGGAGGGTGAGTTCATTGATGATAAGTGAGCGGAAGATCACCAGGAGAAAGCAAGATGGACGCGCCACAAATCTGAAGTGTTTTGATATTCAGAAGGGGACCAGAGCAAGGAATTAGTCCATCAGTATCTGAGAACAGTCGAAGCAAACAGAAGTATTAAATCACTGCACAATACAAGGAAGAGGTGCTCTACATTGAAGATCCAATCAACACTCTTCAGGATCGTAGTGTTAACTCTACTAGTCAACGAGCAACAATCGACAAGACACTACGATCAGTCCTCAAGACATGCATCGGAATCGTAGAGAGTTCGAATACCAAGATCAAGCATTGGCAATGGTTCAATTTGAAGGGTAACATTCGGACAAGTGCTTATTGAGAGCATCGATGCAAAAGGACAACCTCTGATCAAGAAATCAGAAGAAGTAAAGTCTTCGACCTGCCCAAGACAGTAAAGTGATACATCTAACAGGGTAGGTGAAACAGTAAACTACAACGTCAGAATAAGTATGACAAGTCACATCATGCAGTCTACATCAAGCAACTTGAGATCTGTGAAGATATTTGAATAGCCTTCAACGGTTACTTTCCAACGGAAGGATTGGGAAGAAGTATAAAGAAGTAAGAGCTTCAAAGATCAAAGGTTGCTGGAGTTGTTGAATTTGGAGAGAATGTGGACTGATCCAACCGAGTAATAGTGAGTCCGAAGGCTCACTCTACGATCCACCAAGAACACTCAGAAGTCAGATCAAGAAAGAAGTAGAAGTGTGAGTTCTACTATGTAGAAGTGAGAGTTCTACTACATGAAGAGTGTTCTGAACTGCCGAGAGAAAGAAGAGCATCATGCCATCTGGATGTCCATCATGGGAAGACTCTAATTACAATAGAGAAGAGCCCACGATCATCTTAGCAAGTCCATCATGAGAAGGCATCAAGTAAAGAAAGGGAGATCACAAAGTTATCTTGGTGGCAAACACGAGAAAGCTTCTAAGTACTCCAATGAAGAGCTTATAGTCATCTTGAAGCCTCTCGTATGCGACCATCAATACCAAGGAGAATGATCTTCAAGGCAGTTCATCAAGGGGTCATCCGGAGTAGTTGAGCAACCTAAGAAGCTGAGCATCATGCAACACTCAACTAATCATCAAGGATGATCAAGCCAAGCTTCTAAGGATAAAAGATGTTCAGAGCATAAAGACATCTTAGCAGCTCAGCACTGACTCCAACAACAACAAACAAATAACTCAACGAAGCCAGGGCTTGAGAGGGTCCTTGTCCAGAGGGACTAAATGAAGCAGGGCCAAGAGGGTCCTTGTCCGGAGGGACTAAACAAAGCAGGGCCAAAGGGTCCTTTTTCAGAGGACTAAACGAAGTTCCAAGCTCATTGGGCTTGAAGAGTTCCTAGGGAACTAGAGGAGTCCCAAGTCTGCCGCCTCAAGAGTTCTTAGTGAATCAAGTCCCAAGGTTGCTGGCCTCAAGGAATCGTAGAGATTCTGTGGTGCCGCCTTCTTAGTGGAAATCCTCGCTAGTTGAAAGCGGAAGAGTGGATTAGAGCTTGAGTCTCCGAACCACTTAAAACCTCTTGTGTCTTTTACATTATGTCATTTACATTATATCTATAACTGCTATAACTGCTATGTATGTTCTAACTGCTTACAACTAAACTAACCCAACAAACAATGTATGTATGATTATGAATATATCAATGAAGGGGAATCTTTTACTTATTCCGCTTTGCTTGAAAAGATTCTTATGTTTGTCATATACTTAAATATGAACAATACAACATTAACCAGAAAAGTATTTGAAATAAAAAAGATCTATTCAACCCCCCCTTCTAGATCTATTGTGCCCTCTGGGAACTAACACAAGCAATCCATTAGAAGAGTCAAGTAGAGCATGATATCTACTATCTTCTATGATTTAAAAAGTTTATCAACAGTTTTATTGCTGAGACTCAGCTTAATAAATAATCCACATCATCAAATCATCCCTGCAATACAGCCAAAGGATATTCATTAGTATCACCAATAGTCATGATCATACCAACAACTGTCCATTAATGCACTACGGGCCAATGATGACTTTTGCCACATCATTTGTAACATTACGGGTCATGATTATACCTAATAATCCTTGATCATAATCATACCAATAACTGTCTATCAATCCCTACACTACGGCCAAAGGATATTCATTAGTATCACCAATGGTCATGATCATACCAACAACTGTCCATCAATACACTACGGGTCAATGATGACTTTTACCACATCATTTGTAACATTACGGGTCATGATTATACCTAATAATCCCTGATCATAATCATACCAATCAACAGTCCATCTATGCACTACGGCCAAAGATGACTTTCATCACAATATAAGCATGAGGATGATGACAATGATATAAGAATTCAATTTAAATGAGAGCAAGGATAAATTTTAAAGATTTATAATTCAATTTATCCAGAATTCAATAATGTCCAAATTGTCAACATGATACTGCTTTATGGAGTAAAATTCAAGAATAATATCGTATCAAAAATAATTTGGACAGAAAAGAAATTAATTTTTATCATGAATAGTACCCCCGGGTGAATAATAACCGAGTGAATAGTACCCCATGAATAGTACTTCGGGAATAGTAACCCATGAATAGTACCCCAACATAAAAAGATTAAAAATTATCAAGAATGCTCAGAATAATATTTCCATGAAAAGATACTAGATGAAGCGCAAATATCAAGGATATTCTACTAATTTAATGGAGTATAGAAGCAATACTTATCAACATAAGTGTAGAATTAGAAATACGAAACGAAATAATATTACTTACATACTACAGAGTATGGAAGAAAATATTATCTTACGAATATTGAACAAGAATAATATCACTTACGAATACGAAAGAAATAATACCCTTACCTTGGTAGGAGATTGGATACTGCAATAGTGTATTAACAGAATACTCTTCTTCTTTCTCTCTTATTCTCTCTATACTTTCTCTCTCTATAGCTTGAATGAATTGGTAAAAAATAATGAAGAAATGAGCTTCTATTTATAGGCTCGGCAGAGTAAGGGTAAAATAGTCTTTTCACCATAATTTATGACATCATTGTTGGGAGAGTGCATATTTTGATTTGATGTTTAAATATAAATGCTCATGATTATTTGTAAAGTCCTTCAAGGTGTAAACACTCGAAATTTTCTTTTCCTGTTACTAACCATGCAGGAGGGCAAAAACGTCTTTTTCACACTCCAGAGATAACATTGGAAGACCACAACATCAATTTTAACCCCGGAGATAGCCACGGGAGATCCAGTTTCCAACCCCGGAGATAACCCCGGGAAAGTCAGTTTCAACCCCGGAGATAGCCCCGGGGGATCAAGATCAAAGACTGGAGATAGCCCAGGAGGTCAAACCAATCTCAGAGATAACCCTGAGGATAGTCAAAGTCAACATCAATTCAACCTCAGAGATAATCCTGAGAAAAAACTGCTACAACTGCGCGAAAACTAGAGATAACCCCGAGAGGGGCAAAATGGTCATTTTTCCAACTCAACTTCAAATCACATCAAATAAACTCATTTCAACTCAAAATAATTCAATAGAAGTCCCACAAGAACCATATCTTAACTTCCGAGCGCAAACTACGCAAAACGGCTCAACGGACTGCCTGACGGAAACCCGGGAATGCCATTTTGGTCATGGATCCATCTTTCTGGAATAAAAAAGGGCAAATCCTATGATATTGTGTAGCTCTCGGAAATAGCTTTTTGGAATGATATGACACGCTTCCATCGGACTCCCGGATTGAAAGTTATGAGCGACCGAGAGAATAACGCGTCACGCATTATTGACACTGGCGGGACCCACATTTGCCGGGGCACCCGGCAAGCAGCAGTACACTGCTACTAGGTGCCGCAGTAGACTGTGGCTCCCCTCTATAAATAGAGGGCTTGGGGTGGCCATTTTGCAAGATAAAAAGACGGGGAAACCTCGACATTATCGGCCATCAAGACTCACCACATACAAGTGTATTTTCCCACTTTTAAACACTGTGAGCTCATATATAGCCTCTTTGTACATACAAAAGCTAGTGTTTACCCACTCTAAAGATATAGAAGCCTTTTTTTTATCACCATTTGTAAGCCTTCTCACACACTTTAGTCTTCTCTTCTTCTTCTTCAGACACACCCTTCTACACGTTAAAAGTCGTGTCACGTGCTTTTGCCGGGACTTTGGTCCGTGGTTTCATTTTAGTACTCAGATATATATATATATATATATATATATATATATATATATATATATATTGACTAACATTATCGAGTTATGCCTCGATTGAGCCTGAACTTGATGGCCCCGAGGCGTTTAATGCTTTAATATATATATATATATATATATATATATATATATATATATATTAACCGTGTGTCGGACTTTGTTTGATGAGCCTAGACTTGATGCAGATGCGTTTACTCGCTTTTATATATATATATATATTTATATATATGAACGTGGTCTGACTTTGTTCGATGAGCCTAGATTTTGATTCAGTGCGCTTACTCGCTATATATATGAAGCGTGGTGAACTCGTTCAATGAGCCCGGATTTTACATCCTATATGCGTTTATTGCTTATATATACATACATATATATATATATATATATTTTGTCCCGCCTGGAGTTTTCTTCGGGGTGGTTGATCGCTTTTACAGCTTTATTTACATTATGTCCCGCCTGGAGTTTCCTTTGTGGCGGTTGACCATATTTATGACTTTATTTACGTTTTCGTCCGCTTTGGAGTTTCTCAAGTGGCGGTTGATAGCTTTAACAACTTTATTTATATTTTCGATCCCCATGGAGGTGCTTCGTGGTTGGTGATCTTGTCGTATATATATATATTTACAACTTTTATATATATACCGCTATCGCTTTCATATAAACCAAAAGATTTTGTGAGCCTAAGAATCATGTGATCACATGATTCATCCCATTGAATCTAGATTCGGTTCCCATGATGGACATTTTCAAATATGAAGTTGCTTTTGTAAATTATTCCATGGTGTTCGAATTTCCTCGAGATGGTTTCCATACCCATGGTGAAGTCGACATTATTTTGTACATTATTTTCATACACGGATGCCTCGCATTAGATTCAGAAATAAAATGGGAGTGTAAAAGGTCTCAATTACTATTGAGCATCGTGGTTTGAATTTTTTTTATATAAAACATCATTGTCAGATCTTGCTAAAACCGAATTTTTACATAAATTCAAACCACTGTGTATATAGGTTCGAACGAGGCCTCGCAGACTACTTCCAAATAACAAAGATATTGACCCATACACACACACACACACATTCAGATAATAGTTTTTAAAAAGAGGTACCACCGTGGTAATGACGAGATGCCTGGGGTGCCTAACACCTCCCCCCGCAGATAACCAAGTCCCCGGACCCTAATGAATCTCGGCTTCACCGAACCGTTTAGTAGTGTCACATTTTGGGTCAATGTGCAAACCCTTTTCTCGGTTGGTTGGTACAACCATGGAAAAACCAATGGTGACTCTTATCATCCCAATCGTCGACATTATACATGCTCGGACCTTTTTCACTTATTTTTCAAACAAATCTCACCTAAAATGAAAACACCGAAAAGAACAAGTAGCTGAAAGGGACATTCAAAAATCCCGACGTCGACAGTGTATGACGACTCATTGGGACTCCGAAGAAGAGGACTTAAGTCAGCATTATTATAATCTTTTAAAAACTGTTATATGTTTGTGTGTGGATGTTGTATTTACATTTGATAAATGTGTATTAATGCATTTCCTTATTACACTTAGTGTTTCGCACCATAACTGCTTTTGATTTTAGTGCTTCGCACCATAACTGCCTGTGATATTAGTGCTTCGCACCATATCTGCTTGTGATATTAGTGCTTCGCACATATCATCATTTTCATATGGTGAGACACGATGTATGTGAATGTATGTTGTGTGGTCCTTCCACCAGGAGGCTATCCCGTCGGTGTTTGTTTACTGGACTCGTGAGAAGACTAATTCTATGAGGCTCAGGAAAGGCACCACCCAAATTCGCTCTAGTTGAAAGACCGGATTAACTTTCCGTCTAGTACATTGCGATGATTTGGGAACCTTCATGCCAAAAAGCCACGAGAGTAACCTAAGATAGGTCAGCCTCTGATAAACCCAAAACGGAGGAAAGTCTCTTCATGCTTTCATTTTAAATTACTTGTAAACACAATTACTTGTAATTACATTCCATATCTATCTCCATGTAATAAGAAATATGAAAAAATGTGTACACATACATATTTAACATGCTACAAACAGCTGACATCAGTTTTGCAGGATAAAATTCTAAAATGAACACGCCACATAGCATGTTATTATATACATTCCCTAAAGACTAAACTATGTAAGTCTCTTCGCAGAAGCAATCTCATCCAGATTACTCCGCTTAAAGTCCAAGAAGGCACTGATCCCACCGTTAGGCATGGCTACATCGGGCCAACCTAATCCTACTCCTGTTTCCCGAGAGGAGTTTGAAGGATTAAGGAATCAGATAGCAGAATTGGTTGTCTTTCTAAAAGAACAAAGTAAAAATACGCAGGGCCAGATAATGCCTACTCAACCAGAGTCCTTCACACTAGGGTCAGTCAGGGCATTGGTAAAAAGATGGAAACCCAGATACCTAAACCTCATTCCAATAAAGAAATCACAAATCTCATGGATGATCGAGAAACTGGGGATATAAGAAAGAAAGTCCAACAAATGGAGGATACCATCCCATTCAATTAAAGGACCGGAAATTATGGGAGTGTCACCTATTCAGATCTCTGTATATTCCCAGGGGCTCAATATCCTACCAAATTCAAAGTCCCAGAGTTTGAAAAGTACAATGGGGCAGGCGATCCCTATACGCACCTCAAAGTGTATGTGACAACCCCAAAATAGGTCCGTTCCATCCAACCCATTCTGAGTCGACAAATACATGGTACAGAAAACAACTACAACTTTATTACAACAATTGTTGTGCAAAATACAACAACACATATACTGTGAGTTTGGATACAAATATATATACCAATTGTGACTCTCATCCCAACCTTGGATAGCACGTTACAATGATACCTTACATAAAGGTATAGTCAAAAACTGTTTTATAAATTAGAATATTTGGGAAGTGCTCAAGGAAACCTTCGTACATGGGAAGCCATGCTTCTAGGTTATGATAGATATCATATGGCCACAGAATTATCCTTGGTTGACCCAATAGACTCCAAAGAAAAATGAGAAGATTACTATCATATTCTTCCCAATTGTGAGTCTTCTCTTGACTTATCATTATCTCCACTGTCTCAAATTGATTATTATACTTCAAACAAACACCAAGATTATATAGGTAGTGCTCGTAAATATACTCAGCAAGTGGATGAGAATAACCCTGTCTTATGATGACACGTGGTTGTATGTCATTAGACATCTTGTATGATAGTGGCAAAATACCCTTCCAACGTTGGGTTCGCCTCTCCTTATATGATTCACTAAATATAACTTCTAAAAGATGTATACATCACACTTGTCTATCTTTGTTTAGGAGAACTCCACGACTAGAGACCACCGCTCTATTCCCTTGTTACCTTGTTACCACCCAAATACCCGGTACACTTTTATTAATTCAAAGGAATTGTGAAGCAAAAGGGTGAGCACAACTAGCTTCAAGAAAGAATATTATGACCAAAGATAATTAAATTATCAATAGCCTTCATCAATAACAAATCGTAGATTTAGAACATATGGTAGATGATAAAATTTCAACCATAGTCATAGCAGAATCTAGCAATCCATTAGAAGAGTCAAATAGACAATATGATCTATTATCTTTCCACGTGTTAAAAGTCCACCAACAATTTTTATCCTCAGTAACATCAATCATCAGTTCCTTTCCACAATCATATGAATATCTCATAATCATAATTGTGATTCTAAATTCTCTCTTCGCATCTGTGATTTAATATAATTTTCATTACATGTCTTTACGAAACATCAATGATCATGGTTATACCAAATCACAGCCTCGCTCATAATCATACTAATTAATTCATCTTTGCACTACGACCAAAGATATTCATCCACAGTTCATCTTCGCACCACTGGCCAAAGATATTCTACAACAAGTCATCTTTTCACTACGGGCCAAAGAGATTCATTAACAATCATCGTTGCACTACTGGCCAAAGATATTCATCAACAATTCATCTTTGCACTACAGGCCAAAGATATTCCTCAACAGTTCATATTTGCACTACAGGCCAAATATATTCATCAACTGTTCATATTTTCATTCTGAGCCAAATATATTAATATCTCAAAAAATATATAATCATTTCAGAAATTATATAAACAATAATTATAACCATGTTGATCAATTCACCTTTGCACTTAAGCTAAAGATATTCAATTATAAATTCAATGGTCATGATCATACCAGTCACAATTCAACTTTTCACATCGCCAAAAGAGAACCCTAGTCATGATCATACCAATAATCTACTCATCTTTACACTCCAGGTGAAAGAGAATTTCAACATCGAGGTTATAAAAAATGTTATATATGATAATAAAATCAATATAATCAATATTCAGGTTTTAATCTCTAGAGTAATATTCATAAATCAACTATAATTTGGTTAGAAAAAGAAATCAATTTTGTAGTGAATAAGACGTGAATAGTAACTCATGAATAAGAACTTTCGTGAATAAGAACTCATGAATAAGTAATTCATGAATAAGAACTCATGAATAGTAACTCCGACACAAAAAGATAGAAATTCCACAATAAAATCCATACCAATATTTCGGTATAATGATATTGAAAGAATAACATTTCTTAAACTTATAAACAATTTATTTTAATTGTTTACACTTTACTAAATAATGCATTTAATCATCATAAAATGCCAAACTTATAAGATTTCATCACCAATAACCAAAACCCTTATCAAAAATCTGCATATACCACATATATGATTCTCAAGCCATAAAATCATATTTTCCAATTTTCTTCCTTCATATAACATATTTAACTCATTTATTCATAACTAGTCTATTTTCATGAAAAATACCAAATCAGTTCCAAAAATATTTCTTTTCTGGGATTTAGCAGAATATAATCCCATATTGAACATATATTTTTCTTATAATTTTTAAAATTCATTTACTATTTTTCATATGGCCAAAATCGCCGAATATTTAGACATTTATAATAAATTGTACTTTTATCCAAAAATTCTGAAATTCACAAAGTACACTGATATTATATAGATGTACTCCCAATAAAAATTTCATCAATTTTGGAGTTAACTATAAGGAGTTATGTTTGTTACTTTTTAAAATAGTCTTTTCTCATAAAATTCATAACTCTTAATCTATACATCCAAAAATCACCATTTTTGGACACAATCAATAAAATTCATCAGTATATCATTTCAAAATTTTCCAGAATTTTTTTAAGGTTAGAAGAAGTACGAACTGAAAAACATAATAACCCTTAACATCCCTTACTATCCCTTACCTCAAAAGAAAGCAAAGACTTCCGATTTGGATATCGGATATGACGCTGAAGAAAACTTGCACTGATGAATATCAACTCACCAAGTATCTAAATACTCACAAAATACACTCAATAATCTAGAGAGAGAAATAGAGAAAGCTTATGTTTTTGGTGTGATTTTCAATTCTAACTTAGCCCTCTATTTATAGGAAAATTTTAGCAGACTTGACCTGCAACCTGATGGCTTTACCTGCTACTATTCCCACCCACCACATTTGAAATAAAATTCAGCACATTTCTTCACCAACCACAAGTGGGGCCTACTCAATTCTAGAATTATTCATCAAAATGCTAAATTTGGATACTTCAACAATTTCTGAACCATTCACCTCTTAAAATTCATAACAAATCATACGTTAATTTTTAACGGTTCAAAATTTGTGAACATATACTCAACTTATATATGTATAACATATCCAAAAATTACAACGATCCAACGGTTGGATTAAAATTATAACTCACTTAATATATCTCAAAAATATTGGTTTAATTTTTAATACCTTCATTCAAAAAAAAATACCGATAAAATACCTCAACATTAATTCCTTCATTTATAACCACATAAATAAATCCATCATTTATATCAACATCAAATAAATATTTTCTTATCATATAAATCAATAATTAATTATTCACAAATAATATTACGTAATCACAATAATAACAACGGTGTAGTTCCCAGAAAGAGGGGCTTTATAGATAAGGATTTCTCCTTACTGACGCGCAATTAGGTGACCAAACCTCTCCTTGACATAAATTTCTAGACATTGCCAATAATGCTATCTAATAATATTATTCGAATAATATGAATTATTGATCTGATAATGGGAAATACTGTGCAGTGACAATTGTTGAACAACAATAATATAAAATTTCAACGTAGCAATTATTGAATCAATAAAATAAAATATTGAACAGTAATTACTGTAACAATTATTGAGTAGTGCATTCTTACGTAAGAATCAATAATTCAAAAATACTATGTAATACCGTGTGCTACTGTGCAACAACGTGTATTACTTTATTTTACCAACCGGGTATTCCAACAGTGTTAACGGTAACGATTACGCCGTTATTTATAAAAACTTAATTTTGTCATTTTCTTCATCCGACAGTTATTCTGTTATGGGGCCCACAAATGGTTGCGCCGTCGTACGAATATTCCCCGACAGAAAGAATATTCCACGACCAAACGAATATTCCCCGACAACAATGAATATTTTATAACCACTTGTGTATTTTGAAAAAAAATTCATATATCACCCTTAACTTTAACTTTTATCAATTTAAACATTTACTGAATAGTAATTATAAGAAAAATTGAATACTTTTATTTCATAAGAATTTGGGGTCTTACAATCTCCCATCCTTATGAAATTTCATCCCCGAAATTTACGTACCTGGTATTTCAAAAAGTTGAGAATATCTTGCTTCCATTTCAGATTCTATCTCCCCGGTCATCATGATTTCTCTATTGCTCATCTCCCGTGATAACTTCATTTGGGTTCCTCATTTGTTGGGAAGTCATGACAACCGCTATTCCTTGAACTACCCGGCTTTGACTTATCTGGGGCAACATTTGGCGTCATCACTACCGTTGAAATATACTTTTCTATAGGGCATATTTCTCCCTCAACTGCCTCGTCGTACTCCTGATTCATGATTTGAATCATCAATCTTCGATCCATATCAAATTCAGTCGACCGCTTGTACAGGTAATTCAAAACTTCGATGTTGGGTTCTCCCAATTGCTTTCCAAAAAGAGAAATTCATGTCATCTATTTTTGCCTTCTTAGATCGAACATCTCTTTCCACAATATCCACGTGTCGTGTGGCTTTTTACCCACGCATCACTCATTCTTACTCGCTCGCTTTTTTCTTCTTTCAATTTCGATTCCATCTTTATCATCTTATACTCGCCAAAGAATGCCTCTGCTCAAGCATCATATCGGGTAAATACAAGCTTAAATTGTTGCATCCTTTTGTTCCACGCAATCGCATGTCGCTTCTTCACTGATCGATCTTCAACTCATGAATACGATTTTGAAATTCTACATTTTGATCATATAATACCTCTAATAAACTCTCCTCGTGTACCTCTTCTTCCTCTTCTTCTCACTCCTCTGCATTTCATGCGACTATCTCTAAAGTGCAACTATCAATTCTTCACTCACCATATGGAATTCTCTAATTCCTTCTTCGCCTGATATCACATTGTCCTGGTTGGTGATTAGAGGTATTCCCACGGTCTCATTCACTCCATTGTTAACATTCTCGTGACCATTCTCAACATCGCTTATAAAACAAGGGTTAATTTAAACAAATTAACATATCACATAATATCCCGATATTATGACTAACCAACAAATAAGCTTAGGTAGGACACACTAGCGAAGGATTTAATCATCTCTCCCCTCCTAGTTATATTCCCCGATCTCCGCCATAGACTATATCCCTAAGCTCTGATACCAAATGTGACAACCCCAAAATAGGTCCATTCCATCCAACCCATTCTGAGTCGCCAAATACATGGTAAAGAAAAGAACTACAACTTTATTACAACAATTGTCGTGCAAAATACAACAACACATATACTGTGAGTTTGGATACAAATATATATACCAACTGTGACTCTCATCCCAACCTTAGATAGCACGTCACAATGACACCTTACATAAAGGTATAGTCAAAAACTGTTTTAGAAATTAGAATATTTGGGAAGTGCTCAAGGAAACCTTCGTACATGGGAGGCCATGCTTCTAGGTTATGATAGATATCATATGGCCACAGAATTATCCTTGGTTGACCCAATAGACCCCAAAGAAAAACGAGAAGATTACTATCATATTCTTCCCAATGGTGAGTCTTCTCTTGACTTATCATTATCTCCACTGTCTCAAATTGAGAATTATACTTCAAACAAACACCAAGATTATATAGGTAGTGCTCGTAAATATACTCAGCAAGTGGATGAGCACAACTCACATCTTATGATGACACACGAGGTTGTATGTAATTAGACATCTTGTATGATAGTGAGGACAAACACCCTTCCAACGTTGGGTTCGCTTTTTCCTATATGATTCACCAAATATAACTACTAAAAGATGTATACAACACACTTGTCTATACTGTTTTAGGAGAACTCCACTGACTAGAGACCACCGATTCTATTCCCTTGTTACCCCTAACTAACCCATCTACCTACACTTTTATTAATTCGAAAGGAATTGTGAAGCAAAAGGGTGAGCACAACTAACTAACTTCAAGAAAGAATATCATGACTAAAGATAATTAAATTATCAATAGCCTTCATCAATAACAAATCGTAGATTTAGAACATATGGTAGATGATAAAAATTTCAACCATAGTTGCAAATGAACGAAAGCAATCCATTAGAAGAGTCAAATAGATAATACATATCCATTATCTTCTCCATGTTAAAAGTCCACCAACAATGTTTTATCCCTGTAACATCAATCAACCAGTTCCTTTCCACAATCATATGAATATCTCATAATCATAATTGTGATTCTAAATTCTCTCTTCGCACCGGGATTTAATATAATTTTCATTACATGTCTTTACCTGAAACATCAATGATCATGGTTATACCAAATCACAGTTCCTGTTCATAATCATACTAATTAATTCATCTTTGCACTACGACCAAAGATATTCATCCACAGTTCATCTTCGCACCACTGGCCAAAGATATTCTACAACAGGTCATCTTTGCACTACGGGCCAAAGATATTCATTAACAGTTCATCGTTGCACTACTTGCCAAAGATATTCATCAACAATTCATCTTTGCACTACAGGCTAAAGATATTCCTCAACAGTTCATATTTGCACTACAGGCCAAATATATTCATCAACAGATTCATATTTGCATTCTGCATCAAATATATTAATATCTCAAAGAAATATATAATCATTTGAGAATTTATATAAACAATAATTATAACCATGTTGATCAATTCACCTTTTCACTTAAGCTAAAGATATTCAATTATAAATTCAATGGTCATGATCATACAGGTCACAATTCAACTTTTCACCATCGCCAAAGAGAACCCTAGTCATGATCATATCAATAATCTACCCATCTTTACACTCTAAAGTGAAAGAGAATTTCAACATCAGGGTTATAAATATGTTATATATGATAATAAAATCAATATAATCAATATATAGTTTTAATCTCCAGAGTAATATTCATAAATCAACTATAATTTGGTTAGAAAAAGAAATCAATTTTGTAGTGAATAGTACCCGTGAATAGTAACTCGTGAATAGTAACTCATGAATAGTAACTCGTGAATAGTAACTCATGAATAGTAACCCTGACACAAAAAGGTAGAAATTCCACAATAAAATCCATACCAATATTTTGGTATAATAATATTGAAAGAATAACATTTCTTAAACTTATAAACAATTTATTTTAATTGTTTACACTTTACTAAATAATGCATTTAATCATCATAAAATGCCAAACTTATAAGATTTCATCACCAATAACCAAAACCCTTATCAAAAATCTGATATACCATATATATGATTCTCAAGCCATAAAATCATATTTTCCAATTTTCTTCCTTCACATAACATATTTAACTCATTTATTCATAACTAGTCCATTTTCATGAAAAATACCAAATCAGTTCCAAAATATTTCTTTTCCGGGATTTAGCGAGTAATATAATCCCATATTGAACATATATTTTTCTTAGAATTTTAAAATTCATTTACTATTTTTCATATGGCCAAAATCGCCGAATATTTAGACATTTATCATAAATTTTACTTTTATCCAAAAATTCCGAAATTCACAGAGTTCACTGATATTATATAGATGTAATCCCAATAAAAATTTCATCAATTTTGGAGTTAACCATAAGGAGTTATAAGCGGTTACTTTTAAAATAGTCTTTTCTCATAAAATTCATAACTCTTAATCTATACATCCAAAAATCACCATTTTTGGACACAATCAATAAAATTCATCAATATATCATTTCAAAATTTTCCAGAATTTTTTTAAGGTTAGAAGAAGTACGAACTGAAAAACATAATAACCCTTAACATCCCTTACTATCCCTTACCTCAAAAAAAGAAAGACTTACATTTGGATATCGGATATGACGATGAAGGAAACTTGCACTGATGAATATCAACTCACCAAGTATCTAAATACTCACAAAATACACTCAATAATCTAGAGAGAAATAGAGAAAGCTTATGTTTCTGGTGTGATTTTCAATTCTAACTTAGCCCTCTATTTATAGGAAAATTTTAGCAGACTTGACCTGCAACCTGATGGCTTTACCTGCTACTATTCCCACCCACCACATTTGAAATAAAATTCAGCACATTTCTTCACCAACCACAAGTGGGGCCCACTCAATTCTAAAATTTCCATCAAAATGCTAAATTCGGATACTTCAACAATTTTTGAACCATTCACCTCTTAAAATTCATAACAAATCATATGTTCATTTTTAACGGTTCAAAATTTGTGGACATATACAACTTATATATATATAACATATCCAAAAATTACAACGATCCAACGGTCGGATTAAAAATTATAACTCACGCAATATATCTCAAAAATCTTTGGTTTAATTTTTAATACCTTCATTCCGGCTAAAAAAAATCGATAATATACCTCAACATTAATTCCTTCATTTATAACCACATAAATAAATCCATCATTTATATCCACATCAAATAAATATTTTCTTATCATATAAATCAATAATTAATTATTCACAAATAATATTACAGAATCACAATAATGACAACCAGGTAGTTCCCAGGAAAGAGGGGGCTTTCAGATAAGGATTTCTCCTTACTGGCGCGCAATTAGGTGACCAAACCTCTCATTGACATAAATTTCTAGACATTGCCAATAATGCTATCTAATAATATTATTCGAATAATATGAATTATTGATATGATAATGGGAAATACTGTGCAGTGACAATTGTTTAACAACAATAATATAAAATTTTAACGTAGCAATTATTGAATCAATAAAATAATATTGAATAGTAATTACTGTAACAATTATTGAGTAGTGCATTCTTACGTAAGAATCAATAATTCAAAAATACTGTGTAATACCGTGTGCTACTGTGCAACAACGCGTATTACTTTATTTTACCAATCGGGTATTCCAACAGTGTTAACGGTAACGATTACGCCGTTATTTATAAAAAATTAATTTTGTCATTTTCTTCATCCGACAATTATTACATTATGGGGCCCTAAATGGTCTGCATTGGCCGCATGCGAATATTCCCCGACAGAAAGAATATTCCACGACCAAATGAATATTCCCCGACAACAATGAAAATTTTATAACCACTTGTGTATTTTGAAAAAAAATTTATATATCACCCTTAACTTTAACTTTTATCAATTTAACCATTTACTGAATAGTAATTATAAGAAAAATTGAATACTTTTATTTCATAAGAATTCGGGGTCTTATGATTGTACATTGGCTTAACTGGGGTCTTATCTTTGAAAATGAAAAGCCTCGTAATGCAACTTTTTAAAAGAGTCTCCTTTGAGAGAAGCTAAAGCTTGGTATGCCCGACTTGACAATGCCAAAATCCACAACTGGAAAGAATTGGCCCACACCTTTCTAAATCAGTACAGTTTTTAGTCACAAATGGCACCAGATCGATATCATGTGACTAAAGTAAAAAAGCAAAGTACTGAATCTTTCCGAGAATGTGACGCCCCCAAAATTAGGTATACATCACCCATCTTGGGTCGTCAGATACATGGTACAAAATTCAAATACAACTTACTAATACAACTGTCATGTACAATACGACAAAGCATAACTGTGAGTTTGAATACAATTATTGTCTACTAGAGATTATACAAACTCAAAAGGAGTCCTCATTACAATTATTAACACACTATTTCACAGAATAGTGAGGACTACTAATGTTATTATCCTCTGACCGTCACTGCTCCCCGACTAGTCCCCTGTTATGTTCTCATTTCCTGAAGAGAACAGTGAAAGAAAGGGTGAGCTCAACTAGCCCAGTAAGAAATATTATGACTAAGATAATGCAGAATAAATTATCGTTAAGCCTTCAACAGTGTTAAACTGATAAAATATAACAACATCAAGTTTAGCGCGCAACGGAACAAGCAATCCATTAAAAGAGTCAAGTAGAGAATAAAATCTACTATCTTATATGATTTAAAAGGTTTTTCATGACTTTTATCATTTGGGACTCAAATTTTAATAAATAATCCACATCATCGAATCACCCCCGCACTACGACCAAGGATATTCTTTAGTATCACGACCACAACTATCCATGCACTACAAGCCAAAAATATTTGTGTATTCATTACTGGTCATGATCATGCCAACAACTGTCCATCAATGCACTACCAATGAGGAATTTTACCACATCATTTGTAACATTACGGTCATGATTACACCGAATAATCCCTGGTCATAATCATACCAAGTTCATCTATGCATTACAGGCCACAGATGACTTTTAACAACATATAAACATGAGGATGATGATAATGATATAAGAATTCAATAAAACAAGTTCAAGAATTAATTTATCCAGGAACTAATAACGTCCAAATTGTCAACATAATACTTCTTTGTAGAGTAAAATTCAAGAATGCTTAGAAGAATATTTTCATGAAAAGATACTGGATGAAACGCAAATATCATGGATATTCCACTAATTTCATGTAGTATAGAAGTCAAAACTTTAACCAACTGAGTATAATAACGAATGGAATAACAAAAGAAATCACCGTGCATGCGCAGCCGCATGGATGAGTTATTCCAACAGATTGATAAGTAACGGAACCGAAGTCGAGGCAAAATTGCACCCAAGCGGGATGTTCCAAATGAATAATAAAGCGGAACCAGTCCCAGGCGTAAGCGCCTGATGTGATATTCCAATAGAATAATAATAAAGAATGGAACCAGTGTCCGGCGTAAATGCATGTGAACAGGATATTCCAACAGAATAATAATAAAGAATGGAATCAGGTCCGACGTAAATGCACAGACAGGATATTCCAATAGAATAATAATAAAGAATAATAGAAGTTCTCTTCACGAATACAAAAGAAATAACACCCCTTACCGTAAAAGAAATTGAATATAAGAGTAGGGAAGTAGCAGAATACTTTTCTTATTTCTCTCTATACTTTTCTCTCTACAGAGTTTCAATTGAATTAAGAAGAAATAATGAAGGAATGAGCTTCTATTTATAAAAAAATGGACTGCATAGTAGCTAATTCATGAACGGTCCAGATTAATTTACTTTTAAACGGACGGTCCAGATTGATTTAATAAAATATTCTAATAAAATAAAAATCTTTTAAATAAAATATATATATATATATATATATATATATATATATATATATATATATATATCACATTAGTCATGGGTTATGAACCCCGTGAACCTTTTGCTCGCCAAAGATTCAACTATAACATATATATAAATATAATAATCATAATAATTGTACTCCCGCCAATTTTTTCAAATCAATTCATATATATATATAATAATCACCCATCGACAACATTATTCCCCCACAACAACATTCATGTCATCCGTATATATATATATATATATATATATATATATATATATATATATATATATATATATATATATAATGAATAACCTACTACTAGGTTATTTTGAAAAATAGATAAATGGGGGTCCATAAAATAAACTAAAATAACCACAAATACTTCATAAAAATCTCTTCAATATTTTTAACAACATTTATCATCATTATTATAATTCACAATATTAATCGACCAGGTCATTCCTAGGAAAGAGGGGGCTTTCCAATAAGGATTTCTCCCTATTGGCGCGCAATTAGGTGACCAAATCTCTCCTTCACAGAACTTCTAGACATCGTTAATATTGCAAATAATAATATTAATAACTTCGTCGTCTCAATTATTGATTTAATAATATATTAAATATTGACAATAATTGAATCAAATAACGTGAGATACTATGCAACAATTCATTGTAGCAATAATTGAACAAAAGCGAGTGACTTCTCACGTAAGCATCAATAATCAATACCGGTGTGCCTCTTTGTGCAACTACACAGACATCTTGTATTTTTAACAAGGGTGTTTCAACGAGTTAACGGTAAAACTTCCACCGTTATTTTCATAAAGTATTTTTGTCGTTTTCTCAATCAAGAAAATAATTCCGTTGTGGGGTCCACTAATGATTGTCTTGAGTGCATTTAATATTCCCCGCTAAAACGAATATTCCCCACCAATTGAAGATTATATAACAACTTGCGTACTTTACAAAATTTATAAATATTACCCACAACTATAACATTATATCAATTTACTCCATAATATTTTAAAATAATATTTATAGAAAATTCATCTTTATTTATAAAAGTTGGGGTCTTACAGAGAATATGCCCAAAGGTGGAGACATCTAGCAGCGCATGTGACGCCCCCAAAATAGGTATACATCACCTATTCTGAGTTGTCAAATACATGGTACAGAATACAAATACAAATTAATTATACAACTATCGTGTAAAGTACGACAAAACATAAGCTGTGAGTTTTAATACAATTATTTTTCGCCAGACAATATTCAAACTCAAATTCAATATTATTACATTTATTTTCCACTATTTCATTGAATAGTGAGGACTACTAATCTATCATCAATTCGTCCGCACACCCGTTCCCCGACTAGTCCTCGCTACGTTCTCATTTCTCAAGAGAACAATAAAAGTAAAAGGGTGAACTCAACTAGACCGATGAGAAATATTATGACTAAGATAATGCGTAGAATATATTATCGTTAGCCTTCAACAAATGTTAAACCGATACAATATAACAACCATCAACTTTAAGCTGCGGTAGAACAAGCAATCCATTAAAAGAGTCAGTAGAGAATAAAATCTACTATCTTTTATGATTTAAAAGATTTTTCATCACTTTTATCGCTGGGACTCAGCTTAATAAATAATCCACATCATCGAATCACCCCTGCACTACGGCCAAGGATATTCTTTAGTATCACGATCACAATTATCCATGCACTACGAGTTCAATAATGGTCATGATCATGCCAACAAATGTCAATCAATGCACTACGGGCCAATGAGGACTTTTACCACATTATTTGTAACATTACAGTCATGATTACACTGAATAATCCCTGGTCATAATCATACCAAGTCCATCTATGCACTATAGGCCATATATGACTTTCAAAAAAATATAAACATGAGGATGATGACAATGATATAAGAATTCAATAAAACAAGTTCAAGAATTATTTTATCCAGGAACTAATAACGTCCAAATTGTCAACATGATACTGCTTTGTAGAGTAAAATTCAAGAATGCTCAGAAGAATATTTCCATGAAAAGATACTGGATGAAGCGTAAATATCAATGATATTCCACTAATTTCATGGAGTATAGAAGTCAAAACTTTAACCAACTAAGTATAATAAGGAATGGAATAACAAAAGAAATCACGAGGGGTATGTGATAGGATCGCTTGCAGGCGAGGATATTCCAATGAGAATAATAAACACGTAACCGTGTCCCATGTAGAATGCATGCATGGATATTCCAATGTAATGATAAAGAATGGAACAATGTAAGAATTTCACCAAGTATAGGGTAGCCTCAGATACAAAAGTTATTCAATGAATAATAAAGAATGGAATAAATGAAGTTCTCTTCATAGATAAAAAGAAATAATACTCCCTACCTTTAGAAAAGCGGATCTTGGAATAGTGAGGAAGTGAGCTTCTCTTCTTCTTTCTATAATTTCTCTCTATAATAATCTCTAAAACTTTTGTGAATTGGTGAGAAATGAAGGAAGAATGAGCTTCTATTTATAAAAAATATAGTTTCGATAATTCGCACGTTTTGGGGCTCGAAAAATTTTAGTACAATACCTCCAACTTTTCCTTTATTTTTAATTTAGTCATGGAAGTATTATCAAACTTGCACCACCTCCCTAATAGTAAATAATGTGATTCAATAGTAATTTATGTGAATCAATAGTTCTAGACATGTGAAAATACAATTACAAGATATAGTACCTCCATCTATACCTCCATTTTTAACTTAGTCATGCAAGTATTATCAATCTTGCACCAACTCCCCTAATAGTATATACATGTGAACAAATAGTTATAATCATGTGAAATAATAGCAATCAATTGCTCATTTATCCGGTTAAATACCCGATTGGTCAATATAACCTCCAGACATCAATTATTATCGAAATAATTGTCGATTTTCACTAACACAAATAATTCCAACACAATGAAACCATATTTATCAAAAATATAAATTTTGAAATTTCGAAGTTTGACTTTTCCTAAAAAAGTCAACTGTTGACTTTTTGACCAAATAGTGAATTCCGAAAATTTTTGTATTTATAGACTATTTTTACTAATTTAATCGCTCCGGCCTCAAATATGACGTCCACATCTCTAAATTCAACTTCGAACACAACTTCAATTTTAATAACATTCATCATTAATATTATAACTCACAATATTTATCAATCAGGTCGTTCCCAGGAAAGAGGGGGCTTTCCAATAAGGATTTCTCCCTATTGGCGCACAATTAGGTGACCAAACCTCTCATTGACAGAACTTCTAGACATTATAAATATTGCAATTTAATAATATGAATAACTTTGTCGTCTCACTTATTGATTTAATAAAATAACATATTATGCAGATGATACTGTGACAATAATTAAATCAATAATATGAGAGATATGATGCAGCAATTACTGTAGCAATAATTGAGTATAACTGAGTGACTTCTTACGTAAGCATCAATAATCAATACCGTGTGCTACTATGCTACCACGCGTATTACTGTACTTTTACTACCGAGTAGTTCAACAGTTTTAACGATAACACTTCCGCCGTTATTTTAATAAAAAGATAATTCTGTCATTTTCTAACTACGACAATACTTCCGTTGTGGGGTCCACCAATGATTGTGCCATCGTACGAATATTCCCCGATAAAAAGAATATTCCTCGACCAATCGAATATCTTATAACAACTTGCATACTTTGAAAAATTTATAAATACTACCCACAACTATAACATTATATCAAATCCACACCATAATATTCAAAAAAATATTTCGATAAATTTAAATCTTTATTCATAAAATCTGGGGTTTCACAATCTCCCCTCCTTATGAAATTTCGCCCTCGAAATTTACGTACGCACTTGATATGCCAAAGAGGTGAGGATACCTTGACTTCATTTCAGATTCTAACTCTTGAGGTATAACCTTTGAGTGTTGAATACGATCCTTCTTATCCAAGATTTTAACATGTATCTCCTAATACGTTAAATCTTCTGCTATATCGTCTAGTTCTAATTTAATAATATGGTTCATGTCGTTCACATATTTACGTAACATAGATACGTAAAAAACGTTATGAACACGCGACATACTTGGCGGCAAAACGAGTATATAGGCCACAGTTCCTACTCGATCGAGGATTTCAAATGGGCCAATTAAATCGAGGGTTGAGATTTCCTCTATTCGTCGATTCTTGCTTCTAGAATAACGCCCTCTTGAACCTTCTTCATTCATCAGCTCTGGGTGTGTAGCTTGAGTGGATTTAACTTTATCGATTAAAGTCAATTCTAATCGTATATTCGTTATCTTCACGTGGGTTCCTAGAGTCTTTAACTCTATCTTTATCATTTATAAGTCGTACGAAATGGGTCTTTGTGTTAAAAACATCGCACTCGTAAACGCATACGATATTCTACTCAACGCGTCAGCTACCACGTTCGCTTTCCCACGATGGTATTGAATGGAACAATCGTAATCTTCAATAGCTCGAGCCAACGTCTTTGGCGCATGTTACGTTGTTTTAAGTAAAGAAATATTTGAGGGTTTTAGAAATGGGTTTTGTACTGGGGTCAATACAAAATTCGATTTCACGCTCTAGGGGTAGGCTAAGAAGTCTTCAAGAATACGTCAGGAAATTTATTAACAATAGAAATATCATAAAAACTGTGACTCTTATCTAAGACTTGGGTAACACGTCACATTAATACCTATCATCTTGCCATCGTCATTCACAGCGTCGCCTATAGAAAGTCTGGCTTCGGTGCATTCCACACAAGGAAGTCAACAACGAAAGGACCGGGGCTCTTTACTTGATATGACAGTGATTGATTTTAGTTGTTTGGTTGCTTGAATTCGCATAACATGTTGGTTAGGAATATGAAAGCTAACAACCTTACGAAAAGCTTGATAAGTAGCTAACCAATCGATTCCTAAAATCACATCCAAGGCAAGTATTTTCAAACAGATACGATCGACAGGTAACGTGAAAGTGTTGATTTGAACAAGATTTATAAATAGTGGAGGTAATGAAGGTTTCTCCCAACTGAGTTTCAACAGATAAATCAAAATCTAACTTCTCCGGAGTTGAATTCAAACATTGAACACAACTAGGTGAAATAAAAGAGTGAGTAGAACCGGTATCTAACACGGTATAGACTTCGCAAGAGTTTATGACTAACATACCCGTGATAATTTTATTCAGGTTCCTCACCACGAAAAAAAATGCTCTCTCTTAAACTACTGGCTTTGGCTTGTCTGGGACATCCTTTGGTGCCTCCATTGTAAGACCCCGAATTTTTATGAAATAAAAGTATTCAATTTTTCTTATAATTACTATTCAGTAAATGGTTAAATTGATAAAAGTTAAAGTTAAGGGTGATATATGATTATTTTTTTCAAAATACATAAGTGGTTATAAAATATTCATTGTTGTCGAGGAATATTCGTTTGGTCATGGAATATTTTTTACGTCGGGGAATATTAAATGCAATGACGTTAAACCATTTGTGGGCCCCATAATGAATAATCGTCGGATGAAGAAAATGACAAAATTAAGTTTTTATAAATAACGGCGTAATCGTTACCGTTAACAATGTTGAAATACCCGGTTGGTAAAATAAAGTAATACGCGTTGTTGCACAGTAGCACACGGTATTACACAGTATTTTTGAATTATTGATTCTTACGTAAGAAGGCACTATTCAATAATTTTTATAGTAATTACTGTTCAATATTTTATTTTATTGATTCAATAATTGCTACGTTAAAATTTTATATTATTGTTGTTCAACAATTGTCACTGCACAGTATTTTCCATTATCAGATCAATAATTCATATTATTCGAATAATATTATTAGATAGCATTATTGGCAATGTCTAGAAAGTTCTATCAAGGAGAGGTTTGGTCACCTAATTCTTGGCGCCAAGAAGGAGAATTCCTTATCTAAAAGCCCCTCTTTCCAGAAGCGCGCTTGGTTGTAATTATTGTGATTACGTAATATTATTTGTGAATAATTAATTATTGATTTATATGATAAGGAAATATTTATTTGATGTGGATATAAATGATGGATTTATTTATGTGGTTATAAATGAAGGAATTAATGTTGAGGTATTTTATCAAGATTTTTAGCCGGAATGAAGGTATTAAAAATTAAATCAGTATTTTTGAGATATATTGCGTGAGTTATAATTTTTAATCCGACCGTTGGATCTTTTTAATTTTTGGATATGTTATACATATGTAAGTTGAGTATATGTCCACAAATTTTGAACCGTTAAAAATGAAGGTATGATTTGTTATGAATTTTAAGAGGTGAATGGTTTAAAAATTATTGAAGTATCCGAATTTAGTATTTTGATGGAAAATTCTAGAATTGAGTGGGCCCCACTTGTGGTTGGTGAAGAAATGTGCTGAATTTTATTTTAAATGTGGTGGGTGGGAATAGTAGCAGGTAAAGCCATCAGGTTGCAGGTCAAGTCTGCTAAAATTTTCCTATAAATAGAGGGCTAAGTTAGAATTGAAAATCACACCAGAAACATAAGCTTTCTCTATTTCTCTCTAGATTATTGAGTGTATTTTGTGAGTATTTAGATACTTGGTGAGTTGATATTCATCAGTTCAAGTTTTCTTCAGCGTCATATCCGATATCCAGTCAGAAGTGCTTCTCTTTTGAGGTAAGGTATAGTAAGAGATTTTAAGGGTTATTATGTTTTTCAGTTCGTACTTCATCTGACCATCAGAAAATTCTGGAAAAATTTGAAATGATATGTTAATACGTTTTATTGATTTTGTCCAAAAATGGTGATTTTTGGATGTATAGATTAAGAGTTATGAATTTTATGAGAAAAGACTATTTTAAAAGTAACCGCTTATAACTCCTTATGGTTATCTCCAAAATTGATAAAATTTTTATTGGGAGTACATCTATATAATATCAGTTTACTCTGTGAATTTTAGAATTTTTGGATAAAATTATAATTTATGATAAATGTCTAAATATTCGGCGATTTTGGCCGTATGAAAAATAGTAAATGAATTTTAAAAATTCTAAGAAAAATATATGTTCAATATGGGACTATATTCGCTAAATCCCGAGAAAAGAAATATTTTTGGAACCGATTTGGTATTTTTCATGAAAATGGACTATTTATGAATAAATGAGTTAAATATGTTATGTGAAGGAAGAAAATTGGAAAATATGATTTTATGGCTTGAGAATCATATATGTGGTATATCTTGATTTTTTGATGAGGGTTTTGGTTATTGGTGATGAAATCTTATAAGTTTGGCATTTTATGATGATTAAATGCATTATTTAGTAAAGTGTAAACAATTAAAATAAATTGTTTATAAGTTTAAGAAATGTTATTCTTTCAATATCATTATCTAGAAATATTGGAATGAATTTTATTGTGGAATTTCTACTTTTTGTGTCGGGGTTACTATTCATGAGTTCTTATTCACGAGTTACTATTCATGAGTTACTTATTTACGAGTTACTATTCACAAGTTACTATTCACTAGTACTATTCACTACAAAATTGGTTTCTTTTTCTAACCAAATTATAGTTGATTTATGAATATTACTCGGAGATTAAAACTATATATTGATTATATTGATTTTATTATTATATATAATATTTTTATAACTTGATGTTGAAATTCTCTTTCACTGGAGTGTAAAGATGAGTAGATTATTGGTATGATCATGACTAGGGTTCTCTTTGGCAATGAGTGAAAAGTTGAATTGTGGATTTGGTATGATCATGACCATTGAATTTATAATTGAATATCTTTTAGCTTAAGTGCAAAGGTGAATTGATCAACATGGTTATAATTATTGTTTATATAAATTTTGAAATGATTATATATTTCTTTGAGATATTAATATATTTGGCCCGGAATGCAAAAATATGAGCTGTTGATGAATATATTTGGCTTTGTAGTGCAAATATGAATCTGTTGAGGAATATCTTTGGCTCAGTAGCAAAAGATGAATTGTTGATGAATATCTTTGGCGGTGAGGCAAACGATGAAGCTGTTAATGAATATCTTTGGCCCGTAGTGCAAAGATGACTGTTGTTGAATATCTTTGGCGATTAGTGCGAATATGAACTTTGGATGAATATCTTTGGTCAGTAGTAGTGCAAAGATGAATTTATTAGTATGATTATGAGCGAGGCGTGATTTGGTATAACCATAATCTTTGATGTTTGAGTAAAGACATGTGATGAAAATTATATTCGCCCCAGAAATACGAAGAGGAATTTAGAATCACAATTATGATTATGAGATATTTATATGATTGTGAAAAGGAACTGTTGATTGATGTTACTGAGGATAAAACATTGTTGGTGGACTTTTAACATGGAGAAGATAATAGATATGTATTGTCTATTTGACTCTTCTAATGGATCGCTTCGTTTACGCGCAACTATGGTTGAAATTTTTATCATCTACCATATGTTCTAAATCTCGATTTGTTATTGATGAAGGCTATTGATAATTTAATTATCTTTAGTCATGATATTCTTTTTATCGAGCTAGTTGTGTTCACCCTTTTGCTTCACAATTCCTTTCGTGTAATAAAAGTGTATTGGACGAATGACGGGGGTAACAAGGGAATATAATGGTGGTCTCTAGCTGTGGAGTTCTCCCTAAACAGTATCGACAAGTGTGTTGTATACATCTTTTAGAAGTTATATTTGGTGAATCATATAAGGAGAGGCGAACCCAACGTTGGAAGGGTGTTTTGCCACTATCATACAAGATGTCTAATGACATACAACCTCGTGTCATCATAAGACAGGGTTGTTCTCATCCACTTACTGATTATATTTACGAGCACTACCTATATAATCTTGGTGTTTGTTTGAAGTATAATTCTCAATTTGAGACAGTGGAGATAATGATAAGTCAAGAGAAGACTCACCATTGGGAAGAATATGATAGTAATCTTCTCATTTTTTTGGGGGGTCTATTGAGTCAACCAAGGTTAATTCTGTGGCCATATGATATCTATCATAACCTAGAAGCATGGCCTCCCATGTACGAAGGTTTCTTTGAGCACTTCCCAAATATTCTAATTTCTAAAACAGTTTTTGACTATACCTTTATGTAAGGTGTCATTGTGACGTGCTATCCAAGGTTGGGATGAGAGTCACAGTTTGTATATATATTTGTATCCAAACTCACAGTATATGTGTTGTTGTATTTTGCACGACAATTGTTGTAATAAAGTTGTAGTTGTTTTCTGTACCATGTATTTGGCGACTCAGAATGGGTTGGATAGAATGGACCTATTTTGCGGTTGTCACATCCAACCTAGCTGAACTTATCTTCGGTGAACGACAAAATCGGGCTAAGTGACCTTCTCTTCCACAATTATAGCATGCTTTGGACGGCATCGCGCAGTTTGGACTGATGTGTCCCTCCCCTCCGCATTTGAAGCATACGACTGGTGGTCGTTCTTCTTTCTTTGAAACGGGTGCTGGTACTGCTGACTTTCCATTATTATTGAACCTTCTCTTCTTGAACTTTCAACTTCTATTATCTTGGCCATGTTTACCACCGAAGTGGTTACTATTCTTGGCATGATAATTTCCCCCACGATTGTTATCATTGTCCCGATGGCTGTTGCCACTGGTACGATTATTATCGTGTTGTTGGTCGTTGCCTTTTGGCTGTGCTGACTCATTATCACGTTCCAATAACTGAGCCCTATTCACAACATCTGAATATAAACAAAGTTTGTGAGAAATGAGGTATTGGCGTATATTGGGTTTCAAACCTCTTAAAAACATTCGCGTCATTCGCTCCTCATTATCGACCAAATGGGATGCAAACCGAGACAACTCGACAAACTTAGCCTCGCACTGCGACACAGTCATATTGTTTTGCTCCAGCTTGATGAACTCCACCACCTTCATGTGACGAATACTTTCGGGAAAGTACTTGTCGTTGAACAACTCTTGGAACTTCTCCCAAGACATCTTGAGTGCGTCAGTCTAGGTGCGTTTTACAGATTCCCACCAGTAATCTGCCTCTTCACGCAACATAAAGGTGGCAAAGGGAACCTTTTGCTCCTCTGAGCATCCCAAGACATCAAATATCTTGGTGATCTGCTTTAACCATGTCTCCGCCTTAAGTGGTTCTGGCTTTCCCAAAAACTCCGGTGGTCCCATCTACTTGAATTGTTTAGTGGTGACCAATCGTGGGTTGCCATTGTTTACTCCTGTATTATGAACAGGAGTGGCCTTCGCCTGATGTTGCATGAATTCTAAAAAGCTCCTAAATGTACCGTCGTTCGTCAATTGAGCAGTGTTGGTGTTTACAAGAGGATTATCGACATCATGTTGCACATTGTCCTGATTATTGATCTGTGGAGACTCAACGGTCTCCTGTGCTCCATTGCTATTCTCAACATTCTCGGATGTCATTTTCAAATACTGCCACAAAATAAGGGTTAATTAACATCACATATTATCCGTATACTTTGACCGACCAATTAAATATCAAATAAACTTAGGTAGGTCATACTAGCGAAGGAATTCCCCGTCTCTCCCCTCCTAGTTCTAGTCTCACATCTTAGCTAGGGATCATATCCCTAAGCTTTGATACCAACTATGACGCCCCCAAAATAGGTATACATCACCTATTCTGAGTTGTCAAATACATGGTACAGAATACAAATACAAATTAATTATACAACTATCGTGTAAAGTACGACAAAACATAAGCTGTGAGTTTTAATACAATTATTGTCGTCTAGACAATATTCAAACTCAAATTCAATATTATTACATTTATTTTCTACTATTTCACTGAATAGTGAGGACTACTAATGCTATCATCTGGTCCGTCACTCCGTTCCCCGACTAGTCCCTGCTACGTTCTCATTTCCTGAAGAGAACAATAAAAGTAAAAGGGTGAGCTCAACTAGCCCAGTAGGAAATATTATGACTAAGATAATGCAGAATATATTATCGTTAGCCTTCAACAGTGTTAAACTGATACAATATAACAACCATCAACTTTAATCGTAAATGAACAAGCAATCCATTAAAAGAGTCAAGTAGAGAATAAAATCTACTATCTTTTATGATTTAAAAGGTTTTCATCACTTTTATCATTTGGGATTCAAACAATAAATAATCCACATCATCGAATCACCCCTGCACTACGGCCAAGGATATTCTTTAGTATCACGACCACAATTATCCATGCACTACGGGCCAAGAATATTTGTGTATTCAATAATGGTCATGATCATGCCAACAACTGTCCATCAATGCACTACGGGCCAATGAGGACTTTTACCACATCATTTGTAACATTACGGTCATGATTACACCGAATAATCCCTGATCATAATCATACCAAGTCCATCTATGCACTATAGGCCACAGATGACTTTCAACAAAATATAAACATGAGGATGATGACAATGATATAAGAATTCAATAAAAAGTTCAAGAATTATTTTATCCAGGGAACTAATAACGCCCAAATTGTCAACATGATCTTTGCTTTGTAGAGTAAAATTCAAGAATGCTCGGAAGAATATTTTCATGAAAAGATCTTTGGATGAAGCGTAAATATCAAGGATATTCCACTAATTTCATGGAGTATAGAAGTCAAAACTTTAACCAATTTGAGTATAATAAGGAATGGAATAACAAAAGAAATCACCGAGCATGCGATATACCGCATACAGGCGAGTTATTCCAATGAATAATAAATAACGGAATCAGTTCTGAAGTAAAACGCACAGACAGGATATTCCAACATAATAATAAAGACGGAATCAGGTCTGACGTAAAATGCACAAACAGGATATTCCAACAGAATAATAAACACAGAACCAGGTCCGGCGTAGAATGCACTGACAGGATATTCCAACAGAATGATAAAGAATGGAACAACAGAAGAATTTCACCAAGTATAGGGTAGCCCAGTATACGAGTTATTCCAATGTAATAATAAAGAATGGAATAACAGAAGTTCTCTTCATAGATAAAAAAGAAATAATACTCCCTACCTTTAGAAAACTGGATACTGGAATAGTGAGGTAGCAGGCTTCTCTTCTTCTTTCTATAATTTCTCTCTATAATAATCTCTCTAAAACTTTTGTGAATTGGTGAGAAATGAAGGAAGAATGAGCTTCTATTTATAAAAAAATATAGTTTCGATAATTGCACGTTTTGGGGCTCGAAAAATTTTAGTACAATACCTCCAACTTTTCCTTTATTTTTAATTTAGTCATGGAAGTATTATCAAACTTGCACCACCTCCCCTAATAGTAAATAATGTGATTCAATAGTAATTTATGTGAATCAATAGTTCTAGACATGTGAAAATACGAATTACAATTATAGTACTCCATCTATACCTCCATTTTTAACTTAGTCATGCAAGTATTATCAATCTTGCACCAACTCCCCTAATAGTAACAAGAATGTGAAATAATAGTATACACATGTGAACAAATAGTTATAATCATGTGAAATAATAGCAATCAATTGCTCATTTATCCAGGTTAAATAATTGGATTGGTCAATATAACCTCCAGGACATCAATTATTATCGAAATAATTGTCGATTTTCACTAACACAAATAATTCCAACACAATGAAACCATATTTATCAAAATATAAATTTTGAAATTTGAAGTTTGACTTTTCCTAAAAAAGTCAATTGTTGACTTTTTGACCAAATAGTGAATTCGAAAATTTTTGTATTTATAGACTATTTTACTAATTTAATCGCCCGGCCTCAAATATGGCGTCCACATCTCTAAATTCAACTTCGAACACAACTTCAATTTTAATAACATTCATCATTAATATTATAACTCACAATATTTATCAATCAGGTCGTTCCCAGAAAAGAGGGGGCTTTCCAATAAGGATTTCTCCCTATTGGCGCACAATTAGGTGACCAAACCTCTCATTGACTGAACTTCTAGACATTATAAATATTGCAATTTAATAATATGAATAACTTTGTCGTCTCAATTATTGATTTAATAAAATAACATATTATGCGAGATGATCTTTGTGACAATAATTAAATCAATAATATGAGAGAGATATGATCTGACAATTCATGTAGTAATAATTGAGTATAAGCGAGTGACTTCTTACGTAAGCATCAATAATCAATACAGGTGTGCTTCTTATGCTACCACGGCAGATTATTCTTGCACTTTTACTACCGAAAGTAGTTCAGCGGTTTTAACGATAACACTTCCGTAGTTATTTTAATAAAAGATAATTACGTAGTTTTTTAACTACGACAATACTTGGTTAATAGGGGTCCACCAATGATTGTGCCATCGTACGAATATTCCCCGACAAAAAGAATATTCCCCGACCAATCGAATATTTTATAACAACTTGCATACTTTGAAAAATTTATAAATACTACCCACAACTATAACATTATATCAAATCCACACCATAATATTCAAAAAAATATTTCGATAAATTTAAATCTTTATTCATAAAATGCGGGGTTTCACAGTATAAGTCATTCCATTAATGATGTAAACCGAGATGGTAATGACATTTATTGATATCCAAGAGGCTCTTTTACTATGAGAGGATCCTAGAGGTATAGGAAAGCCATTTGCGAAATGATCAAACAATGAAATGGCGAGAGATGGGCTCAAGGCAAGGTAAGATTAAAGACTTCACTTTGCCTTGGAAGCGGTGCAAGTATATACAACCTGGCAAGTATATGAAGCGATCCCAAGGGGGGTGCGATAAAGGCAATGAAGATGTATCCCTTATTGTGCAGGCAAGCTAGAGGCCAAACTACGGTCCCCCATTTGGAAAATGCAAAGACAATCGCCATCTCAACAATGTATCGCATTCAACCAATACCTGACATAAGAAAAGAAAATTTGAAAGAATGGAAAATCGGGTATTCACTCCACTGGGCGATTCCCTTGAACATGTATTGGCGATATTAATGGATCACAAGAAAATTACCGAACTAGCTCCACCTCTGGAACCAGGGAGCAAAAGATACAATCCAAGCCAAAGATGTGCTTACCACTCAGGGTCTCTAGGACACGATAGACATGATTTTTGGTCCTTAAAACATAAGATTCAAAATCTGATCGAAAGTGGCAGTATTGTGGTCGAACAACCTGACCAACAAAATGTCAACACCAACCTTCCGTTGCGACATGATACGGAAGAAGTAAACATGATTGGGTCAGGAAGCGCTGAAATGTATCCAATTAAAAAACATACATCGAAGGATAGAGGAATACCCCGAAAAGCACATAACAAATGTCCTAGAGTGGGAAAACTCGGAGGAGGGTATGCCAGTAATGCAAAAATTAGATGCGATCCAGAATCAAGTAAACCTGCTGGCTAAGCTGATAATGCGCTAACATCAGGAAACAAGGCAATTTCGTTATTGTACAATATCGTGTGCTACGTACTATGCAACCACGCATATTATTGTACTTTTACCACCGAGTATTTCAACAGTTAATGATAAAATTTTCTTCGTTATTTTTATAAAAAGATAATTTTGTTATTTTCTAACTCCGACAATAATTCTGTTGTGTCGTCCACCAATGATTGTGTCGTCGTACGAATATTTCCACACAAAAAGAAAATTCTCCGACCAAACGAATATTTTATAACAACTTGCTTACTTTGTAAAATTTATAAATATTACCCACAACTATAACATTATAACAAATTCACACCTTAATATTCAAAAATATAATTCGAGAAAAATTAATCTTTATTTATGAAAGTTTGGGTCTTACAAAGATAATGTTGAAAAAGTTATCGTTAGCCTTCAATAATTCAGATAAATATAATGGACAACAAGTTTTAGATCGATATTCGCAGCAGAAATAACAATTCATTAGAAGAGTTAAGTAGAGAATGAAGTCTACTATCTTCTATGATTTAAAAGTCCATCATCAATATTTTATCCCTGTAACATCAATCAATATACATCTTGAACCAAATATTCATCTTTGCTTTACAGGCCAAAGATATTCATTTGTATCACCAGTTGGTCATGTTCATCTCACACACCTGTCCATCTTTGCACTATAGGCCAAAGATATTCATCAGGTAATCATTTATCTTTGCACTATAGGCCAAAGATATTTAGTTATATCATCATTTAGGACTGAGGATGATGAAAAATATTTTAAAGAAACGAATCAAATGAGATTAAAGGACAAAGATTAGGGATTCGTACTTTAGATAATCCAAGTTCAAAAATACTCCATAATAAACCATAGTGGAGTAAATTTCAAGAATGAAGATCAAAATATGGATACAATCAAAGATAGTAACCATAATAGACATCTTGGACAAAGAAGAGAAAATTTCATTTTTCTGTGAATAGTGCCGTATTCGTGAATAGTGTCGTATACGTGAATAGTAACCCCAACACAAAAAGGTAAAAATTTCACAAGAAAAATCATACTTCGTGAATAGTACCGTATTCGTGAATAGTGTCGTATACGTGAATGGTACCGTATACGTGAATAGTAACCTCGACATTAAAAGGTAAAAATTTCATAATAAAATTCATACCAATATTTCGGTATAATGATATTGAAAGAAATAACATCATTTACGAAGAAAATAACATCTCTTACCTCAAAAGGACAATACTTCTGACTGGAATATCGGATATAGTGTTGAAGGAAATTTGCACTGAATAACAACTCTCAAAGTATCTAAATACTCGCAAAAATACGCTCGATATTATAGAGAGAAAACTTCTGATTCTGGTGTGATTTTCAATTCTAACTGAGCACCCTATTTATAGGAAAATGTCAGAACGCCAAAACAGACTAAAATTTAATAAAATAATATTTTAATAAAAAAATTGACGCACACCTCTTGACCAAACTCAGCACACCACAAGTGGGCCCCACCAAATTCAGAAAAGTCCACAACAACCAACAATGGGGCCCACCCATGTTTTTAATAAAAATATTTATTTCTGAAACTTCAATAATTCATAATAAATAACCCTTTTCTCAAAAAAATACGAATTTTATGTCCGAATAGAAAATTTAATTATCTACAACTTTGTAGAAGAAAGTTTATCCAAATTCCAATCAGAAAATGACCGAAATCTACATACAGATGATTTTTAATATCTCCATTAATTCTGACAAAATACTGATAAAACACCTCAACATTAATTCCTTCATTTATATTCACATAAAATAAATATTTCCTTATCATATAAATCAATAATTAATTATTCACAAATAATATTACAGAATCATAATAATGACAACCTGGTCGTTTCCAAGAAAATTGGGCTTTCTTGATAAGGATTTCTCCTTACCGGCGCGCAATTAGGTGACCAAACCTCTCCTTGACAGAACTTTCTAGACATTGCCAATAATGCTATCTAATAATATTATTCCAAATAATATGAATTATTGATCTGATAATGGGAAATACTATGCAGTGACAATTATTGAAACAACAATAATATAAAATATCAATGTAGCAATTATTGAATCAATAAAATAAAATATTGAACAGTAATTACTATAATAATTATTGAGTAGTGTTATAAGACCAAACTTATTAATGAATAAAATCAAATTTCCTCTAATTATTATTGTGAATAATAAGGTATTAATTTGATATAATACTTTGGTTATGGGTGAATTGTGCAAAATTTTCAAAATAAGCAAGTGGTTATAAAATATTCATTTGTCGGGGAATATTCGTTTGGTCGTGGAATATTATTTACGCTTGGGAATATTAAATGCGATGGTGCAACCATTTGTGGGCCCCATAACGGATAATTATTTATGATGAAAAAGCGACAAAATTGAATAACTAAGATAGTTATTACCGTTAACACCGATGGAATACCCTATTGGTTAAAATCTGAATGTCTGGCGTGACAAAGAAGACACGATGGCACACGGTATTGCGATATTATTGAATTATTGATTCTTACGTAAGAATGCACTACTCAATAATTGTTATAGTAATTACTGTTCAATATTTTATTTTATTGATTCAATAATTGTTGCGTTGATATTTTATATTATTGTTGTTTCAATAATTATCACTGCACAGTATTTCTCATTATCAGATCAATAATTCATATTATTTGGAATAATATTATTAGATAGCATTATTGGCAATGTCTAGAAAGTTACACAAGGAGAGGTTTGGTCACCTAATTTACACGGTAGAAGAGGAGAAATCCTTATTGGAAAGTCCCTTTTTTCCTGGGAACTGTCTGATTGTCATAATTGTGATTCTGTAATATTATTTTTGAATAATTAATTATTGATTTATATGATAAGAAAATATTTATTTTATGTGGATATAAATGATGGATATATTTATTTTATGTGGATAAAAATGAAGGAATTAATGTTGAGGTATTTTATCAGTATTTTATCAGATTAGAAGTATTAAAAATCATCCGTTTGTGGATTTCGGATATATTCTGATTGGAATTTGGAAAAATTTTCTTCTCAAAAATTGTAGAGAATTAAATTTCCTATGGAAAGCACATGAGATTTGAATTTTTCTGATAAAAGGGCTATTTATTATAAATTGTTGAAGTTTCTGAAAATAAAATAATTTTTATTAAAACATGGGTGGGCCCCACTTTTGGTTGGTGAAAATGTGCTGAGATTTTTATTCAAATGTGGTAGGCTTAAATAGTAAAGAGTAAAGCCATCGTGTAGAGTTAGTCTTCTATGGCGTTCTAAGCATTTTCCTATAAATAGGATGCTTAGTTAGAATTGAAAATCACACTAGAATTCATAAGTTTTCTCTCTTTCTCTCTCTCTCTATAATATTGAGCGTATTTTGTGAGTATTTTAGTACTTTGAGTGTTGTTATACGGTGCAAGTTCATTCAGCACTATATCCAGTATTCTAGTCAGAAGTACTGTCTTTTTGAGGTAAGGGATGTTATTTTCTTCTTAAATGATATTATTTTCTTCAATATCATTATTTGAAATATTGGTTTAAACTTTTTATCAAATTTGGAACTTTTTTGTGTGGGAAGTTCTTATTCACGATATCGATCGTACTATTCACGATATTTATACTTATTCAAGAAAAATAAAATTTTCTTCTTTTTGTCCAAGATGTCTATTATGGTTACTATCTTTGATTGTATCCATGTTTTGATCTTTATTTTTGAATTATGCTTCAAAATTGGTTATTATGGTGTATTATCGATCTTGGATAAACTGTGATATGAATCCCTAATATTTGTCCTTCTGTCTCACTGGATTCGTTTTCTTTAAAATATTTTTCATCATCCTCGGTCCTAAATGATGATATTATCGAATATCTTTGGCCTGTAGAAAGTAAAAGATGAATGATTACCTAATGAATTTTTTTGGCCCGAGTGTGCAAAGATGAGCAGTGTTGAGATGAATATGACCAATTGGTGATATAAATGAATATCTTTGGCTCAGTAGTGCAAAAGATGAATATTTGATTCAAGATGTATATTGATTGATGTTACTGAGGATAAAATATTGATGATGGATTTTTAAATCTTAGAAGATAGTAGAATTCTTTTCTACTTGACTCTTCTAATGGATTGTTGTTTTCACCGCGATTGTTGATCTAAAACTTGTTGTCTATTATATTTTATCGATTATTCCTGTTGAAGACTAATGATAATTTGTTGTATACTATCTTAGTCATAATATTCTTTCTTTGGGCTAGTTGAGCTCACTCCTTTTCTTTTTGTTCCATTGTTCTTCCTGGGAGGAGAGAATTTAGCGAGAACTAAATGGGGTATGGAGTGATGATTCAAGATAGTTGTTTTAGTAGTCCTCACTATTTTGTAAAATAGTGTATCAATAATTGTAATGAGGATTCCTTTTGAGTTTGTATATACTCTATTAGACAATAGTTGTATTCAAACTCATAAGATATGTGTTGTCGTATTTTGCACGACAATTGTATTCTTGAAGTTGTATTTGTTTCGCACCATGTATTTGGCGATTTCGGAATGGGTGATGTATACCTATTTTGGGGCGCCAAGTGTCTTCTTCACGTAAGAATCAATAATCCAAAAATATTGTGCAATACCGTAAGTGTCTTCTTGTGCGTGACATCGTATTTTAACCACGGGGTATTCCAACAGTGTTAACGGTAACAACTACGCCGTTATTTATAAAAAAAACTCAAACTTGTCGTTTTCTTTATCCGATAGTTTTCCGTTATGGGGCCAACAAATGGCTGCGCCATCGTACGAATATTCCCCGACAGCAAGAATATTCCACGACCAAATGAATATTTTTCGACAACAATGAGTATTTTATAACCACTTACTTATTTTGCAAAATTTGCACATTTCACCCATAACCAAAGCATTATATCAAATTAACACCTTATTATTCAAAATAATAATTAGAGGAAAGTCAAATTTATTTATAAAAAATTGGGGTCTTACAAAAACTATTAACTACTTCACCTGAAAAATTCCAAAACTAATAATAATAATAATAATTTCAAAATAATAATAATAAATTCAAAATAATAATAATAATATTAATAAAATAATATTAATAATAATTTTTAATAATAATAATAGTATTAATAATAATTTCAAAATAATAATAATAATAATTTTAAATAATAATAATAATAATAATTTTTTTATTTTAATGGAGAATAAAAATAATTTGTCAAATTTATCCTTACTCAAATAATTTAAATTAATAAAATAATAATAAATTTTTTAAATACACATCACTTCATATAAAAATATTTTTATAATTTATATAATCTTTTTTAAATTTTTTTTATTGTTATTATTATTATTATCCTTTATCGTTATTATCCTTATGGTTATTGTTATTATTGTTATTATCCTTTATCGTTATTATCCTTATCCTTATTGTTATTGTTATAATAGTAATAGTAATAATAATAATAATAATTTTAAAAATTTTTATATAAATTATAAAAAAAATTATATGAAGTGATGTGTATTTTAAAAAAATATTTTTATTAATTTAAATTATTTGAGTAAGGGTAAATTTGACAAATTATTTTTTATTCTCCATTAAAAAAAAAATTCATACAAATCTAGTACTCGTGAAATCCAACCGCTTTAGATAGGGATAATAACAATAACAATAACGATAAGGATAATAACGATAAGAGATAATAATAATAATAATAATAATAATAAAAATTTAAAATTTAAAAAAAATTATATAAATTATAAAAATATTTTTATATGAAGTCGATGTGTATTTAAAAATATATTTTTATTATTTTATTAATTTAAATTATTTGAGTAAGGGTAAGTTTGATTTAATCGTTTTTTTATTCTCCATTAAAATAAAAAAAACAAATTATTATTATTATTATTTAAAATTATTATTATTATTACTTTGAAATTATTATTAATACTATTATTATTATTAAAAATTATTATTATTATTAATAGTATTTTTTTATTAATATTATTTTGAAATTATTATTATTATTAGTTTTGGAATTATTAAGGTGAAGTAGTTAATAGTTTTGGTGGTTTGTGCTATAATAATCCGCCTCCTTGTATTTTTTGTGCTCCACGTAAGTACAAAAATGAGGTCAATTTGCAGGTAGCATTCCGTCTGTTTTTTTGGACGGAAATTTTAAGTAATGACCATTTTGTAATTTTTGTGAGTATAGTTATTGGATCGTAACAAAAAAATTTTTGGTAACCATAATGAAAATCGGACCATAGTACAATGACAAAAAAAGTGTATTATCCCATTCCTGTGAGCTGAATTTGAAATTAGATCTAAAGACCCACGGCCACATGAATCATGATAGATGCTTGGTTGTGTAACATGTTTGGTTGGTTGCTAATTAATCCGTGGCCCCCACATGAATGTAATAGTATTAGAACTTCCTACTTCCTAAGAGCTGAATTTGAAATTAGATATCAAAGGAAAATGGTTAGTATAAAGTTTATTTTGGGAAAAGTTGGTTAATTAACCAATAAAATACTAATACATAGACGAACTTGTATGTATGTCAGTATTCTATTGGCCAATTGACCAACTTACTAAAAAATAACTTCATACTAACCGGATCCGATCTCAAGACAAGACCCACGAGATACTCGATGGTAGGATATGGAGTAGTACAATATGTTTGCTTGGTTGCTAAGCCGTGCCCCCCACATGAATGTACTCAATTTATTCCTATAATTTCTGTGTGAATGATTTGATTGCTTGGGTCACCCAGTTAATTTGTGGAATTAATGTTGAATCCACAATGTACGAATCAGAAGAAAATGATCAAGTGGTGGTTATTCGTGTTCACACAACAAGATGACAAACACCAAACGCAACTTGTTCGGCGGCACCGAATTAGTAGTAGGATCCTATTCCTCTCCTCCGTTACTATAAGTATCTTAGGGAGGTATTACATTTACATGACTAGACTAGACTAGAGTAGAGAGCAATTAATTGGAAGGCAGTAGCAGCAACACATGCAGCATTAATATAATGTTGTCCTCCACTTTGATATTAATCTCCATCTTGATAACCACATCCACTGCAATAGACACCATAACTACAAATCAAACCATTAGAGATGATGATGGTAAAAACAGCACCATTGAATCAGCAGGCGGAGTCTTCGAGCTGGGATTTTTCAGCCCAGGAAGATCCAACAATCGATACTTGGGCATATGGTACAAGAAGGTATCAAGCAGGACGGTCGTATGGGTCGCTAATAGAGAGAGTCCACTTCTTGACACTTCAGGGGTGTTAAGGGTCGACGTTAATGGGAGTTTGACACTTGGGGATGGTGCTGACAACATCATTTGGTCATCCAACTCAACCACACCCGTGGCCGTGACAAATAATAATAATAATCATCATCCTGCGGTGGTGGCTCAGCTGCTGGATACGTCCAATTTTGTTATCAGGTATGTGGACAATAATTATAGCAACCCTGAAAATTACTTTTGGCAAAGTTTTGATCACCCTGGAGATCATTTTCTACCGACCATGAAGCTTGGATGGGACTTGGTGAAGGGCATAGACCGACACCTCACGTCCTGGAAAAGTCCCGATGATCCTTCCCCAGGTAACTACACCTTAAGGGTCTATCTGGAAGGATATCCACAGCTGCTTGTGGCGGAAGGTTCAAAGGCTGTGTTCAGGGTTGGACCGTGGGATGGTATTCAGTTTAGTGGTGTGTCCTTTAATGTGCCGGACCTAAATTTTGACTTGAAGCTTGTTCTCAATGAGAAGAAGCAAATCCATTGCGAGTACAAGGTTCCCAATACTTCTACGCCCGTGAGGATTTATTTCAACCCGGATGGGAAGATACAATTTCTAACATGGTATGAAAATATCCATAACTGGACATTAAAAACCCATCTTAGTGTACTGTATGATGAATGCGACACGTATGCATTATGCGGGACATATGGTAAATGTAACATTACCGAAGCCCAATCAGGACAGGGGGCATGCAAGTGTTTAGCAGGATTTGAGCCAAAATCTCCAGAGAGATGGAAATTAGCAGAATGGTCCGACGGATGCGCCCGCAGAACTCCATTGGCTTGTGGCGATGGAGATACATTCGTCAAGTTCCTTCATCTGAAATTACCAGACACGCGGAATTCATGGTACAATCAAAGCATGAGCCTTGACGAATGTGAGACCAAGTGCAGGCACAACTGTTCTTGTACAGCTTACTCGAATGTAGATTTCATACAGGGTGGAATTGGGTGCATGTTGTGGTTTAATGACCTGCTTGACATCAGAGATTACAACGACAATGGACTGCCTCTTTATGTTAGAACTGCTCCCGAATTAGGCAAGACTTCTTTTTCTCACATTAGTTGCATCTGTGATCTATAACTTCAATATAACAAAATGAAATTGCTACCTCAGTTTTTTTTATTTCTTGCTGCATGTGGAAGTATTTCTTTTACATTATGGTTAATTTTTTATTTTTTTTTATTCTTTCCGGCTGCATGCACAGAGGTAAATAGGAGCTCAAGTAAAAAGAAGCGAGTGAATATTGCTAACATACTCATTCCTGCATTAGGAGGACTACTACTGCTCGGCCTAATTCTGGGATATGTATACAAGAAGAGAAAGCTGGGGAGAAGAGGTAACATATATACATCTCTGATAAACTTACATATTAATTTTCTCTAACGTTATGAAGTTGGCTGCTAATTCAAGGGAAAAAAAATGCATCTGACACACAAAATGGAAAATATATAGTACCATGTGCTTTTCATCACTTGTTGATTTGCAGGACTTAATCCAGAAAATGATGCTGGAAATGAAGATAAGAGTACTGAATATTTGGAGTTGCCGTTAATTGAGTTCCAAATAATTTCTAATGCTACCAATAACTTCTCCCAAGACAATAAGCTTGGAGAAGGTGGTTTTGGGGCCGTGTACAAGGTAAGCACAATCTGTGCAAAATCATATGAAAATATTTCATCCTATATATGCAGTAATCATGATACAATCATAGGACATCGAGGTTGTCTAGTGTATCTAATACTGATAAGGTCTTTAGAGAGCATAATATCAAACTTACAAGATGTTTGTTTTTCAGGGAACCTTGGACGAGGGACAAGAAATTGCTGTGAAGAGGCTCTCAAAGACTTCCAAACAAGGATTAGATGAGTTCAAGAATGAAGTTAAATGTATAGCCAAACTTCAGCACCGAAATCTTGTAAGGCTTTTAGGATGCTGCATTGAAGAGGGGGAAATGTTGTTGATATATGAATACATGCCCAACAAAAGTTTAGATGTCTTTATTTTCGGTATGACATCCTCAAAGTGTTGCAAAAATGCTTAGATTTACTTTCCCAAGGAATTATTCAACAAACACAAATTCATTACATATTGCACATGGATTAACTAAGATAACATATTGGACAGATAAAGAACTGAGCAAGTCATTAGATTGGCCAAAGCGCTACAATATTATAAATGGCATTGCTAAAGGGCTTTTATATCTTCACCAAGACTCCAGATTGAGAATTATTCATAGGGATCTCAAAGCCGGCAATATTTTACTCGATCGCGAGATGAGTCCAAGAATTTCAGACTTTGGCTTGGCAAGAAGTTTTGGAGGAAATGAAAGTGCAGTAAATACTGTAAGAGTGGTTGGGACATAGTAAGAAGCTTTACCACACTTCAATCTTTTTAGGCGTCATATATACATATCTGCATGAAGCTAATGAATTTTTCAATTTATTTTCTACAGTGGTTACATGGCTCCCGAGTATGCTATTGATGGATTATTCTCAGTTAAATCGGATACCTACAGCTTTGGGGTGCTACTCTTAGAGATAGTGAGCGGGAAGAAAATTAGACAATTCTATCATTCGGATAGCAACGTTAACCTTCTTGGTCATGTAAGAGCGCGTCCTAGTTTCGTTATTTTTATGGTTTGACAGTTGCTGATAAAATTATTTCATCAAATTGCATAGGCATGGAAACTTTATAAGGATGACAAAATTTTGGATCTAATTGACGAGGCAATTGTGGAGTCTTGTAAACTGTCAGAAGCTTTGCGAGCTATCCACATTGGGTTATTGTGTGTGCAACCATATCCGCAAGACAGGCCGAACATGTCATTTGTTGTTTCCATGCTGGATAGTGAAAATGAGCTACCTCTGCCAAAACAACCTGGTTTTTTCACTGAGAGCGGAATGCAGGGTTCAGATTCCTCTTCTCAAAACCATGGAGCATTTTTATCAAATGGTGAATTCACCGTCACATTTTCCACCCCTAGGTAATAGGCGTTATGTTGATAAGTAAACCTGTTTCTTAAGAATTGTCTAGATATATACATGGTTCATGAATAGGTTAGTAGTACAAGTACATGGTACATGTATGTGATTAATTTAAGTGCATGACATAATTTGTAAGTTCAGATATGACTAGAAGTAATCCTATATAAGCCAATAAAGGCCTTGCACATTAATTTGGAATAAAGTTGAAGTGAGAAACAATTCTTCCTTTCTCCACTTCCTCTCTAGATATAAGGCTAAATACACTCTTTCGTTAGTTGAAGCTCCACCCAATTCATAATTCAGTCCCTAAAAATAATTGTGCCGCAGCAGAATATGGTTAGATTGTAACGTTCTAACACAAACAGAAATTCATATATAATGCTAAACTACGTTTCTATGACTAATTGAAAAAGGAAAATAATTAAATCCTATAGTAAATAAATTAGAAAAACTAAATCCCAAAACATAACGTTTCCAGGATTATTAATTAACCCCTCCGTCTTCCAAAGTTTATGTTCAAGTAAATTATTTTTTGTCACAAGAAAATGACTAAAAATGATCAATGGTCATTAGTACTAAAAATTACTGAACATGACGTACGGGATGGCACACTGGGAGCTTTCAGAACATAGACAACGTGTGGTGAGATTTGAGAGATGGTTTTGCATGAGGGAGATCAGCTTAAGGACTGTCAGTGGCCCGTAAGAGTTTGGGAAAAGTAGTTTCATAGTAGAGTAGTAAAGCAAGCAGATATCGTTGAGGTTTAAAAAATAGTGTCAAGAGAGGTGGTGGTTCATGGATGCGGTGCTACTTCTACGAAAGTAGTTACTACATATATGGTGATCGATGTAGTGAGGTTCATTCCTTGATTGCATGTTGAAACTAATACTGGATGGTAATTGATAATATTTTATATTAAAAAATTGTTAATTCATAAGATCAGTAATATATTAATTTTGAAGAAAATTATGTGTGTATATATATATACACACATATAATCAATTTTTTTACGCATGATGAAATCACCAAAACAACATGTCAAAAAAAGCTAATAGTTGCTGGGATAGTTGATTGTATTGTTGTGAAGTCAAACTCACGAAATATACTCACATAAACATATACACATGATTGTAAGAGATATAAAATATAAACACAGAGGAAACCTAATTAGGAAAAACTCACGGGCAGAGATAAGAAATTCACTATAAAAATAATAAGGGGAGTACAAATTGTTTATTCCTCCTCCTCAAACTCTGTATTTTCTCTCATTTGTATTTAAAGATGTCATGTCCACCCGAATCCAATTAGGAGTAGGAGTCCTTTTTTGAAAAAATAAATGTAAGTGTTATCACCAAATTCGGACCATTAAATAAATTGGGTTACACATTGGCCAAACCCAAATAATAGCTTCAAAAAAAATTAAGATTAAAGATTTTATATAAAAAAATTATTAGCCGGCGGAAGACGGTAAAGAAAATTGAAACAATCACATGAACTGAATCTATGTACTTTGCAATCACAGGAATTCACAAAGTGTGGGATAAACTAACTAAATAGCCAAGTATTTCATAAACCAAAATAATAATAATGAGTTGTCTCTAATTTCCTCAGCCTTGCACCATATTTATAATAGTAAAAGGAACCCTAATCCTATAAGGAAATAACAAATTGATTTGGAATCAAAAATCTACCTAAAAAGCTTCCTAATTACAATAGAATTGAAAATTTTCTTAAAATTACTAAATAATAATTAGACAGACTTGACTACTATAATTAATAAAAAAAATATATCAAATATTTAAATTTTCCATAAATACCAAAACATTAATTATATAGAATCTTATAGATAACTCTACGCGTGTCATTCTCCTTTTCTTGGAGAAACTTCGACCTCAAATTTTAAAATGAAGTAATATCAAGTCCCAACCGTTAGACATTCACTATCTTTTTTGTACCATGTAGTCATGATGTTGTTTTTCAAAGAAAAATTTTGAAAATAATTTTGAAGTAATCAAAGCCTTCATATTAACCTGCACTTGCAACAAATGACTAGGAACGATGAAATTAAAATTTTTCAACTTGTCGAACACATGATTATGAATAATCTCAATTTTTACGATGTCTGTATCCTTGTGTCGCGTTGACTCCAATCATGATCCTCTTCATTCACTAAACTTGATCCGTCTTTAACTATACTTTCTTCCTCAACTTCCTCCTTCGTGTCTTCCACACACTCTATTATAACGAACAAATCATATGGAACAGACAAATCACACTTTCTATTAAAAATAGGATTGATGACATTACAACTTTCTTGAGAATTTTTCTTGTTGGCTATAATAATTTTGCAACACCTTCTAACTTCATTAAAAAAAGAAATATCGTTTCGACGCACTTCTCTAGCTCTTCTTTTCTCAACTTGATACTGATGTTTCAATTCGGCAAGTCTATAATGTGCTTCTTCTTATTCCTCCAAAAGATCATCATATTGGGGCAACAAGTTTTTATATATCTCATAATCGAACCAATCACATTCACTCTTAAGGAAGTCAATATGATCCCATACTTGTTCAATCTGGTCTTTGTAGCTTTAGACATTTCTGATACACCATATGCACCAAACTCCTCCTTCTCATCAGAATCAGAGTTATCTCTCCTACGTTCCTGTCCATGCCCCCGATAGTTAATATGTAGCCTGTTATCTCCGTTAGTGTTACGATCATCACCTTGACGCATGTCGACCCTACCAAATAGTGCTCTTTCGATCTTGTCGAACCTTCCGTTGACTGTCACTGCTAAATCTCCGAAACTACCGTCCAGCCTATTGAGCCTACCAATTAGGGTCCCAATTGTGGCCAATAGAAGATTGATCAAGATTGTTTACTTTTGGTTGTGAAATCAGACTTGTAATGGTCTGGACAGGGCCTACTTCTGTACGTATGTAATCAAAGTGTCCTTTAAACTCCTCCTTTTTTTGGTTCATCGTACTACACACCATATAACTCTTCTTCTTAATTTCTTGAATAAAAGTGAATAGTTTAGATCATTCAATTTTAAGAAAATTACACCCTAGTGCTAGCTAGCAGGTTGTGGACTTATTTGGAGTTGTAATGATTAACGATGATAGAGGGGAGGGGAGGGCTGCATGTGTCACATGCATCATCTTCCAGTCTTATAACCCGAATGACAAATTTTGTCTGAATCATCATTTAATTGCGTGGGTCACCCAAGTAATTTCCGCAACCATCATAGAATTAGGAACCTACCTACCTGTAGTACTATTTATTCCATCCGTCCCTTAATATAAGATTTTTTATTTTATAAATTATGTACAAGTATTAAAAAAATAATTGTATAGCATTAAATATAATATCAAATATCTATATTGCTCTTGTATTGTAAAAAAGATTGTTATTTATTGGACAAAAAATAGTAAAAAAATCAAAATTATATTTAATACTTAGGGTAATATTAGAAACTAAGCGATTAATGCTTACACAAACTTCTCTAAATACGTGTTATTATATTAAGGGAGGGACGGAGGGAGTAGTATTCTTCGTCCTCGGGAATCTGGAATTGATGTGGAATCCACAACGTACGAACGAACTAGAAGAAAATGATCAGGTGGTTATTGGTGTCCACACAACAAGATGACCGACACCAATCGCAAATCGTTACCAATTACTACTCCTTCCGTTCCTTAATATAAGTCGTTTTAAAAAAATATTTTTATTTTTTAATATAAGTCGTTTGAGAATTTTAAGTAAGCATTAATTGCTTAATTTTCAATATTACCCCAAATATTAAATGTAACTTTGATTCTCTTACTATTTTCTGTCCAATAAATAACAATCTCTTTTTCTAATACAAGGGCAATATAGACAATTGATATTATAGTTAATGCTATACAATCATTTCCTTAATACTTGTGCACAACTCTAAAACTACTTATATTAAAGAACGGAGGGAGTAATTCACAACGCGTCAAATTACCTCCGTCTTACACAATTAGGCCAAGACGTAATTGACAACACAACAAATGTAATAACAGTGATGCAAAAATTTTGAAAATTTTACCTTTATCCTTTCTCAGTTATTGACATTTCATAAGGTTATTCATTGGGATTGCATAAAATTTTAAATTGTTATTCCCATATTTCTATTTCGTTTACAATTAGATTGTATGCTTTAATCTTGTTTCCGCCCAAACAAGATAACCAAGACCACTTGCATCTTCTTCTACATCGATCCTTCCCATAAGAATATGTTGGGCATACTACACATTAATAATGAGAGAGAAATCCAGAATTCCAGATCAATAGAAAGCAGTGTTTCCATCATTTTACTTTACTCCACTTTGATATTATCTTCCTTGATAACCCCCTCCAAGGCAGGAGCCACCATAACTGCAAATCAAACCATTAGAGATGATGTCAATGGCACAATTCAGTCAGCTGGTGGAGTATTTGAGCTGGGATTTTTCAGCCCCGGTAGCTCCAAGAATCGATATTTGGGCATATGGTACAAGAAGATAAGAAAAACAACAGTTATATGGATTGCTAATAGACAGACTCCACTTAGTGACACTTCAGGCGTGTTAAAAGTGGACACTAAGAATTTGGTACTAATGGATGGTAGAGAGAGCATGATTTGGTCATCAAACTCATCCGCCAGAGGCCTAAAGAATAATCCTGTTATGGCAGAGCTGTTAGATACAGGAAATTTTGTTGTCAGGTATGAATATAACACTAACTATGGCCAAGTCGTTTGGCAAAGTTTTGATGATCCTACAGATAATCTTCTACAAGGCATGAAGCTTGGATGGGACTTGGTAAAGGGTCTAGACAGGTACCTCACATCCTGGAAAAGTGATGACGATCCTTCTCCAGGTAATTACATGCAAAGGGTGAGTCGGGATGGATATCCACAGATGTTTGTGTGGAAAGGTTCAGCTGCGCAGTTCAGGTTTGGACCATGGGATGGTATACAGTTCAGTGGCGTGACATTTTCTAGACCGGACCCAAGTTTTCAATTGTCTCTTGTTCGCAATGACATGGAAATCTATTTGAAATTTGACATTACCGGTAGTACTGATCCTGTGAGGTTTGTGTTGCTTTCAAATGGATCAATACAAGGTCTGTCATGGAGGGATCAAACCCAAAACTGGGTACAATATCTAAGTGTAGAGCGGGATGCTTGTGATCAGTATGCAATATGTGGGGCATATGGTAATTGTAAGTATACCAAATCGCGAAATGAGGCAACCTGTGGATGTTTGGGAGGATATGAGCCAAAATCTCCAGAAAGATGGAAATTAGCAGACTGGTCTAATGGGTGTGTCCGTAAAACTCCATTCGATTGTGGGAATGGATCAGACATATTTGTCCAGTACACGGCTCTTAAATTGCCAGATTCACAGAAATCATGGTTTAATCAAACCATGGCCCGTGATGACTGTGAGAAGCAGTGCAGGGAGAATTGCACTTGTACAGGTTACTCAAATACAGATATCAGACAAGGTGGAACTGGATGCTTGTTAAGGTTTGATGAGTTGCTTGATATCAGAGAGTTCAGGGACACTGGGCTAGTATTTTATGTAAGAACTGCAAACTCAAAATTAGGTAATAATTATTAAGTCTACTTTTTCCCACTATGGTTTACAGCTCAGTGTATCTAGTTGGTTCAAATTTACTGTGTTCATGTTGTTCTTTTGGCTGCACAGATTCAAATAGGAGTTTAAGGGAAAAGAAGGGTGTGAATACCACCAGTACCATAGCCATTGTTGCATTAGTAGTGCCAACAGTAGTAGTAGTAGTCCTATTTCTGATTTTTGTATTGAGAAAGAGGAGGCTCAGGAGAAGGCCGAGGAGAAGAGGTAACATGTGTTCTGATTCAAGAAACTTAAAAATTTTCAGTACACAAATTACAAAAGGAAAAATAGTACTTATGCTGGCTGTGAGAATTGCAAATACGGGCTAGATTTTAATATGAAATAGACAAAATTAAGAGAACTCATTTGGGTTGAAAATTCTCAACAGGTTTTAGCAACTTTGTACTTGAAGCAGATGCTCACTGTTTGCTTTTCACTTCTCACTGTGCAGGAAGATTAGCATTCAACCCACATATTGATGCCAGAAATGAAAATGAGAGGAAAGATCTGGAGCTACCATTATTTGATTTCCAATCAATTGCTAATGCCACAAACAACTTTTCCCAAAACAATAAACTTGGAGAGGGTGGGTTAAGGTAAATACATATTCTCTCCATTTCAAAATATAAGATCAAGTTCAAGTATATATGAGATATTTTCAAATTCAATTTATTCATTTTACTAACAAAAAAAAAAATTATTGAAATCAATTTTCAATTAAAAATATATCAAAAATGACTATCAGTATTAATCATTTATACATCTATGCAATGTTTTATCTTAAGCACCATAATGATACCACAAGGCACCAAGAATATTACAACCAATCTATCGCAAAATTTAATTTACAGAACAAAACTTGTCATAATGAGTGATTATGAATTCAGAACCATTTACGATTTTTGTTGAAGGAAGTGAAATATAACTACAATGTACGGCTATGTTGTTGAGCAAAATACGAAACTACCTAGATTATTGTTTTCAGGGCATCTTGGGCCAGGAACAAGAAATAGCTGTTAAGAGGCTCTCCAAGACTTCGAGACAAGGACTAGAAGAGTTCAAGAATGAAGTTTCGTGTATAGTCAAACTTCAGCACCGAAATCTTGTGAAACTTCTGGGATGCTGTATTAAGGAGGGTGAAATGATGTTGATATATGAATACATGCCCAACAAAAGTTTAGACTCGTTCATTTTCGGTATGGCTTTCCTGAAAATGTTGGTAAATTTTGTTAGCTTTTGACAGTGTGATGGATTATTATAGTCCAGAATAATCAAAGTTATTTTCCTAAAGAATTTTTCAGCAAAAACACAATGTAGTGAATAACTTGGGCAATATTTTGTACAGACAAGGAATTAAGAAAATTATTGGATTGGCCAAAGCGCTATAACATTATAAAAGGCATTGCTAAGGGGCTTTTATACTTTCACCAAGACTCGAGGCTAAGAATTATTCATAGAGATTTGAAAACCAGCAATATTTTACTTGATTATGATATGAGTCCAAGAATTTCAGACTTTGGCTTGGCAAGGACTTTTGGAGGAAATGAAACCGCAGTAAACACAGCAAAAGTTGTTGGGACATAGTAAGAATCTCTACAACACTTCAAGCTTTCTATTTTCCATGTCTTGAAGCTAATAAATTTTTCAATCTATTTTTATAGCGGTTACATGGCACCCGAGTATGCCATTGACGGATTATTCTCCGTTAAATCTGACGCGTATAGCTTCGGTGTAGTAGTTCTAGAGATGGTGAGCGGAAAGAAAATTAGAGGAAGCTGTCATTCAAAAAACAACCTCAACCTTCTTGGACATGTAAGTGCCAAGAATTCAATATTGTATCCTACTTCAATTTATTGTATGGTTAGCAGTTGCTGATATAACCATTTCAAATTGCATAGGCATGGAAACTTTATAAAGAGGGCAAAATTTTGAATCTTATTGACGAGGCATTTGTGGAGTCTTGTAATCAGTCAGAAGTTTTCCGAGTGGTCCAAATTGGGCTATTATGTGTGCAACCATATCCAAAAGACAGGCCGAATATGAGATTTGTTGTTTCAATGCTGGGTAATGACAATGAGCTACCCCAACCAAAACAGCAACCTGGTTTTTTCACCGAGAGGAGAATGCAGGAGGACCCAGATTCTTCATCAAGCAACCCGGGATCATTTTTATCTAATGATCATTTGTCTGTTACATTTTTTGCCCCTAGATAGTGCACTCTAGATTTATATTTTTTTTACTTCAAACTAAACGGTTTGGTTTATACATTAATAGAAGAACAAAACCAATAAAATAGTAAATTTTCCCCCAAACACCTACAAAGAACATTTATAAATCTATCCGATAAGAAAGCAATGTATGTATAAATTTGATTGAATAGTGGGAGAATGAGATAGATCTGGCGAACATGAAGTCAAGCCAACATGGCTTGGGGGAAGTTAGAATAGATGTGATCCAACCTCTGGGCCAAGAGCCCGCTTGCTCCAAGGAAAACCAAACCATGGGGGAATCAGTGCAAGTATTTGTACATATATAGTTTCAGTCACTAGTTAATAAGCCGTAGCCAAATTATCTGCACTCTACAGTAGCTAGGATTTCAGAATTTAACCTTCATTGCTTGCTTGTAGTACCCTTGATTAATCATAGATCTCCAGGGGAAAAAAACACAAGATGGGTTGGCAGTCCCAATGTAATTAAACGTAGACAAAATAAAACAACTTAAAACAGTCGAGGGGCACTATCATAATACTGAATCATCGTTAACAGATATACTACAGTATAGGTTGATAAGAGGTTCACTGAGTTCTTTGACAACTTGATAGACACGCAACAGATCTAGCAGCAAATATTGAAACCAAAAATACAAATAATTAAAAAGCTGACCATCAACTTACTACTTTATGCCACCTTCAATGAATCAGCTGTGGATCCATACTAGCATAGAAGTCATATCTGATTTACACCCCAAATCAAAGATCCAGTTGCCGAGTCCATGCTTAGCATCCGTTTCTTCCCACCAACTGGAGATACTTCTAAAGGTAATCCTGCAGGACTCTCGTGTGAAGTCAGGCAGCTTTCAGTAGAACAATCGGCCCTTTGAGGACGGACTCTGGGTGGCACTACTTCAGGACCATGGACTCTGATTACCCCAGCAGATTGTAAATGGTACAAGTCACGAGACTCTTGGGAGGAATCAGGTAGTATCTTATATCCGGGTCCATGATAATTTTGTCTGTCGATTTCTACTACTGCATCTCCAATAATTTGATCAGCGAACAACTTACAAGCCCTCTCAAGCATAGCCATATACCTCTGTTCTGCATCCTGGCGAATCTGTAAATGCTTCTCAGCCTACAAAAATTCAAGATAGAACAGCTAAGTCATCTTATATGCAGACCATATTAAAGTGAGATGATTAGTTGGCATTTAACCAATGATTAATCACTACACTGTATGCACGTTAGTTAGCTGTTATACTTTGTTAAATAAAATAATAAAAAACGATGCAAACTTTATATTGCACTTTTTCCTCACTGGAAGAATATACAAGGAACCTGATTCGAGGAATCTAAAAATGAAGCTTACTTCGACTTGTAGGTGTAGCTTACTTTGCACTTCCATTTGAGCTCTCAATGCCTCCCTGACTTCAAAACCCCTAAACATGGAAAATAACCCCTCAAAAGAGACTCTAGAGCTTCATATACTGCAATAAAAATAAAAACTAGCATTTGCACCACACAATAAAAAAAACAAATACTGAACAAAAAACTGAGAACTTCCACACTTACTCGTTGACAGCAGAAGTCGGCAAGCTTTGAGAAGAATTATTGGCACGAGGACTTTCTACAAGGTATGAAGCTGAGATTCCATCCATTTTAAAAGAAATCAGTTTGAAGGTCAAGGCTTTAAGCACCTCATACTATTCTTATGCAGCTTTCCTAAACAATCTCTCTTCAAAATATGATTCGTCTGGCAAGGTATTTTTCTTTTTGATAGGTTAATCTAGCAACTCTTCAAGAAACCTTTTCACTGATTATGATGGCTTTAAATCAGATTTCACGATTACAAAGTTTGAAAGAAATCAGAGAGTTCTACAGTCAATTGATTGATGGAACTCAAAGCCAAATCAATTAAGGTACCATTAATTTTTAATTTTCTGATATGTAAACATCAACCAATAAAGTTCGGCAATTAAAAGCAGCAGTAGTGAGTGAGATCTAATGTCAGTTGGCATGCCCATATGAAGCAATGGAGAGTGAAACTAAATATTATGCACATGTTGAAACAGATCATAAGAGTTGAAGCTGAACATACCATCATTGAGAGCCTCGCTAAAATCTTTCCCAGATTGCTTTCCTAATCTGTACTTCTGTTACAGAAAAACAAACATCAACTTAAAAAATACTAAGCAAGTTTTTCAGCTCATGCAAGCTTCAATTCTGAATTGAGTGAGGATCAAAATTTTGATTTCTGGAAACGAACCTGCAGGTGACTCTTTAAATGAAAGAGAGTCAGACCCTTTACACCCATTGTCCGCATTATGGCCTTTGGGGTGGCTTCTGCAATTAGTATAATTTCATTCAGAATAATGAACTCTGATGATTTAAAGACCTAAAGAGTTTCTTACACTTGATAATCTTTATTCAAATTAAGAAACACTTAGAAACCGGTTAGAAAATTGCAACAAATATCCAGCTCAATCTCCACTTGTCAGCCTGAACAAATAAAAAACATTCTTGATCACTTAAAAAGTTGGCCCTGGCTTTGTTTATAAAGTCTCTTCTATTGCTTAATATTTGTCACCAATAGAGCACCGAATCCTCCTATTATACTCTATTAAGAAAATATCATAAACTTCGGAAACAGATATCCATACTCAATAGATTAGACTTGAGAAAAATAATGTAAGCTCGATAGATAAATATTAATCTCCATATGAAAAATAATGCATATTTTATAGATAGGTATTAATAGATAACTACTGATCTCCTTATGAAAACTACTGAAAACTGAATAGATAGATATGAATAGATAAATATTGATCTCCTAATGAAAAATAATGCGTACTGAATAGATAGATATTAATTTCCTTGTATACTTAATATTCACTCTTAATCGTGCAAAGATTCTCAACACATTATGTTAGTCGTGTTAACCGCGTCGACTGTTTAAACAGTTTAATACAAAAATTGTAAAATTCGAATAACATGATACTAAACATTCTGCATATTTTATTAGATAATATCATAATAACATGATTTGTCTAATACAATAAGATGTATTCAAGAAAAATACAGGATAATATGCTCATAAAAATAACTAAGAATTTTGTTTATTTAAGACAGATCATGTCATATCATATTTTACAAATTAACTATTCCAATTAAACATTTCTAATCGTGTGAAAGCGTGGCTAGTTGTGTTAAAAACCTGGCTAATTGTGTTAAACATGTCAACTTGTTTATAACATGTATCCAACTCATTTGAATTTCACGTTACACGTATTGACCCGATTATGACGCAAAATCGTTTATACTCAAAACTAATCCTCTTATCATGCGTCATGTTTCTGTTGTGTTACCTTGTTAGCCCTACGTTATTAATTATATCCACAAGTACATCTACAATAGCTTATACAAATGCCCCTCATATCCTTATTCGTTTGAACTGCATTTGCAGCCAATAACCACCAACACGGGTTCTAGCTGAACCGAATAAATGAGCAGTCGACAGTGTTCTAAAAATCGTTAGGCGGACCTCGGCGGCGGAGGGGATGACCTCGGGTCAATGCCTACTTGTTTATAACATGTATCCAACTCATTTGAATTTCACGTTACAACGTATTGACCCGATTATGACACAAAACCGTTTATACTCAAAACTAATCCTCTTATCATGCGTCATGTTTCTGTCGTGTTACCTTGTTAGCCCTACGTTATTAATCATATCCACAAGTACTTCTACAATAGCTTATACAAATGCCCCTCATATCCTCATTCGTTTGAACTGCATTTGCAGCCAATAACCACCAACACGGGTTCTAGCTGAACCGAATAAATGAGCAGTCGACTGTGTTCTAAAAATCGTTCACAGCGGACCTCTCGGCCGTGAGGGGATGCCTAAGCGCTACTGGGCGCCTAGGCGTGAATGTTGGCATTCTCTAAGGCGGACTAGGCGTTTTCTTAGGTGGTCTCATTTATTTATTTTTCTATTGTACATACTTGTTATACTATACAAAGCATACAATAAATGTAATTTTTTTAATTTTACATGAAACATTGCCAAAAAACAATGTTTTAAGGTTTAACAAATTCATTGTAAGTATTGTAGAGCTTTAAAGAAGAGGTCAGATTATGCCTAGGCGGGGGCCTAGGCGCCCAACCAAATTTAGGTGGTAAAAAAACGCCTAGCACCTAGGCGAGAATTAATCGGACCTAGGTAAGAATTTTTAGAACACTGGCAGTTGAGCATCTTTAACGGTAAACCTCTTCCTAGTGAAGAAAGAGAAATTCCAAATTTTTAAAAATTAATTTCTTAAGAGTAGCGAAAAATAAATTTCGCCAACCCAAGACTTGATCAAAATTGAAGAAATATAGTTACAAAAATGAGGAAGAAATGAAACTTCTATTATAAAGAAAATTAGAGTTCCAAGCCTACAACATTGAGGACAAGCTTGCAATAGTGATTGGTGAATTTCCTAGTTGGAGTTGGCCTTCAGTATTTGGGGATGAATATTATCAATTTCTAGCTAGTAGAGGAAGGAAAGAAGCTTCATGGGAAACAAGATGTTGGTGAAAAGGTGGAATGAATTTTCTAGATGGTGGTGGAAGGCTCAAGAAGAGACTACAAGGTACAAGGATGTATTAGGCAGAGGAATTTCACAAAACAAAAATCCTCACTAATCACTACATCCCTCAAAAATAAAAATACTTGAAACAAAAAAATAATTTTAAATGTTTATTTTAAAAATTAACACTCCCCTTTAAAGCGAACTTTTGGTGACTAGTCCAAGCTCAACATTTGGATCTCCATGTATTCTTCTTCACTTTGTACACCCATTTGCATGTAATCGAGTTCACATCCTTGGGATTTGACACAAGATCCCAAGTTTAATTACTTATAACTGTTTCTCGCTCTTCATCCTTGGCTTTCTCTCTTTCATGAATACTTTTTGGTTCATCAAAAGAAGAGGGCTCATTTGCATGAATAAGACCAGCACTAAGATGATGATAAAGTGTTTATAAGTTGCCATTGGCTTAATTACTTGCCTGGTATTCTGTGTGCTCCTTTTCATGAGAAATGCACTCGCTCTACCTTGTTGCCGAAGACCTTCTAGTCACCAATAGTAACGCTAATTATCTAGATGAGTAGGAGCAAAAGAAGTTATCGCAAATTCACAACCATTTCTTCGCTACAAGAAGCTTGTGAAGGAGCATCAATACCACCAAGGGCTACACACTACCGCAGCTGTAATAAGAGGAAATTTCTTTGTTCTTTATAAAAAAAACACCTCAAAAATCTTTATATTTTATATTTGTGAGATTCTGGGTCCAAGAATTTCCACCATTTCCTTCTTTCAACATATCTGATGAAGATGCCTTTTTTGCCTTCGCATCCAATTTGTACCTTTATGAATATGGAACGGCAAACCAAACCAAATACCTTACAAGAAAATGGAATGTCAAACCAAACCAAATACCTTACAAGAAAATGGAATGGCAAACCAAACCAAATACATTACAAGCTATGAAGCACTATCTCGGACACAGGACATGGACACGACACAATATGCGACACGGGATACGACATTTTCCAAAAAAACAGGACTCGATACATCGGGGACACGTTCAATTTTATTTTTTTTGTATTTTTAATAATATAAATGAATTTTTTACAATAAATAAATTTAATTGTTAAAACTTAACAAATTTATAACATACCATTTTAGGCCGCCCACATGGTCCATATACAAATTTATAACATATGCAGCCCACACCATATGGTCAACTCAAAGGTACCGACTTGAAGGAATTAGGTTTAAAATGTACCAATTGATATGGGTACCCTCGATTAACTTTTATCTTTCAATTTAAGTACTGGAATTTTTATTTTTTTTTAAAAAAAAATTACCCCAGGCGTGTCCCTTACGTGTCTAAGGCATGTCCCTTGCGTGTCTAAGGCATGTCCAAGTCGGGACATGTCTGAGGCGTGTCCGAGTTTTAAAAAAGAAAAAGAAAAAGTGTAGCTCACGGACACATGTTGGGTGTGTGTCAGAGTGAATTTGTGTTTAACACGTGTGCAACACGAATTCGTGGGCATCCAAGATGTGTCTGTGCTTCCTAGCTTACAAGTCTTTGACACTAGGCTTCTCCGAATGCTGATCTCATATGGGGATTTCATATTAATCGGTCTAAGTAAAACCTTATTAATCACAAAACCCTCACAAGCTATACCCTCCCGCCCATAAGGTCTTGGGTAAATCTTTTTGTGTACAACCAACTTTTGCATGTCTCTAAAATGTGTCAATTTTCCTATCAGCCACGCCATTCTATCTAGAAGTGTCGGCACAACTGACCTTCGTCTGGATGCCATGTTTTGAGTAAGAGATTGAACTCTCAAGAAGCAAATTCTCCCCCATTATCGGTCCTCAAACGCTTCATTTTCTATCAAACTCACCAATAATTTTCTCTCTAAATTCCATGAACCATGAAAATATATATCATCTTTCCTTCACATAATACACTCTAGTAAACTGTGTTAAATCATCAACAAAAATTAACACATAGCGGATCCCCAAAAAATAGGTGTACCAAGAACCCATCACATATTCATATCACTATGAATAAGCTCCAATGTGCTTCATATCATGTACAAGATCTATCAAATGGGACGGGATGTGTCTTAACATATTCACAATCCTCACATATTTCTCCACTAACAAAAGTAGAAATATAAGGCAAAATATCAACTAATTTGTTATTCAATATCACTTTTAAGTTATCCATATCTAGATGCCACGATCTAGCTTGCAAAAGAAAAGCATTATCATTTATACTCTTTTCATCAAAAATAGAGGTTGAGGACACACAAAAATCTTTAATTCTATTACTGGTGTAGATGACATTCCTTTCAACCTTAAAAACATTTCAGAGAAACTTCACATCTTTAGACCTGAACAAGACACAGTGCTTTGATCCTAGTGCATTAGCTAATGTAAGAGATTCTTTTTCATTCCAAGTACATGAAACACTCTTTTAAGAATCACCTTTGCATTTGAACACAACAATGTCGTCTTTATCTACTGAATAAACGATATTATCCGCAATGATAAAAGTACTAGTACCATCATAATGTCAGACTAGAAAACTTAGTGTCATCTCTGGTAGAATGATGACTGCAATTGGAGTCCACAATCCAATCCTTTTTTAAGTTTATGGTGGCACAAGCATCAATTTAGGCTGTCAACGCCGTAAAGCAACTACCTCAATTTTTTTTGGTAAAAAAATATTGTTATAAGATAAAAGATGAAGTACAAAAAGGGAGGACAAGGGCTCTTACAAAAATAGTACAAGGAAAATAAATAAAAGCTAATAAAGCACTGCCTAACAATCTCAATGTACCTCTAAAATAGCAACACTGAAAGCTAATTAGAAAGCAGCTACTCCAATTTTCTTCGCTCGTCATCTTTGTGTGATACATTACAACCTTTCAACTTTTCTCAGCATTTTTTCTTATGTCCCAATTTTATGCCGCCGTATGATAACTAGTTTTGCTACTTGATGACTTTCCGTCCCCATCTTTTCTTCTCCTTCTCTTTCTCATCTTTATAATTTTTAAAATATTTTTCTTCTTTTTAAAGAACAAGGCAACACCTTCTCTTGAAGAAAAAGAAACATCTGCCATTTGTTGAGCTAGACAATCTTGAGAACAAAAAAGATTTTCAAACTCAACCAACAATGGCTCAAGGTCACCCTTGAATAGAATTGGCAAAAGGAATGTACTCCTTTTTCAACCTACGAAAACTATACAACTTCATCCGAGCTTTTGAAATAGGTTCCTTCGGATCAAGATAATAAACCTCGAAACAACGATCTTAAATTTTCCAACAAAATTAAGAAATAGAGAGATCATGTCGAGAGTAGTATTCACCAACTCATTTTCCAAAATTGTAACCTCACAACATTCTTCTTGTTATACATCAGTCCTGTGACTCCTGTCCCAAAAGGGGGTTTCTTGTTTTCTTACTTTATTACAGCTCACATAAAATTAGAACACCCTCATTTAGTTATTTGCGGATTACATACCATGGTTAGTGTCAACAGAATTGATTCTGCCATTCACAATAGGGTAATAATGTTTCTCATAAGCTATCCTTGCTAAATGGTAAAGCAGCTAAGAGCACTAATCCTAGTGCTACATTCCTAAATCATTACTATACACAGATCAAACCATTTGAATTTTTGATAAATCAGTAAATAACTACTTATTACAGATAGTGTTGGGTATGACATAAATCCTTATTGGATTTGGATTTAGGTATTACCTAGAATCCGTTTTGATTTAGGAAAGTTATCTTTCCTAGTTAGACTCAATTTAGTATTCCTTATCCTATTTGGTTATGGAATTTTCCTATGACGTATAAATATAGGTACTAGGTTTTTGAAGGAGACATTCAGAAGTATTCTAATAATTCTCATTGTTCTCTTTTTATCTTATACTCTTCAGATATTTATTTAGTGAATTTTTTCTGTCTTCTTCGTGATTTTTTCCCGATTTGGGTTTTCACGTAAAACCTTATGTTATTGTCTTTATCTTTCTTTCTGCATTGATTTATTGTGTTTGTCATAGTTTTTCATAACAAACTGGTATCAAGAGTCTAGTTATTATCGATCCATACTATGACATTGAGTTCGACTTCATCAACAAAATTTAATATTGACAAATTCGATGGGAATATTAGTTTCAGTCTTTGGCAGGTTCGGATGAAAGTTGTTCTTACTTAGCAAGGCTTGAAGAAAGTCATTGTAGGGAAGTCAGTGAAGCCTGTAGATGTCTGATTGGGAAACGAGAAAAGCTAGCGAGATGTTTGAGTCAGAATGGGAAACTATGGATGATAAAGTACTTTCGGCAATTCAGTTGTGTCTTTCAAATGATGTATGCGAGAACTACAGCTGCTGATTTGTTGAAGAAATTATTATCTCTTTATTTGACGAAGTCCCTCAATAATATATTGGGACTTAAACAATGTTTTTACACCTTGCATATGTCAAAAGGTACTCAAATCAAATCTCATATCACTGAGTTTAATTCAATTGTAACCGAGTTACAGAATATTAATGTTAAGATTGATGATGAAGATTAAGCCCTATTGTTGTTAGTCTCATTACCTCCTTCATATAAACACTTTAGAGACACTATGATCTATGGTAGAGACACTATCTCAATTGAGGATGTTAAGACGGATCTTATGAGTAAACAAAAATTAGATTCTGAGATATTTTTGGGAAAAGTGATGCCAGAGGGAGGTCAGTTGAGAGAAGTTCAAAAATTGGCAGTACACACAAATCAAAATCTCATAATAAGAATTCCAGCTGTAAGTACTGTCATGCAAAGGGTCATATAAAGCGTAATTGTCCGAAGTTGAAAAATAAAGATTAGAGAGGAGACAATTATGGTCAGATTAATAGTAGACAGAATGTACAGAATCAGGGCCAAGAAAGTCTGCTCAGGCTAGTGTTTCTGAGGATAATGATGATTTTATGTTAGTAGCCGATGACAGAGAAAGACTTAACAGCGACTGAATTTTGGATTCTGGGTGTTCTTATCATATGTGTCTTACTCGTGTTTGGTTCTCCACATATTATCCGTTTGAAGGTGGAATTGTTTTGATAGGAATTAAATCTATGTAAAGTAATTGGCATTGGTACAATTAAAATTAAGATGCATGATAGCATAATCGGGACATTGTCAGATGTTAAGACATGTTCCGGGTTTGAAGAAGTATCTCATATCTTTGGTTACACTAAATGAAACAAATGTAAGTAAACGGTTGAAGGTGGAGTTACGAAGATTTGTGTTGATGAAAGGAATAAAGGTCGGCACTTTATATAAGTTGGATGGTTCTACAACTACAGAGTCGGATGTAATTTGTTCTTCAATTACTGTTGATGACACCACTATGTTGTGGCATATGAGGTTGGACCATATGAGTGACAAAAAAGGCATGGATGCTTTGAGTAGGAAAGATCTTTTTTATGGTAAAAAATAGGAAAGTTGGACTTCTATGAGCATTATATCTTGGGGAAACAAAAACGAGTTAGTTTCAAGACTGCGGTTCATAAAACAAAGGGGATTTTGGTTTATATTCAATCAGACCTTTGGGGCCCTTCACGGGTTCCTTCCAAAGGTAGCGGTGCACATTATCTGTTAACCTTTATTGATGATTATTCGAAGGTTTGGGTCTACTTCTTGAAACATAAGAATGACGTTTTTGTGACTTTCAAATAGTGGAAGACATTGGTTGAGAAGCAGACAACAAAACAGAGTAAGAGGTTCAAATCAGATAATGATCTTGAGTTTTGTGAGACTGAGTTCAACAAGAATGAAGGAATTGTTAGGCATCGTACAGTTGTGAAGACACCGCAACAAAATAGAGTTGCAGAACGGATGAAAAGAACCTTGATAAAGGTCAAGTGCATGTTGTTAAATACAGGTTTAGGCAAAGAATTTTGGGCAGAAGCAGGAACACAACTTCTTTCTTGGTGAATGAGAGAAAACTTGAACCTAGAGCCAAGAAATGCATCTTTCTTGGTTATAGTTCTGGTGTGAAGGGTTATAGACTTTGATGTGTTGATCAGAAGTCAACAAAGGTCATCATTAGCATAGATGTTACTTTTGATGAGTCCGCTATGCTTCATAAGAACAAGGAATCCTTTGTTCCTTGTATTGATAATTTTGATAGTGTTGGTCAGAAGGTGAAGCTTGAAATAACTTCTCAGGTTCAAAAATCACAGCAGAATTCAGATCATATGCCTACTATTACTACTGGTTTAGATGAGAATATAGTTCTGGAGGAGAAACATGTGGACAATCAGTATAGTCTCACTAGAGACGGGGGCAAAAAGGACAGTGCGACCACCACCAATGTTCTAAAAGGCGGGAGGCGGACGTCTAGGGGGGGCCTAGTGCCTAGGAGGCATGGGCGGGGCCTAGGCGGGATTTTTTATTTTAAGCCAATTTTAATATTTTATCTTACATTTATCCAAACAAAACAATAATATAAAGCAAAACAATCTAAAAAAAAGATAATAAAGGTCTTTGCTTAAAATTCAAACACATCCATATTGCTAATGTCAAAGTTCAAGCACAAACATGCAATTGTTCAAAGTTCAAACATATTTTTAACGTCTTAGTTTTATTCATAAACAAGATTGCTATTAAATAATAAAATTTAAAATTTCAAGAATTTAATTCAATATTAAAAGTTAAGAAACTAAACATAAATTTAAGAATTATATTGAATTAAACTAAATATTACAAATGTATCATCATTTACATAATTTGAAGTTGGTACAAGTTCAAAAAATTACAACTATAACAAAATTATCCATTTTGACTTGATATTGTTCACTTCTTGTTGTGATTTGATATGCTACAACCTGTATTATAAATATGGTAAATCATTAGAAAAGTAAATATATTAAGATTTGGTTTGGGTAGTTATTAAAATAAAAAAAACCTCTCCACCTAGACCCCACTTAGGCACCGCCTAATTTTCTGGAGGTATTTTTTTGCCGCCTTGGTCCTAAGTGAGGCGCCAGGGGGCCTAGCGCCTAGGAAAGACGCCAAGGGGGGGCCTAGGGCCTAGACGGGGTGCCAAGTAGGGGCCTAGGGCCTAGGCGGGGCTTAGGCGGACCTAGGCGAGGATTTTTAGCCACCACAGAGATATGGGTATTCAAATTATGTTGCTTATGCTTGTCAGCTGCCGAGGCAGTTGAGTACAGTGAACCAGTGACTTACAACAGTGAACCAGTGACTTATAAAGATGTTTCCTTGAATGATTCAGAAAAGTGGTTGTTTGATATGAATGAGATAAAACTCTTTAGAAAAATCAGACTTGGGAGCTTGTGAAATCACCTAAAGGTAAGAAAATTCCTGGTTGCAAATGGATATTAAAGAAAAAGAAAGGCATCCCCGGAGTTGAAGACGCTAGGTACAAGACTCGACTAATAGCTAAGGGATTCAGTCAAGTCTAGGGAATTGACTTCAATGATGTGTTTTCGCCCATTGTAAAGCACAACTCTATTCGAATATTACTTAGTTTGGTTGCTATGCATGACTTAGAGTTGGAACAACTCGATGTGAAAACAACTTTCTTCATGGTGAACTTGACGAAAAGATTTATATGCGTCAACCTTAGGGATTTTAGATTCAAGGAAAAAGAAAGACCACGTTTGCTTGTTGAAAAAGTCCTTATATGGTTTAAAGCAATCTCCCAGGCAGTGGTATAAACGATTTCATTCATTTATGGTTGGTATTGAATATAGCAGGAATCAATATAATAGTTGTAAATTTTAAAAAATTTCAGGATAATTCATTTATCTATTTGTTACTTTATGTTGATAATATGTTGATTGCAGCAAAAGATAGTTTAGAGATTGGTAAATTGAAACCACAGTTGAGCACTGAGTTTGAGATGAAAGATTTAGGGGCTGCTAAGAAGATTCTTGGAATGGAGATTCAGCGAGATCGCAGAATTAAGAAATTGTACTTATCCCAGAAAGACTATAGCGCGAAGGTGCTAGATCATTTTGGTATGAAAGATGTCAAACCAATAAGTACTCCTCTCGCTTACTTGCTGGCCACTTCAAATTATCAGCTAAATTATCTTCTCAGACAGATGAGGTTAGGTATATGTCAAGTATTCCCTACTCTAGTACAGTTAGTAGCCTCATGTACGCTATGATTTGTACTTGTCTAGATATTTCACATGTCATTAGTGTGGTAAGTAGATACTTATCACGTCCAGGTAAAATTAATTAAGAAACCATGAAATGGATTTTAAAATACTTACGAGGTACCTCCGATGTTAGTTTAGAGTTTGGAAGGAATGACAATATCTTTGCAAGGTATGTTGATTCAGACTATGTTGGTGATCTTGATAGGAGAAGATCGTTGACTGGTTATAATTTTACCCTTGGAGATTGTGTAATTAGTTGGAAAGCTACTTTACAGCATACGGTTTCTCTCTCTACTACAAAGGCAGAGTATATGGCTATAACAAAGGCTGTCAAGGAAGTTATTTGGTTGCAAGGCTTGTTTATAGAGATCAACATGGATTATGAAGTTACTGTTGTCCATTGTAATAGTTAGAGTGATATACACTTGACCAAGGATCAGATGTATCATGAGAGGACGAAGCATATTGATGTCAGGTATCATTTTGAAAAAGGCATTGTTGAAGATGGTGACATTAAGATCTTGAAGATTGGTACTACAGACAATCCAGCTGACATGTTAACAAAGTCGTTACCACGTACGAAGTTCGAACATTGCTTGGATTTGGTTAGTGTTTGATGCACTTGAGTTGTTCATTTGAGAAGAGGAGAAAGTTCACTGTTTATGCTATATTTGGAGGATTCAAGTCTAGGTGGAGATTTGTTAGGTATGACATGAATCCTCGATTTGGATTTAGGTATTACACATAATCTGTTTTGGTTTAAGAAAGTTATCTTCCTAATTATACTCAATTTAGTATTTCTTATCCTATTTGGTTATGAAATTTTCATGTATCCTATAAATATTGGTGTTACGATTTTGGAGAAGAGTCATTCAGAAGTATTCTAATAATTCTCATAGTTCTCTCTTTAGTACTCTTCAGATATTTATTTAGTGGATTTCTTTTGCCTTCTCCGTGGGTTTTTTCCGATTTGGACTTCTACGTAAAACCTTGTGTTATTGTCTTTATCTTTCTGCGTTGATTTATTGTATTTGTCATAACAAATAGTGATTACCAATATATGGATGCTAATTAAATTAATAAAAAAAGGCCAAAACAATCTTCAGCGTTGAAAATAAAAGTTACAGGCAGCCCATTTCAGCTGTTTCAAATGGTTTACAAAATGAAGCTAATGTCAATAAGTTACTGGCAGCACATTTCATCACTTTCTTCTTCATATTGCCAATGCTATTCACCAGTCCCATCCCAAAAGAGGGTTTCTCGAATTCTTACTTTATTACAGCTCACAAAAACCTAGAACACCCACATTTAGTTATTTGTGGATTACATGCCATGGTTAGTGTCAACAGAATCGATTCTACCATTCACAATAGGGTAATAACGTTCCTCATATTGCTAAATGTTCAAACAGCTATGAGCACTATCCTAGTGATTCGTTCCTAAATCATTATTATACACAGCTCAAACCATTTGAATTTTCTGATAAAAACAGAAAATAATTAACCATTTCTTATTATTAGAGATACCAATACAGTAATGCTAATTAAATTGCAAAGAAAAAAAGGCCAAAACAATTTTCAGCTGTTTCCAGTGGTTTACAAAATGCAGATAATGCCAAGAAATGATATCTAGCCGCCAACGCCAAGAGATGACATATAGCATAGACATCTTTACCAAACAAGGGAAAAAAGAAAATGATTTTTTTTATTTTTTTCATATTAGAGATTATAATGAGCACGAGTATGAATAGCTAAATGCATATATAAACATAGATATTAAGAACAATCAGCTAAAGTATATAATACCAATTACCAAACAACATGGTAAGAAGAATGGAATACTAGTAAGTAAGCAAGCACTAACTAGCTGGGCCTCCAAGCTGAGTAACGGCGTCAACAAAACGGTCGTGAAGGTCGTTAGTCCAACGGAGGCGAGGTTTAGGATCGGAAGTGAGGACAAGTCCCAGGTGGTTGGAATCAACAATTCCATTTCCCTCTTCATCAACAATACCAATATCTTCTTCCCCAAATCCAATTGGTTGTATCAATCTTGAAAACATCTCTTCTACTTTTTGTAATGTAGAAAACTCCCAACCCAAAGGAAGGAAGGAAGAGATATTGAAGCTTTTGTATATTTCTATCGATATCCGGAAAGATATATTACAATTATTGGGTGGATGGCAGGCAGACAAAAGGAAGAAGAAGATGATGATGATGGTGTTCTGTATCTGTACCCTAACTCGATGATGAAGGAAGCAAATGAAGACAAAAGAACAAAGGTCTTTGTTTACCTTTTGGATTTACCAGCAAATCTAATCCAATCTACTTAATACTAGTAATACGGGATGTCAAACCAAATGGTTGGTTTGTTAGTTTTTTACTTTTCAAACATAACCTTATTTATTAAAAACCAGTAATTATCCATTTCGACAATGTCACTTTCATTTTCTCACTATCTCTTCTTCCTCTCCAACTACTATTTTCCGCCCAAATCTATTAAAATAAATCTGAACCTTGATTTCCGCCCTAATTAATCAATTAAATGAATGTGAACGGTTTCGGTATTTTTCTGCCCAAATTCAAAATGATTATAAATTATTTTTTGATAAATAAAAAATTATTTCTTTTCAAAAATAATTTATAAGTTCTAAAAATAATAAATAAATTTGCATTTATTAGAATTCTATTATGTATAACATGACTCACTTTGGATTTGGAATTAAGCAAACCATATGGCTTCCAACAATGAGCTGCTCACGTCATGACCACCGGGCAACCGCCCAGGGCCCATAGTTTGAGGGGGCCCAAATTTTTTTATAAATTTATGTATTTATATGTATAAAAAAAATAAAATAATAAAAAAATTAACGATATTATGCATTAAAAATGATATGTTAAAAAATATTAAATATGATAGTATAATTGATGATTTTGCATTTAAAAGTGTAACAAAAAAATATTTTAAATGATGTTTTGTGGCTTAGATTTCATTGGGCAAAACTAAAGAAATACTCATTGTAGTTGGTAGGTTTTACTAATTATACCATTGAACTTTTAATTTTTCAAATTACACCACTAAATTAATTATTATTTTAAAATTGGGTCATTTCGTTAAAAAAATAAACGGAAGTTAATTTTTTATCTACAAATCTAATGAATTACGTACTGTAGTTGGCACATTTTACTGATTACACCATTGAACATTTAATTTTTCAAATTACCCCATCAAACTAATTAAAAATAATTATTTTAAATATTTTTTAAAAAATTATTATTTTAAGTAAAAAATATTAGAATTTTTTTCTTTATAAAATGAGTAGAGTTTCATAAAATATAGATTCAAACAAATTAAAGTGATTTTAAATTAAATTAATGCCTACTTACTTTTTTAACAAAATGACCCATTCTTAATATTAGAATTTTTTAAAAAAAACTAAAAATTAAAATTAAAATAAAAAAAAACAAGAATGATAAATAAAAAAATTGATTCAATTTTTTTAAAAAGAAATTATTAATTTTTATAAATAAATATTATTTTCAAGAAAAAATTTAGAAAATTCTTCATATTTTAAGAAAATGAGTAAAATTTTATAAAATATAGATTCAAAAAAAATAAACTTTATTTTCCAAAAGGAAAAAAAGATTTTTTTTAAAATCAATAACGTTTCATAAAACTTTAGTTTTTTTAAATCTATATTTTATGAAACTTTACTCATTTTATGGGGAAAAAATAAAGTTTCTAATATTTTTTACTAAAATAATAATTATTTTTTAAAATATTTAAAATAATCATTTTTATTTAGTTTAATGTGGTAATTTGAAAAATTAAAAATTTAATGGTGTAATCAAAGTAAAACATGCCAACAACTGATGGGTAATTCATTAGTTTTGTAGATAAAAATTAACGTCCAGATTATTTTTTTTTTAAGGAATAACCCAATTTCAAAATAATAATTAGTTTAGTGGGATAATTTGAAAATTTAAAAGTTGAATGTGTAATCGTAAAACTTGCCAACTACTGGTGGATATTTAATTAGTTTTACCGATTTTATTGATATTTTTATTTTGTAGGTACATGTGATGATTCTTTGCTTCGATGACATTTTAAAGTGTTCTTTCTTATCTTTTGTAAATTCTTATAATTTTAATAAAAAAAAATTAGTTGATAATTTATTTATTTTTTAATTTAATTTGTATAAAGGGGCACACTTGAATTTTTTTGCCCTAGGCCTTAGAAAACCCAGAACGACTACGCCATGAGGAACACATGCAAAGATCAAGAAGGTTGAGCAACTTTTTATCGATCAAGATTAAAGAAGGGCTTGACTGAGCTAGTGAGAACATGCCAGAGGAGCATAGCTGAACATGTTCAAACTCTTGGACCCCTCCTGCATGCATGCATCCCCCATTCCTGTTCCAAACAAGGCCGGTCCTAAGAATTTGGAAGCCTTGTGCGAGAAAAAAATAGGGGCCTCTCGCATATAAAATTACTAATTTTTTTTATAAGCATCAATATATAAAGCATAATTTATATCAAAATTTATCATTAATTAAAATAATAAATGTCAACGTTTTCAATATTTATATAAAGTATATTTGACCTATAGGCAATATACATATACACCAAAAAAAATTCAAGGACCCTCCAAATTTGGGGGTCCTGTGCGGTCGCTCATTCTGTACCTCCTCAAGGCGGGCCCTGGTTCCAAGCCAATTAAGCATGGGAAATCAGAAGAACCTTGGACTTTGTGGAAGGTCTGGTCTACTAAGGCTCTATATGGACTTGATCCTCCAGTCACCAAGGGAGGTTGGTACCAACACTAATCCTCTAGTGCATGAATTTGTCAAGGAAAGAGAGGCAATCCAGCAATTACTTAAAAGGAAACCCTGCAAAATTCACAACAAATGATAAGTTGTATGCAGACAAGAATACAACTGAGAAGGAATTCTAAGAGGGAGATGAAGTGTGTATGTATATATATATATATATATATATATATATATATATATATATATATAATGGGCCTTACAAAATTCTAATGGATTGGAAAGGTAGCTTACAAACTGTACCTTTCTCAAAATGCCAAAATACATTATGTTTTTCATGTTTTCTAATTGAAAAAGAAAATAGCGAAACTAAGATTGTTCATACAACTCTTCCAAAAACTACCAAAGATGGGGGAGCTGTGTTGAAAGTAATTGACTTGTCTTTAATTAATTTTAGTTGGTAGTAGTTGGGGAAATGACATTCATAATGACCATTAGTTGTTAGTTGTTAGTTGTTAGTAGAGAGATAAAGGCTTATATTCTTAAATATTTTCATCGTGAATTGGTTTTTTCCCAGTTGGGGGTTTCCACGTAAAATTCTTATGTCATTATTTTATTTCATATAGAAAGTGTGTTTATCTTAGTGTTTTGTGTGCTTGATTATTCAACAATTGGTATCAGAGCTATTGGTTTACGTCGTTGGTATCTAGGAAAGTGGTTCAAAAGGCAGTGTATTTAAAAAAGTGGTTATTTAATTAGTCAACGTTGCAAAAGCATGTACGGAGAGACTCTCACCCGACTTATACTTACCTGGCTAACTGACACGATCCATTTATTGAGAAAACTCGCAGGTCAAAGTACATAGATGGCAAAGGCAAGTATGAGGTGCGATATTGAACCATTTGATGGAAAGTCAAATTTCAGTATTTGGTAGAGTACGGTCAACGATGTATTGGTTCAACAGGGATTAACGAAGGCACTAGAAGGGAATGAGAAGAAACCAACAAATATGACATAGAAAAATGGGCAGAACTTGAAGCAAAGGATGTAGCAACGATCAGATTCAGTTTGGCACCACATATCAAATATAAGATTTTGACAGAAACCTCTTCGAAGAACTTGTGGAAGAAAACTTGAGAAAGTTTACAAGTCGAAGTCTCTGTCAAACCGGTTATATTTGAAGAAGGAATTGTACTGGCTTCAGATGGAAGAATGGTCAAATTTTGACCAATCATATTAATAAGTTTAATATATTAGTGACCCCACTGACCAGTATAAATGTGAAGCTGGACGAAGAAGATGAAACCTTATTGCTTATTGTCTCTCTACCAGACTCATACTCAACTCTCCAAACTACTCTCCTTGTAGGGAAGGTGATAAGTATAAAATGTTTGATTATTTTGATTCCTTCATGCTTAGATTTGTTGCATATTTTCTGTTATATTAGTTTTTTAAGATGTTTATTGATTTCAAGAAGAATTTGATATGATTCTACAAAAATGGAGTTTAATAATGCTAGTTTTTAGCTGTTTTGCAGGATTACTCTTTTGTATAGGTTGACTTATGTTGACTTCTAGATTACGAGTTAAAGAAGGATTTGTGACATTAAAGCTTAAAGATGCAATTCCTAACATGATTTGGAGATATAATTACACATTAAAAAGTAAGGTGAATCTAAGTTAAAAGACAAGGAATATCTCACATAGGAATCAAATGTCACAGATCCCCATCTTAGTTGTTGAAATATTTGGTAGTTGTCGTTTACACTCCAAAAATTAAAAACCTTACTTTCACTGTAGAACTTCAGAATTTAGCACAATATAGCAATAAGCAAGGGTCAATCCCACAAAGAATAATGTTATTCTAATGTTTCTAACTAAAAACACAAAGTAAAAGGTTGGGTTTGAAATCATTTAACTAATTTTAACATAACAAAATTAAAATAATAAGATTAACAGGTTAATAAATAACTTTAGTTTTTCCAGTTCAGTATCTCATGTTCACATAAAATAGATTAATTAAGCATAACAATATTTATCCTCTAATTAAACTAATAGCCATAGATAACAACAAGCTCTGTTACCCGAAAATCCTTTTAAAATATCACTTAATAAAACAAGCTTTTCATAAGATTTTAACCATTATACAACCTAGAATAAGCTCTCTAGATTTAATATAACAACAACATTAATTGTTGAAAGTAATTGACTTGCCTTTAATAACTTTTGGTTGGTAGTAGTTGGGGGAATGACATTCATAATGACCATTGGTTGTTTGTGGCTGGGGAATGACATTTAAGACCATTTTTCTCCTATAAAAGGGAGTTTTGGCTCCTTACTTCTACACACCAACTTTAAAGAGCAAGAGAGGTAAAGAGTGTTGGATCTTAGGTATCCAAATGGGGTGCTCATGGAGGGTCCGACCCATTTGGGTTAATTAATAGTCTTCCCAGTCGACAAGGTCAAGATCCGTTCATTAATTTTGAATGTGACTTGATTGAACGTGGAGAAAAAGTGGGGAAGTGGTTCAATAACCACTTCCGTATTAAATACTCATGCCTCAGTCGATCAAATAACACACAATTCATTTAGTTTGGCCATAAACAGAGCGCTCCCAAATTGCAGACCAAACCCTAATTATTATGTACTGTGAGTTAGTGCTCCGTTCTCGATCGTAGTTCGATGACGTTGTTGGGTTGAAAAGGAACGTTAATTTGCAAGAGGTTTTTCGCATCAAAGGTTTTTCACACTACAAGAGGTAAGTCTTTGATTCTCCTGATTATGTGTATATATATATAACATGCGTAATAAAATCCTTCATTGGTATCAAAGCATGTTTAGCGATCTGATGTATGCTATGTATGTAATATTTACACACTATGCCATGATTGTATATTTAAAAAGCTTAAAAATATCATTAATGGCAACTTTAAGTACACTAAATATTAAGGGCTAATATTGCAGTATATTGTAGCCCAAACACAGTGTATATGATCTATATATTTTGGGTTTAATTGGTTATGTAATTTAAAATTATTTTAAAACCATAGTTTAAAAACAACCTACTTTGAAAAAACATAACTTTTTCTGTGATTGTCCGTTTTGAATGATTTTGGTATGTAAGCGTACTATATCATATAAGCTTTCCAACGATATATTATACGCTTAAATCGAACTAATATAGGCTGAGATATGGCATCTCAAATTTCGGATCGCGAATTGGGAAATCTAATGGCTAAAGGTTGAAGGAGAAGTGCAAGTTTCAGTCTCGGATAAAAACGTGTGCACTTCACCTCCCTCTTGGAAGCATCCAAAATAGGTATTGAGTATATCAATGAACTCAGAGATTCCAGATGATCAGAAAGGTGAAAGTCGCGTCGCAAACGGAGGCCATGAAGGCGTGGCGTCTGCAATGCACACATGGCCGGAAGCGTCATACGCTTCCACTATTAGCTATGCTGGTACGCTTTACTGCGACTTCAAGCGATGTAAGCGACCTGCAACATGGGTTGGCCAACCTATTTTGACCCGCGACCTTGATCCACCCAACCAGCTCGACCCATTGACCCGCGCGTTAACCCGTTTAGCCAAAAAATTAATTATTAATATTTTCCATAAAATAATTTATCAATTGTTTTGATCATGGAAATTAATTTAAAATAGTTATATTGATTATTAATTTTAAAAAATTGACAAAGATTAATTATCAACATATAATTAATATTAATACTTGAATTTTGAAATATTAATTGTTATGGATATTTTTGGTTAATTTTCACCTATTAATTAATGGTTTATTAATTATGAAAATTAACAAACATATCATAATAGTTTGTAATGCTAAGTTACTGTTGTAGTTTTATGAAAGGTAAATAATTGTTTTGGATAGTTTTGGTTAATTTCCAATTGATTATGCAATATTTTATTAATTTTGATAATTAACATGATTATCAAAAAATTCCATAAATTTATAGTAACATTTTTATGATGATAAGCTACTGTTACAAAAATTTTTGGAAGAAATTAACATATTTGGATGTATTTGGTTAATTTCCAACTATTTGTGCATTGATTAATTAATTGTGATAATTAGCAAAATTATCAAAACAAATTTTTGAAAAGTACAGTTATATTTTGTGATGTTAATATACTGTTGAAATTTTTGGGGATGTATTTTAATGTTTTTATAGCATACTTGGTATATTAATTGAGTAATATTGCCTATTATTTAATTCCTTTGTTAATATTTATGGGATATTAAAATGTGGTGCTTGGAATTAAATTATTATAATGTATTTACATATTTACCCTTGTTCCTAGTGGGAGTCATTTATGTCGTAATAATTTAATTAAAATATTCCCTAAATTACAATGTCTTGTGCGCTGTAAAATTAAATTTAAATAATTAAACATTTATATGGAATGTGATTTCAAAGCTTAGCCGAGTCTCCCTTCCGTATTTATGTCTTATTATTTTTATATTAATTTGGTTTATGCGGCAAAGATGTCTTATATATTGTGGTGAACAATTGAATATCTCTAATAAATTCTCATATTTGAAATCAAAAAAGAAAATGGCTTCAAAACATATTATTGTAGACCTTAACCAAGGAAACAAACTAGACGGAGATAACTACGATGTGTGGCATGGGAAAGTAAGGATGGTCTTGGAGGAGCAATAGGTTGAAGATACCCTGTTTTCCAAGATGACAAAACCGGAGGGTGAAGATGCAAAGGATCCGATCAAGGTTGCAGCCTTTGAAAGTTGGCGTAAAAAGGACCGGATTGCTCGTATAACGTTGTTGAGTTGCATGAACAATGACTTTATGTTTAAGTATGAACAATACTCTAATGTATACGATATGTGGGAGGCTATCAAGACTATGTTTGGTGGCATCTCGTTGACAAGGCTCAGATAATTAGCCATAAGGTTTGATGGTTACAAAAAGAAAGATAACCACACTATGAAAAACACCTTCAAATTATGGCTAATATGATCTGGGAATTGAAATCCGGTGGTACTCAATTGTTAGACGAACAACAGATTTTAGTGGTGGTTCACTCCCTTCCCGATAATTGGAAATATATGCGGGTCAACATGACTCATAAAGAGAATATCAAGAACTTTAATGATATTCGTTGTCACTTGGAGCTCGAAGTTGAGCGCTTTGATATTGTCAAGACCTCCAAGGCATATATGGCTGAATCAAACTCTCATAGAGGGTTCAAGCCCAAGAAGGGGAAGAAACATGCTCATCCTACTGCGCCTAGAGTGGCTGCGAGTGGGGGTGTTTTCAAACAAAAAAGAGGCAAATGAGGTTCTGGTAAGAAGGAAAAATCCAAGATGACATGCTACAACTGTGACAAGGTGGGACACTTCGCTCGTGAGTGCGCTGAGCCGAAGAAGGTAATTCCTAGTCTTAATCTATCTATGTTATCAGGAATATGTATGTGAATATTATTCCTTATTTATCTAATTTGATGATGAAGATGATGAAGTTAATAAATGAATATGCAAATATGTCTGCATTGATAAAAGCTGTAAAGTCCTTAATAGATGATAGACAATATGGACAAAGACTTAGATTGAAATGATCAAATATGTTAAGTTGATCTAATATGAATGAATAGTTTTATAAAAGTCTTTCAAAAGATCATGATGTACAAGGAATATGAATAGAAATATCAAACTTGTTAGGTTGATCTTATAAAGTGTAATAGATAGGCATTTCTGATCGAAGATCACTGCATCAGTCACTATAGTCTGCCAAGAAAGTAAGACAAAATCGTAGAATACACTTGGAATCGTAAAAGCTGTCTATCGAGCATCTACCGAGCTAAAACAAGAATCGTAAGCCTCACTCGAAATCGTAGAGTTCATAAGTCAGAATCATATTCTGACTAGCCAGCCAAGAGATTGTTGAAGCCAATAAGGAATCGCAGTCTGTCAAAGAAAGTCACTCTCAAGATCGTAATGACAGTCTGCCAAGTGTCTGCCGAGCCAAGTGAAGAATAGCAGGCTTCGCTCAAAATCGTGGAGTTTGTTAGTTCCCGGAGGCACAATAGTTATCTAGAAGGGGGGGGGGGGGTTGAATAGATATTAAAAACTTTTCTTTGTATTAAGACCATTTTTAATAAAGATCTTAAGCACAACTGAATTATGGTTTCTTTGAAATCCCCTTTAGATAGTGAGTTAATGAGACTGAGGCAGTTATGACAGTTATAGCAGTTATAACAGTTATGACAAGAATTAAATAGACATAGTTATTTTTAAGTGGTTTAGAGCACTTAAGGCTCCTAGTCCACTCTTCTACTCCTCGAGTAGGAAATCCACTAAGGATATCTTTTACACTTTACGAATCTCATGATTCTTACGGACCCGGTGATCTAGGCACTTCTTAGTTCACTCTTGAACTCTTCAAGTCCAGCAGACTTGGTTCTTCACAGTTCATTTAGAACTCTTGAAGTCCTTCAGACTTGGAACTCTTACTTCAGTTGATTAATTATTTTTGAGATCGTGATTGAGGCTAATCAGTTGCAATTAAGCACTTGTTCGAAAGAACTGAGTAGTTGAGCAAGCTTCCTGTTTTTCTCTGATCGTAGAGTTGAGCGTTGAGTGTTCTTGTGCGTTTTGTTCAATGCTTGCTTACTTTCTCATCTGTCTGTGTTCTATATATATGTGATCTTTGAGATCTATCCGTTGAAGTCATCTGATGAGGCATTAAATGCGTTTGACATTTCTGAACTTTGATGGAGACTTTTCTGTACATCTTCTAAATTTTAGTCTGGCCTACTGACACAACAGACTGCTTTCTCACCTAACACCTGAAAAGGTGTTTTCCTCTGTCCAATGGTCCTTTTCTTAGCTTCTTGAATACGTTCCTTTTGATGAATACTAAGGATATATTTTGTACCGTTGGGACTGGTGAGTGCTTCAACGTTCAAAACCCATTCCACATTTGTTAGAATTTGTCTCCAAACAAAAGATAGGGCTCGATGCTTCTGACACAAGACATATGATACTCTACGATTCATATCATGGTATCTTGAAATATTTGTGCTTGGTCTGAATAGAACACTACGATTTGTTTCAAGGGTTTTTACACTACGATCTTTGCTTGCTCGTCTTGCAGACTCTATATTTCTGAGAGCACACTACGATCTCTGAGTTAGCTTCGGTAAATGTCTGGACCACTCTATGATTTCAGAAGAGGTCCTTCAAGGCAGATACACTACGATCTTCTAAACTCTACGATCCTGCATTGGCTTCTGCAATCTGTTGATCAGCTTGATAAACTACGATTCTTGTTGAAGCCTTTCTATATTTTTTAAGTCATAGATCAACCTAACATCTTTGATCTCTTTATCTATACATTCGTTTATAGAATGATGAACACCAAAAGCTAAGATCAACCTAACAAATTTGATCTATCACTAAGTCCTTGTACACATATTCCTTTAAGGACTTTACATATAATCACGAGCATTTACTTTAAACATCAAATCAAAATATGCATTCTTCCAACAATCTCCCCCTATTTGATGTTGGCATGACCAAAGAGATTTGTTGTCATGATTATCAAATTCTATATGCAGTTGCAGCAAAGTAAATATAACTTAATATTTCAGTGAGCAGCTGAAATTTTTAGAGAATAAGCATGAATTTATTGATGTATAAAGATAAATATTACATTTAAGTTTGACTACATCAATAAGAATTAAAATTCAACTTATCTCTATTTCTTCGGCCTTTTGCTTCTTGGAGAATTTGCATATTCCTCAGCTCTCCTTTTTCTGCTTGCTTCGTCTCTCCTGGCTAAATCTTCCAGCTCACTTGGGCTTAGTCTTGGATTGTGATCATGCCTATTGATGAATGCGGGATCTCAATTGGCATTCTTAGGCTTTGTTGTTGTTACCTCATGAGAATTTGGTAGTTGGCCTAGACTCCTTAATGGTTGAGCCATTAAAACTTCTTCTTGATTAGATCTTTGGGTCGACCTTCGGATCGTGGAGTCTCTTTGGTGGACTTGCCTTCGGGAGGAGGATTCCTTAAGGATTGAGGTTGGAATTGACCTCTACCTTTTCCCTTGCCTCCTTGATCTCCTTTCCTTTATTCTCCCCTTTATGTCCAAAGATCGAGGGTTGAATATCTTTGAGAGGCGAGTTACTCCTTGGACAAGCTCGTTGAGTTGACTTTGAGTTTGAGCAATATCCTCGTAATTTTATTGGATTAAAGCATCAGATCGAGTTTCACGTCGTTGAAGGATGTTCGAGACAGTTTCAGTCTGCTGCATTTGACCCATGGAGAAGTCTTGAAATTCCTTGACTACAGTTTGGAGACTTGTGATACTCTTTATCATTAGTTCGTTCTGAGATTCTTGAGTCTTTTGTAAGATCAAGACAACATCCCTATGTCTTTTAGCTATGAGAAAATTGATGTCATCCCTGTCTTTTATGCTTTGAAGCATTTCTTTGATGATCTCTTTGAGCGTTTTAGAGAGCTCAGAGCTTAGGGAGCTTGGGAGATTATTTGCAGCAGTGATCATTGATGTTAATCTCAGCTGAATAAGTGCAGTGTGATCTTCAAGACTCTCATCGAGTTCCTTGATCACTTTCGCAGACATTGCTGACAAATCAGCCTTTGTGGACAACTCTGAAAGAATTTCATTCAGTTGGGGAATTTGTGAAGGAGGTGGTGTGTTGTTGAATTGATCATGCAATGAGTAGAGAACAAGATCAAGATTGAAGTATTCATTGCTGGATGAGGAGGGAATATCTGATAGAGGGGCCTGGGTTTGGATGTTTAAGTTTGGTGGCTCTACAATTTGAGGTTAAGACTCTACAATGGGGCTAGAGTCAGTGATCGTAGAGATGGTGGGAGGTGGGAGTATTATGAAGTTGATCACATTTGGTTCCTCAGTTACAGAATTTTGGGATTCTACAACTGGAAATTGATTTAGTGGATGTAGAATTACTTCCAACCATCGTGGGAATTCATAAAATTGACTAAATGAGGATGATGGCAAGTGATTAACTCTGAAGAGGGTTAGGATAGACAGTACTTCAGGTTTATTCTTTGAGGAAGAGTTGTTTGTGAGTAACTTCTTGGCAAAGTTGAATCTTCTTGGGAATCCACTAGCTAGCACTGAGATGGCCGGATACTCTTTGAAGCTCCAAAACATGTGACTCCAAGAGTTTAGAATTTGAGCTTGATGGAAAGGCATCATGGATAGATATGAAAATAGTTGCTCATAGTTGGCTCTTCTGTACCCATTAATGCCCACAGCTATGATCTTGACCTCGTCACCTTCATCCTCTTCTGTATTTTCGTTGGAGGATTCCATTATATCAATGGCCTCATGATGTTCTTGCACTGGTTCTTCTTCATTTCTTGCAGGGACCTCTTCTTCTGCCATGGAGATGTCATGAGCCTCCCCCTCAACTTGATCATCTTCTTGTAAGATCAATAGCTCCCCTCAATTGGAGCACCTTCTAGGATGGGAGCTTGGGCATCTCCCCCTCAGGTGTATTCTCTATCATCGAGGCTTGGTGTCTCCCCTCGGTTTGAGCTTTGACTTTTTGGCTTTCATTGGTTGGTTCCTTTTTTGACCCAATTCTTTGTCTTCCTTTTAGTACTTCTTCATTGATAAGAATATATTTCTTGACCGGTTTTCTTCTTGGTTTTCTAAAGGTGAGCCACGACCTCGGGACTTTCTTGAACTTGGTTTTGTCCTCATTGATCGGCCTGAATGTTTGATTCAAATTTACTTCCTTTGCTTGATGTATTTGGTCTGGTCTCTACGATCGGTAGAGACTCTATGATCGAAGAGATGGATGGCCTTTTTGATTTGTGGCTAATTTTATTCTTCATCAGCAGCTGAGAGATGGTAGCTCTATCTTCTTCTACCTCAGCCTGTTGTTCCTTCCTTCTTAGGATCCTTAGAGTCTCAATGTCTGAGGACTCTATAGGCTTATCGGTAGTGGATCCCTGAGGCTCTTCTACAGTTCTGGCTTTCAGCTTTCTTTTCCCTTTGCTTTTTTTGATCAAAGCAATGGGTTCTTCTTTGTTAGCTTCTTCTTCATCTTCTTCAGCTTTTCTAACAACTGACACATTTCCTGGCACTCCTGATTCCTTTATTTCACCAGTTCTACCACTGGATTCAGACATCATTAGCACATTTTTAGCTGGATTCCTTTTCCAGTTCTCGAATAGTTGCTGGGTCATTCGACGGTTTGGATTAATGGCTTCTCCTTCATCGTCCTCAATTAAGTCACCCAGAGCAACATGTAAGATGATGCTTATAAATCGCCCATAAAGCATCTTTTGAGAGCTCTTTGTTTTCTTGGAGCTGATTAACCACTTCCCAATCCATTCAAGCAATAGAGCCCCATAGTTAAGTTGTATTTCATAACATATGGCAGTCATAAGCTTGAGTTGCACCTCATTCACAGAGTCATGACCAAAGCTCTTGCAACATATGCATTTTCCAATAATATCAGCTAGAAATTCATACCTCTGTGGAAACTCCTTCTTCTTGTATCCTTTGACAGAGGGGGATTTCTTGTGATGCATTTTTTTGAGTCCCTTATGGAAGTCTATGCCATCTATGGACGGATACCCTTCAGGTTTGAGACCTAGGGCTAGATTGATGTCCTCAGCCTTAAGTCTGATTTCTACGTTTCTGACTTTCGCAGTGATGGTGTTGTTTTCAAATACACCATTATTGTAGAATTCTTTCACCAGCTTCGGGTAGATCAATGTGTCCTAGATCTTCTTCGCGTCCAACCTTCCTTAATAATGCAAGAGTCTTATTAAATTTTTGCTCAACTATTTTGAACTCATTAAAGCAAAGTCTGTAGCCAGAGATGACGTTGGAAGCCGCCATTGATTTTCTTGCAGGAAGTGTGACTGACTGAGCTTTCTTCTGGTTTAGGGTTTCTGCTTGAGAGAGGAAGAGAGAGATGATCTTTTGAACTTCAGATTTCACAAAGACGATTTTAATTTGTACTTGTAACTTCCCTCTCTCTATTTTGCTTAGTGGGACAGGTGTCAAGTTTTGCTTGGCTCTATGAATTCTGACTTGGGAGGATTGTACTGATTTACCCCTTAACTTCTTCTGAGCTTATGTCCTTAGCAAGGACTACGATCATTGAGATGGTCCTTATCATCGTTGAGTCTGTTCTGCATTCGTTGAGTTTTGTAAGCTATAGTCTAGTCTGTTCTCCAATCATCAAGTCTAAACTTCGATCGTCGAGTTGGACTTATTCTTTGTGATGAACGTTTTTGACTTTGCATTCTTCTCGGTTCAAGGTAACTCAGGAAGGGCCAACCTCATAGAGTGAATCAAGGGTTAGGTTTGTTCCTGAGGTGTTTTTTAGAGAGATTTCTTAGTTTTGATCTTCATCATCACATGATGCTCCTTTGTTTTGTTGATGGAACTCTGCTATTGTTGAGTCTGCACCGCAATCATTGAGTTTGCACTGCGATCGTTGTCTTTTATGACACTTTGCCTCTACGATCGTAGACTTCCTTTGATCATGTCTTTGTTTTTGAACATAGCCTTTAAATCTGTATGGTTAGCATAAACTAGAGCATATTTTTTATGGTTGCAAGTTGAGCATGCCTGGCTCACTTATCAGTTTGTTAAATCTGGATTCATCTAGAGGTTTTGTAAAAACATCAGCAAGTTGATTTTCAGTAGGGATATATTGGAAGGATATAGTTCCATTTTGCACATGATCCCTGATGAAGTGATACCTTATTTCTATATGCTTAGTCCTAGAATGCATGACAGGATTATGAGTTATTGCAATAGCACTTGTGTTATCATAGTGAATGGGTATGGATTTGAATTCAAACCCATAATCTGCTAGCTGGTTTTTCATCCATAGGATCTCGAAACACAAGAAATTTCTGCAACAATGTATTAAACCTGCGGTTGAAGTGAATCTTTGAATTTTGCTTTTTGCTAAACCAGGACATAAGTCTATTACCTAAAAATTGTGGTGCCCTTTGGTACTCTTTTCTATCTAGTTTGCGAACTCCCAAAATCGAGATCTGAAAATCCTCTTTACAACAGTTAAATGTGATTCTTTAGGACTAGCTTGAAATCTGGCACAAATGTATGTTGCAAACATTATATCTGGTCTACTGGCAGTAAGATATAAAAGAGAGCCTATCATACCTCTGTATTAAGTTATATCAATACTTTTACCTTTTTTATCTTTGTCAAGCTTGGTTGTAGGAGCAATTGGGGTTTTCATGGGAGAGGCTGATTCCATGCCATACTTCTTAAGTAAGTCTTTAATGTACTTGTCTTAGTTTATGAAGATTCCTTCATCAGTTTGCTTTACTTGCAGTCCAAAGAAGAAGTTCAGCTCACCCATCATGCTCATTTCAAACTTGCTTTGCATAAGCTTGGAGAATCTCTTGCATAACTTTTCATCAGTAGATCTAAAGATAATATCATCAACATATATTTGAACTAGTAGGACTTTATCTTTATGCTTTCTAAGAAATAGTGTGGTATCTACTCTATCTCTAGTGAACCCATTTTCAATAAGAAAGTTAGTTAGTGTTTCATACCATGCTCTAGGTGCTTGTTTAAGACCATATAAAGCTTTGTCTAATCTAAAGACATAATTAGAAAGAGATGGATTGATGAAACCTGGAGGTTGTTCTACATAGACTTTTTCTTGAAGTTCACCATTCAGGAATGCACTTTTGACATCCATCTAAAAGACCTTGAATTTCATGTGAGCAACAAAGGCAAGGAATATTCTGATGGCTTTTAGTCTGGCAACAGGTGCAAATATCTCATCGTAGTCAATGCCTTCTTCCTGAGAGTAGCCCTTGGCCATTAGTCTTGCCTTATTCCTGGTGATGACTACATCTTCATCCATCTTGTTTCTGAAGACCCACTTGGTTCTAATAACAGGATGATTCTTTGGTCTTGGAACCAGTCTCCATACTTTGCTTCTTTCGAACTGATTAAGTTCTTCTTGCATGACCTCTATCCAGGGGGAGTCTTCCATAGCATCCTCTATCTTCTTCGGATCCATTTGTGATAGGAATCTTAGATAAAAGCATTCATTTTGGGTAGCAGCTCTTGTTTTGACTCTTGCACTCAGATCTCCAATGATTAGATCTTGAGTGTGATCTCTTGCCCATCTGCTTCCTGTTGGGACATCAGTTCTTATGCCTTCTTGTCTTAGATCTTCAATATCTATTTCTTCTTCTTGGTGTGGAGGCTCGTTGTCTGGTATAGGCCTCTCTACGATCTCATTTCCTTGCTCAATGATTTCACTGTCTAGTACTACGATCGTAGTATTGAGCTTGATGACCTCGTTCGTAGTGTCTGAACTATTGGTCGTAGTGTCTTGAGGCATTGTTTTGTCTAAGTCTGTCTCATTAAAGATGATGTGAATCGAGAGTTCAACACTCAGTGTCTTCTTGTTGAACACTCTGTAGGCCTTACTGTCTGTGGCATATCCAAGAAAGATTCCTTAAATCGATTTTGGTTGAAACTTTTTCGGCATCGCTTTCCATTGTTGAGAATGTAGCATGCACAACCGAAAACATGAAAGTAGCTAACACTTGGTTTTCTTCCTTTCCACATTTCATAAGGAGTCTTCTTAATCGTAGAGTGTATGAGTGATCTGTTCTGAGTATAGCATGTAGTGTGATAGCTTCTGCCCAGAAGTACTCAGGCAGATGGGCTACTGCTAGTAGAGTCCTTCCAGCCTCTATTAATGTCCTGTTCTTTCTATCAACAACTCCATTTTGTTGAGGAGTTCGTGGAGCTGAGAAGTTATGACTAATGCCATTGTTTGTGCAGAACTGGTCCATTTCTGAGAAGTCGAATTCTCTGCCATGATTGCTCCTTATAGCCGTGATTTTCTCTCCTTTCTCGTTCATCACCACCTTGAACAACTTGATCAACTGGGAACTTATCTCATCTTTTGAGGTTAGAAAGAACACCCATGTAAATTTGGTGAAGTCATCGACTACAACCAGAGAATATGTGATGCCCCCAAAATAGGTATACATCACCTATTCCGAGTCGCCAAATACATGGTACAAAATACAAATACAATCTTAAATATACAACAAGAGCTGTGAGTTTTAATACAAATATTGTCTTCTAAACAATATCCACTCTCAGAATAAGTCCTCATTACATTTATTATCACACTATCATATAGAATGGTGAAGACTACTAAGACACCATCTCGGACCGTCACTCCGTTCCCCGACTAGTCCCGGCTACGTTCTCATTTCCTGAAGAGAACAATGAAAGAAAGGGTGAGCTCAACTAGCCAGTAAGAAATATTATGACTAAGATAATGCAGAATAAATTATCATTAGTCTTCAACAATGTTAAACTGATAAAATACAATAGACATCAAGTTTAAGCTGCAAGTGAACAAGCAATCCATTAAAAGAGTCAAGTAGAGAATAAAATCTACTATCTTTTATGATTTAAAAAGTTTTCATCACTTTTATCATTTGGGACTCGACAATAAATAATCCACATCATCCCCCTACTACTGCCAAGGATATTCATTAGTATCACAACCACAAATTATCCATGCACTATGGGCGAGGATATTCATGTATTCATCAATGGTCATGATCATGCCATAACAACAAAAGCGTCCATCAATGCACTACTACAGGCCAATGAGGACTTTTACCACGTCATTTGTAACATTACGGTCATGATTATCTTTGAATAATCACAGTCATAATCATACCAAGTCCATCTATGCACTACTGAGGCCACAAATGACTTTAAAAAAAAATATAAACATGAGGATGATGACAATGATATAATAATTCAATAAAACAAGTTCAAGAATTAATTTAACCAAGAACTAATAATGTCCAAATTGTCAACATGATACTTCTTTGTAGAGTAAAATTCAAGAATGCTCAGAAGAATATTTTCATGAAAAGATACTGGATGAAGCACAAATATCAAGGATATTCCACTAATTTCATGGAGTATAGAGGTCAAAACTTTAACCAACGGAGTATAATAAAGAATGGAATAACAAAAGAAATCACCATGCATGCGGTACTTGGCATGCATGAGTTATTCAACAGAATAATAAATAACGAAACCAGTCAAAGGTGTAATACGCACCAAGCGAGGATATTCCAACGAGAATAATAAAGAATGAAATAACAACAGAAATCACCATGCATGCGATTATTTTGCATATAAAGGTTATTCCAACGAATAATAAATAACGGAACCGGTAAAGCGTAAAAGCATATGCAGACATGATATTCAATGAGAATAATAAAGGCGGAACCAAGTAAAGGCGTAAAATGCATGCGAATAAGATATTCCAATGAGAATAATAAAAAGCGGAACTAAGTCCCGTAAAAGCGCCATGACGAGGATATTCCAACAGAATAATAAAGAATGGAATAACAACAGAACAATAAAGAATGGAATAACAGAAGAATTTCACCAAGTATAGGGTAGTCCGCGTATACAGGTTATTCCAACAAAACAATAAAGAATGGAATAACAGAAGTTCTCTTCATGAATACAAAAGGAATAATACCCCTTACTTTATAATAAAGTTGAATACTGGAAAAGTGAGGTAGTAGGCTTCTCTTCTTCTATAGATTTTCTCTCTATAGCTTCTCTCTATAATTTCTCTCTATAATAATGGCTCTTAAAACTTTACTGAATTGGTGAGAAATGAAGGAAGAATGAGCTTCTATTTATTGAAAAATATAGTTTCGATAATTGCACGTTTTGGGGCTCGAAAATTACGAGACAATACCTCCAACTTTTCTTTCATTTTTAATTTAGTCCTGCAAGTATTATCAAACTTGCACCACCTCCCCTAATAGTAAATAATGTGAATCAATAGTTCAATCATGTGAATCAATAGTTATAATCATGTAAAAATACGAATTACGGTATAGTACCTCCATCTTTAATTTAATCATACAAGTATTATCAATCTTGCACCAATTCCCTTAATAGTATAAGAATGTGACTTAATAGTACACACATGTGAACAAATAGTTATATAAGCATGTGAATTAGTAGCAATTAATTTCTCATTTATCCGATAAATTACCCGATTTATCAATATAACCCCCAGACATCAATTATCATCGGAATAGATGTCGATTTCAATTAACACCAATAATCCCAATACAATGGAACTATCAAATTCATTTTTAATCAACACGAACTTATTTATCATTAATATCATAACTCATAATATTTAACAACCAGTCGTTTCCCGGGAAGAGGGGCTTTCAATAAGGATTTCTCCTATTGGTAGCATGATTAGGTGACCAAACCTCTCTTGTGAGAACTTCTAGACATTGTAAATATTAAAATTTTATAATATGAATAACTTTGTCGTCTCAATTATTGATTTAATAATATATAAAAATATTATATGGATGATCTTGTGACAATAATCGAATCGATAATATGAGAGATATGATGCATCAATTCTTTGTAGCAATAATTGAGTATAAGCGAGTGACTTCTCATATAAGCATCAATAATCAATATCGTGTCTTCTTATGCAACCACGCATATTCTTTGTACTTTTACTACTGAAGTAGTTCAGCAGTATTAATGGTAAAACTTCCTTTGTTATTTTCATAAAAATATTTTTATCATTTTCTCAATCAAATGATAATTACATTGTGGGGTCCCCGATGATTCTTGTGGTTGTATGCGAATATTTCCTGCTAAAGCGAATATTCCCCGACCAATCGAATATAACAACTTGCATACTTTGCAGAATTTATAAATACTACCCACAACTATAACATTATAACAAATTCATTCCATAATATTCAAAAATGATAATTATAGAAAAATCATTTTTTATTCATAAAAATTGGGGTCTTACAGAATATCTCTTTCCTCCAAGGCTCGTCGTTAGAATTGGCCCAAAGAGATCCATGTGTAGCAACTGCAGAGGCTTGTCAATTGAGTTTGCAGTTTTGCTCTTGAATGTGCTTCTGATCTGTTTCCCAAGTTGACAGGCATTACACGACCTTTCTTTAATGAAGTTGAACGTGGGTAGGCCTGCAACTAGATCTTTTGAAGCTAATTTGGACATGCTTTTGAAGTTGAGATGAGATAATCTTTGTAAGACCCCAACTTTTATGAATAAAGATTAATTTCTCTCGAAATATTTTTTTTAATATTATGGTGTGGATATAATATAATGTTATAGTTGTGGGTAATATTTACAAATTTTGCAAAGTAAGCAAGTGGTTATATAATATTCGATTGGTCGGGGAATATTCGTTTTTAATAGGAATATTAAATGCGACGACAATCATTGGTGGACCCCATAACGAAAGTATTGTCGTAGTAAGAAAACGACATAATTTTCTTTTTATAAAAATAACAGCGGAAGTGTTACCGTTAAAACCGTTGAACTACCCGGTAGTAAAAGTTCACTAATACTCGTGGTTGCATAGTAGCACATGGTATTGGTTATTGATGCTTACGTGTGAAGTCACTTAGTTATACTCAATTATTGCTACAGTAATTGCTACATCATATCTCTCATATTATTGATTCGATTATTGTCACAGTAGCATCTGTATAATATGATATATTATTAAATCAATAATTGAGACGACAAAGTTATTTATATTATTAAATTATAATATTTACAATGTCTAGAAGTTACATCGAGAGAGGTTTGGTCATCTAATCATAATGATAAGGAGAAATTCTTATCGGAAAGCCTCCTCTTTCCTGGGAACGACCTGGTTGATAAATATTGTGAGTTATAATATTAATGATGAATAAGTTCGTGTTGATTAAAGATGAAATTGATAGTTCCATTGTGTTGGAATTATTAGTGTTAGTGAAAATCGATATTTATTTCGATAATAATTGATGTTTGGAAGTTATCGGGTAATTAATCGGATAAATAAGGAATTAATTGCTATTAATTCACATGATTATAACTATTTGTTCACATGTGTGTACTATTGATTCACATTCATTTACTATTAGGGGAGTTGGTGCAAGATTGATAATACTTGCATGACTAAGTTAAAAATGGAGGTATAGATGGAGGTACTATACTGTAATTCGTATTTTCATATGTCTAGAACTATTGATTCACATTATTTACTATTGAATCACATTATTTACTATTAGGGGATGTGGTGCAAGTTTGATAATACTTGCAGGACTAAATTAAAAATGAAAAAAAGAGGAAGGTATTATACTATAATATTCTGAGCCCCAAAATGTGCAATTATCGAAACTATATTTTTCTATAAATAGAAGCTCATTTCTTCATTATTCTTCACCAATTCACTCAAGCTATAGAGCAATTATTATAGAGAGAAATTAAGAGAAAGAAAGAAGAAATGCTACCTCTCTACTAAAGTATCGGTTTCTTTTCTAAGGTAAAGGGCATTATTTCTTTCAGTATTCATGAAAGAAACTTGTTATTCCATTCTTTATTATTATGTTGGAATAACTTTGTATATGGCAATACCGCATACATGGTGAAATTCTTCTATTATTCCAATCTTTATTATTTTGTTAGAATATCACATGCATGCGGATTACGCTTAGACACAGTTCCATTCTTTATTATTACATTGGAATAACCTATCTATGCATGCATGGTGATTCTATCGCATATTACATGTGTGAATTCTTACATTATTCCATTCTTTATTATTACATTGGAATAACTTTTATGCATGCTGATCTATCGCATTGCATGATGAATTCTTACATTATTCCATTCTTTATTACTTTGTTGGAATATCCTGTGCTGCGCAATTCGCATGACACAGTTCCATTATTTATTATTACATTGGAATAACTTGTCTATGCGGTCTTATGCGATCATGCTTGGTGAATTCTTTTGTTATTCCATTCTTTATTATACTCAGTTGGTTAAAGTTTTGGCTTTTATACTCCATGAAATTAGTGGAATATCCTTGATATTTGTACTTCATCTAGTATCTTTTCATGGAAATATTCTTCTGAGCATTCTTGAATTTTACTCTACAAAGAAGTACCATGTTGACAATTTGGACATTATTGATTTCTGGATAAATTAGATTATAAATCTTTAAAAATTTATTCTTGAACTTGTTTTATTGAATTCCTATATCATTGTCATCATCCTCATGTTTATATATGTTAAAAGTCATCCGTGGCCTGTAGTGCATAGATGGACTTGGTATGATTATGACCAGGGATTATTCGGTATAATCATGACCGTAATGTTGCAAATGATGTGGTAAAATTTCTCATTGGCCCGTAGTGCATTGATGGATAGTTGTTTGCATAATCTTAACCATTAATGAATACACAAATATCCTTGGCCCGTAGTGCATGGATAAATTGTGGTCGTGATACTAAAGAATATCCTTGGCCGTAGTAGTGAGGGTGATTCGATGATGTGGATTATTTATTAAAATTTGAGTCTCAATGATAAAAGTGATGAAAAACCTTTTAAATCATAGAAGATAGTAGATTTTATTCTCTACTTGACTCTTCTAATGGATTGTTTGTTCACTGCTGATTAAACTTGATGTTTGTTATATTGTATCGTTTTTAACCTTTGTTTGTAGGCTAATGATAATTTATTACGCATTATCTTAGTCATAATATTTCTTCTTGGGCTAGTTGAGCTCACCCTTTTGCTTTCATTGTTCTCTTGAGAGAAAAATGAGAGCGTAAGCGGGACTAGTCGGGGAATGGAGTGATGGTCCGGATGATAGCATTAGTAGTCCTCACTATTATTACATTAAATAGTGTGACAATAAATGTAATGAGGACTCCATTGAGTGTGGATATTGTCTAGATGACAATATTATGTTTTGTCGTATTTTACACGATAGTTGTATAATTAAGTTTTTAATTGTATTTTGTACCATGTATTTGGCGACTCAAGATGGGTGATGTATACCTATTTTGGGGGCGTCACAGTTGGTATCAAAGCTTAGGGATATGATCCCTTGCTGAGATGTGAGACAAGAACTAGGAGGGGAGAGACGGGGAATTCCTTCGCTAGTATGACCTACCTAAGTTTATTTGGTATTTAATTGGTCGGTCAGAGTATATGGATAATATGTGATATGTTAATTAACCCTTGTTTTGTGACAGTGTTTGAAAATGGCATTTGAAAATGTTGAGATCAGCAATGAAGCACATGAGACCATTGAGTCACCAACGATCAATACCCAGGATAATGTGCATCAGGAAGGCAACAATCCTCATGCAAATAACAACATTGACCAAATGATGAATGATGGAATATTCAGAGGCTTTATGCAATTCATGCAAGACATCGGTGAGGCGGCTCTGTCCAAAATGCTGAAGTCTGACGACTCGATGATCATCCATTAAGCAGATTCAAGGAACTGGAACCACCGGAGATTTTTGGAGAGCCAAAACCACTTAAGGCGAAGACGTGGATAAAGCAGATCTGCAAGATATTTAATGTCTTGGGATGCTCACGAGGAGCAAAGGTTCCCTTTTCACCTTCGTATTGCGGCGAGAGGCAAATTCTTGGTGGAAATCTATAAAGCGTACTCAACCTGCGGCACTAAAGATGAACTTGGAAAAGTTTCAAGAATTGTTCAACGACAAGTACTTTTCCGAAAGTATTCGTCACATGAAAGAGGTAGAGTTCATCAAGCTGGAGCAAAACAACATGACCGTGTCGCAGTACGAAGCCAAGTTTGCCGAGTTATCTCGGTTTGCATCCCATTTGGTTGATAATGAGGAGAGAATGACGGGAATGTTTCTAAGAGGTTTAAAACTTGAGATACGTCAATATCTTATCTCTCATAAACTGTGTTTGTATGTGATTTGTATTAGGATGTTGTTAATGCGGGCTCTCAACAACGAAAAAGTGCGCGATAATGAGTCAACCCAAACAAAAGAGATCAACAGGCAAAATGAGAATACCAGAAATGGTAACCACTTTGGTGGTAATCATGGCCAAAACAATAAGAATGGACATTTTAAGAAGAGGAGATTCAGCAATGATGGAAAGACGTCAGCACCATCACCCGTTGTTAAGGAAGGAGAACGACCACCTATCATATGCTTCAAATGCGAAAGGGTAGGGACACATCGGTCCAAAAAGCTAGCGATCTTAGTCAAAGTGTGTTACAATTGTGGAAGAGAAGGTCACTAGCCCAATTTTGTCATTCACAGAAGACAAGTCCGGTGGGAAGGAGGCACCAAAAAGTAGTCCCCAAAAAGTCAAAGCCCGGTAGTCAAGGGAGTGCGTTTTCGTGACCTCCCGAAAGCAAGGAAACTGAATGAGGTCATCACGGGTAAGCTTATCATAAACTCTAGCGAAGTCTATACCTTATTTGATATCTGGGTTCTACCCATTCTTTTATTTCTCTAGTTTGCGCTCAATGTTTAAATTTGACTCAGGAGAAATTAGACTTTGACTTATCTGTTGAAACTCAGTTGGGAGAAACCTTCATTACATCCCTTTGTTTATAAGTCTTGTTTGGTTCAAATCGGTACCCTCACATTACTTGTCGATCTTATTTTATTGAAAATACTTGCATTTGACGTAATTCTAGGGATTGATTGGTTAATTACTCATCATGCAAAAATTGATTATTTTCGTAAGGTTGTTAGCTTCCGTATTCCTAACCAACCTATTATGCGAATTCAAGCAACCAAACCATTAAAATTAATCATTGTCATCTCAAGCCATAAAGCTATTCGTTTATTGAAAAACAGATGTCAAGCTTTCTTAGCTCATGTTATGGATTTAAACAAAAATACGTCAATTTTGAATGATATTTCTATTATTAATGAATTTCCTGACGTATTCCCTGAAGAACTTCTGGCCTACCCCAGGCGAGAAATTGAATTTTGTATCGACCTTGAACTGGTACAAAACCCTTTCCAAAGCCACATATCGAATGGCTCTATTGAACTTGAGGAGTTAAAGACCCAATGCGAGGAATTGTTAGACATCGGTTTCATTCGTCTAATCGTCTCCTTGGGGTGCTCGTGTTCTATTCGTGAAGAAGAAAGATGGGAGTATGCGACTTTGTATTGATTATCTGGAGTTGAATCATGTCACCATCAAAAATAGGTACCCATTGCCTCGCATTGATGACATGTTTGACGATTTGCAGAGAGCCAAATTCTTTTCAAAGATTGATCTTCGATTCGGATATCATCAGTTGAAGATTAAAAGCGATGACATTCAAAGGCGCTTTCAAACTCGATGCGGACATTATGAATTCTAGTCATGTCTTTTAGATTGACTAATGCTCTCTCGCCTTCATGGATATGATGAGCAAGAGTATTCAAGGAATATTTGGATCACTTTGTGGTCGTCTTTATTGATGACATCCTCATATACTCCAAAAGCCGTGAAGATCATGAGCAACACTTGAGGCTGATACTCCAAAAGCTTCGTGAAAACAAGCTTTATGCCAAGTTGAAGAAATGCGAGTTCTGACTTGAGGAAGTAGCATTCCTTGGGCACGTAGTATCAAGTCATGGAATATCTGTTGACCCAACAAAGATTGAAGCTATTCAAAATTTGGGAGCAACCTAAATCGATGGCCAAGTCACGTAGCTTTCTCGGTTTTATTTGGTTATTATCGGAGATTCATAGAAGGGTTTTCTCGAATCGCTACTCCATTAACTCAGCGGACTCAAAAAGATACAAAGTTCGATTGGAGCTAGGAATGTGAGAAGAGTTTTCAAGAACTAAAAGAGAAGACTCATTTAAATTTTGTTACGACAATACCATCTGGCTCGGAGGTATTTGTCATCTACAGTGATGCTTCAGGCAAAGGGTTAGGATGTGTTCTCATGCAACATGGGAAATTCATAGCCTATGCCTCACGACAACTCAAAGAATATGAGAGGAATTATCCTACTCATGATCTAGAGTTGGTAGCAGTCATTTTTGCGCTTAAGATTTGGAGGCATTACCTGTATGGAGAGAAGGTGGAGATCTATACGGATCATAAAAGCCTCAATATATTCTTCACTCAAAAGGAACTCAACATGTAAGCAGCGACGATGGCTTGAGTTGTTGAAAGATTATGATCATACCATCCAATACCATCACGGAAAAGCGAGCGTAGTGGTAGTGGCGCATTGAGTAGAAGATCATATGCAGACGCGAGAGTGCAATATTGTCAACGCAAAGGCCCATTTTGTATGACTTGGAAAGGATGGAAATAGAGTTAAAAACTCCAGGGACCCATGTGATGATGGCGAATATATGAGTGGAATCGAATTTAATCGATAAAGTTAAAGCTACTCAAGCTACAGACCTGGAGCTGATGCGTATGAGGAAGAAAGTGGAAGAAGGTGTTATTCCAGAAGCAAGAATCGATGAAGAAGGAATCTTCGAGTCAAATCTAGACTTTGTGTTCCTAACGATTCTAACTTGAAGTATAAAATCATGATGGAGGTGCACAACACACCGTTTATAATCCATCTTGGGAGTACCAAAATGTATCGTGATCTTCGACATACATTTTGGTGGAGCAATATGAAGAGAGAGATAGCGGGGTTTATCTCAAAGTGTCTAACTTGTCAACAAGTCAAGGCGGAGCATCAAGTGCCAAAAGGTCCATTGCAACCACTTGAAATTGCATAATGGAAGTGGGAGCACATTTCCATGGATTTCGTTACTGGTCTTCCCAAGATTTCTTAAGGCATAGATTCAATTTAGGTCATTGTTTATAGATTGACCAAGTCTGCTCATTTCTTACCGATAGGAGAAACTTATAAACTTGAACATCTTGCTAGTATGTACATAAATGATATTGTAAGATTGCATGGTATGCCAGTATCCATAGTTTCTGATCGAGACCCAAGATTCACTTCACGATTTTAGGTTAGTTTGCAAAAAGCTATGGGCACGGATTTACGATTTAGTTCGACATATCATCCTCAAACGGATGGGCAGCCAGAAAGGACTATTTAAACTCTTGAAGATTTATTAAGACTCTGTGTCCTTGACTTCAAGGGAAGTTGGGACAAGTTCTTACTATTGGTGGAGTTTTCCTACAATAATAGTTATCAAGCAAGTATTGGCATGGCTCCATTTGAGGCGTTGTATGGAAGAAAGTGTTGTTCTCCAGTATGTTGGGATGAGGTGGGTAAAGCAACATTGTTGGGACCAGACTTCGTACGTATAAAAATCTCACAAGATCGACAAAAGAGTTATGCTGATCTTCATCGAAAGGACATGAAATTCGATATTGGAGATAATGTGTTGTTACGTGTTGCTCCATAGAAAGGAGTTACGAGATTTGGAAAGAGAGGAAAGCTCAATCCTCGATTCATTGGCCCATTTTTAATCCTCGAATGAGTAGGAACTGTGGCCTATAGACTCGTCTTACCGCCAAGTATGTCTCGTGTTCATAATATTTTTCACATATCTATGTTACGCAAATATGTGAAAGACCCGAACCACATTATTGAGTTAGAACCGGACAAAATAGTGTAAGATTTAACGTATAAAGAGGTTCATGTTAAAATCTTGGATAAGAAGGATCATATTCTACGCTCCAAGGTTATACCTCAAGTCAAAGTTTTGTGGAGAAACCACGATGTGGAGGAAATGACCTGGGAGTTAGAATCTGAGATGAAGTTAAGATATCCTCACCTCTTCGACATACTAGGTATGCACCCTAATTTCGAGGATGAAATTTTATAAGAAGGGGAGGTTGTAAGACCCAACCTTTTATGAATAAAGATTAATTTCTCTCGAAATATATTTTTTAATATTATAGTGTGGATATAATATAGTGTTATAGTTGTGGGTAATATTTATAAATTTTGCAAAGTAAGCAAGTGGTTATATAATATTCGATTGGTGGGAATATTCGTTTTAACGAGGATTATTAAATAAATGCGACGGCACAATCATTAGTGGACCCCCTAACGGAAGTATTGTCGTAGTTAGAAAATGATGTAATTATCTTTTATAAAAATAACGGCGGAAGTGTTACTGAGTTAAAAAGCTGTTGAACTACCCATTAGTAAAAAAAATGCGATGTCTGGCGTGGTTGCATAGTAGCACACGGTATTAGTTATTGATGCTTACGTGAGAAGGCACTTAGTTATATTCAATTATTGCTACAGTAATTGCTGCATCATATCTCTCATATTACTGATTCGATTATTGCCACAGTAGCATCTGTATAATATGATATATTATTAAATCAATAATTAAGACGACAAAGTTATTCATATTATTAAATTACAATATTTACAATGTTTAGAAGTTACATCGAGGAGAGGTTTGGTCATCTAATTGCGGCGCTTGATAAGGAGAAATCCTTATCGGAAAGCCCCCTCTTTCCTGGGAACGACCTGGTTGATAAATATTGTGAGTTATAATATTAATAATGAATAAGTTCTTGTTGATTAAGGATGAAATTGATAGTTCCATTTTGTTGGAATTATTAGTGTTAGTTAAAATCGACATTTATTTTGATAATAATTGATGTTTGGAAGTTATCGGGTAATTAATCGGATAAATGAGGAATTAATTGCTATTAATTCACATGATTATAACTATTTGTTCACATGTGTGTACTATTGATTCACATTCATTTACTATTAGGGGAGTTGGTGCAAGATTGATAATACTTGCATGACTAAGTTAAAAATAGAGGTATAGATGGAGGTCTTTATATTGTAATTCAGTATTTTCACATGTCTAGAACTATTGATTCACATTATTTACTATTGAATCACATTATTTACTATTAGGGGATGTGGTGCAAGTTTGATAATACTTGCAGGACTAAATTAAAAATGAAAAAAAGAGGAAGGTATTATACTATAATATTCTGAGCCCCAAAATGTGCAATTATCGAAACTATATTTTCCTATAAATAGAAGCTCATTTCTTCATTATTCTTCACTAATTCACTCAAGCTATAGAGCAATTATTATAGAGAGAAATTATAGAGAGAAAGAAGAAGAGAAGTCTGCTACCTCTCTACTCCGATTATCCGATTTCTTTCTAAGGTAAGGGTATTATTTCTTTCGTATTCATGAAGAGAGCTTACATTATTCCATTTTTATTATTATGTTGGAATAACTTTCTATGCAAAAGTGCAATCTGCATACATGGTGAAAATCTTATATTATTCCATTCTTTATTATTACATTTGGAATATCACATGCATGCGGATTCGCTAGACTGGTTCCATTCTTTATCATTTTGTTGGAATAACTTTTATGCATGCGGTTTATCGCATGCATGGTGAATTCTTACATTATTCCATTCTTTATTATTACATTGGAATATCTGTATGCATGCGGATTATGCTGACACTGGTTCCATTCTTTATTATTACATTGGAATAACCTATTTGTGCGATCTATCGCATGCATGATGAATTCTTACATTATTCCATTCTTTATTACTACTGTTGGAATATCCTTTACATGCGTTTACGCATATGACATTGCGTTCCATTATTTATTATTACATTTGGAATAACATATCATGCTTGGTCTATCGCATGCTTTGGTGAATTCTTTTGTTATTCCATTCTTTATTATACTCAGTTGGTTAAAGTTTTGGCTTCTATACTCCATGAAATTAGTGGAATATCCTTGATATTTGCACTTCATCCAGTATCTTTTCATGAAAATATTCTTCTGAGCATTCTTGAATTTACTCTACAAAGAAGTACCATGTTGACAATTTGGACATTATTGATTTCTGGATAAATTAGATTATAAATCTTTAAAAATTTATTCTTGAACTTGTTTTATTGAATTCCTATATCATTGTCATCATCCTCATGTTTATATTATGTTGAAAGTCATCTGTGGCCTGTAGTGCATAGATGGACTTCGTGTGATTATAACCAGGGATTATTCGGTATAATCATGACCATAATGTTACAAATGATGTGGTAAAAGTTCTCATTGGCCCGTAGTGCATTGATGGACAGTTGTTGGCATGATCATGACCATTAATGAATATACAAATATCCTTGGCCCGTAGTGCATGGATAAATTGTGGTCATGATACTAAAGAATATCCTTGGCCGTAGTGCAGGGGTGATTCGATGATGTGGATTATTTATTAAGCTGAGTCTCAGCGATAAAAGTGATAAAAAACCTTTTAAATCATAGAAGATAGTAGATTTTATTCTCTACTTGACTCTTCTAATGGATTGCTTGTTCAATTTGCTTGATTAAACTTGATATTTGTTATATTGTATCGGTTTAACAACTTTGTTGTGAGGCTAATGATAATTTATTACGCATTATCTTAGTCATAATATTTCTTACTGGGCTAGTTGAGCTCACGCTTTTGCTTTCATTGTTCTCTTCAGGAAATGAGAACGTAGCCGGGACTATTCGGGAAACGGAGTGACAGTCCAGATTATAGCATTAGTAGTCCTCACTATTTTGTTAAATAGTGTGACAATAAATGTATTGAGGACTCCATTGAGTGTGGATATTGTCTAGATGACAATATAATGTTTTGTTGTATTTTACACGACAGTTGTATAATTAAGTTTTTAATTGTATTTTGTACCATGTATTTGGCGACTCAAGAAGTGTGATGTATACCTATTTTGGGGGCATCATTATCTTCGATGCCATAGCCAGCTCATTTCTTCAGATGCTTTAGCCAGAAAGCATATTGTCTCATCTGAGCTCAGTTGTCCCAGATTTACTGTGTAGACATTTCCTTCTCTTGTTTTGGTTAGCTTCATAGAGGATGTCTTCAGGTCTCGGACTTGACATTAATCGTTGAGGAATGTTACTTGATGACCCTTGTCGCAGAGTTGGCTAATGCTTAGAAGATTGTGTTGTAGTCCTTTCACATAGGCCACTCTATTGAAGGATACTACACCAATTCCAGTTGACCCATATCCTCTTATTTTGCCAGAGCTGTTGTCTCCAAAGATGACCGAGGGACCCTTCTGATAAGTAGATTTTATACCTACTTATTCGGTATCTTTTACTTGAATTAGTTGCTTATATTCATGTGTATTAGTTACTTTTCATACATTTTGTGTTCGTTTTGTAGGTTATACATTTGGGAGCGGTGTGAGCGACTATTGGTAAGGACAAGCAAGAAAAATGCAAACAAAAGCAATCCGGACATCGTTAATGCTTTCATGTTCAATTCATGTTCTTGACTTGGAGCTTGGACTATATTGTAGAGCGTTTTCTTAGCTTTCCGGAACATCTTGAATCATTCAAATTGGAGTTCGGATGAAAGAGTTATGACATTTCTACCGACGGACGTTGAACTTCACCGTTTTGGGTGGTCATTTGCATAGCAGTCACTTCCAGTCCAATTTCTACCATCATACGTTTGTTATTTCTGAAAGCTCAAATAATGAAAGTTGTAGATCTATTCGATAGCTTCGATTTGATAGGTCGCAAGCCCCATAACTCCTCTCGGTGTAAAAGTTATGGTAGTTTTAGCAGAGGAGGTTCCAGCAGAAAATCAATTTTAGGTTTAGTGTCCGGTAAAATTTGGACTATTTTGTGTTTTAGGACCCGGCCGGGGCTGGGGTCCTGGGCGTTTTTACGATCAACTACTCAATGGGAGCTGGGTTTTGCAAAGGAAAAGGCCGGTAGGGGCTGGCTTTATCTGAAAAAAGAGTAGATTTTGTCCGAATTTGAGTCCGAAAAGGATTGTTTTCAAGTTGTTTGATTCAAGGACTTCCAAGAGGACTAAAAGACATGTACAAAGGCTTATAAAAGGAGGGGAATAACACAGATATGAGGGGATTATTAGGAGATTAGAGAGCATTCTACTAAATTAGATTAGAGTAAATTAGAGAAAAACACTAGTTCTAATTAGATTTGGAGATTGAAGCAACTTGGAGACCATTAAAGATTTGAAGTAGGAGCAAGGAGGGAGCGTCAAATCTACTCACAATAGATTATATCTTCTCAACTTCTTCTATCTTTGTCTTTTAATGTGTATTCAATTGTGGATTCTTAGTTTTAATTCAATAATCATGAACTAATTCTTTGTTTGAGATTATAATGGATCTTATTGTGTAGTTTATTTTAATATGCTTCGTTATCAATTAGTATTTTCTATTGTGAGGATTGTCTATTGTGATTTGGAATTAATTGTTTAATTGACTGTCCATCAATTACCGTGATAATCTATATGAACTCGAGAGATGAAGTATTGATTTAGATCTAATCATGATAGCATGTGTTCAGGATTTTGTTAGTAGCTTAAACTTGATGAGTGTTAAGGTAGAGATATGCTTGACGCCATATGTAATCTTATAGAGAACTTGCTCTTAAACCTTCTTCAATTATAATTCACATAGAGATATAGTGGGTTAGTTGATTAAGGTGTTTAACGGATTTCTATCTTAATTGTGGATTGACGTTAATACGGTATTAGTGCATCGAGAGGTGGTTAATACTACTTTCGTGTTCTTGATTAACAATTCGGGATAGAGAATAATTGATGAGAAGTGTGTTAACTTAAATGAGCAATAAGTGAAGTTGTGATCTTAAATCTCCATAGTCTTAATTTAATTAGTGGAAGTTAATAGTAGTTTAATTTATTTAATTTGCATTTCATTCGTTTAAATAAGATTGAGTTGGTTACGGGTTAGTACTTGGTGATTTTTATTAACTAATTCTCTGTGGGAACGATACTCAACTTATCACTTTATTACTTGTTGACCACGTATACTTGCGTGTTGTGCGTATATAGATTTTACCCAACACCTTCTTCTCTATGTAGTTAGACAAAAGGGCTTTGTTTCCAGTCATGTGCCTTGAACATCCACTGTCCAGATACCAGGTTGTGTTTGTGGAGCTCTTTTCCTGAGGTAACATTAAACCTTCATTTTGGTACCCATACTTGCATGGGTCCTATTATGTTAGTACCCTTGCGGACCCAAATCTGCTTGATTTTGGGTCTCACATGCATGGAATTATAATGACATTTTGCAGCCTTGTGGCCAACTCTGTAGCACATAAAACATTTGATATGATGCATGTTTTTGTGTGTCTGAAAGTTCTTCCTCCATTTGGACTTTTGTGGGTTATTGGTCATCCTCCTGCTAGACTGATATTCCCTCTTCCATGTGTTCTCTTGTTTCATGATTTGTGAGGAGTATATCTTAGTTCTGCTGTACCTTCCTGGTTGGTTTGTAGAGTTGATTTTATTGGACTCTACGATCCTTTGAGGTTGATGAGTAGTAGCTAGATTACTCTTCTCTTTTCTGAAACCTAGGCAAGCGTGAGATCCCTTACTCACGGGAATATGAATTGAATCGGTGAAAGGCGGGGTTTGGTGAGCTCATCCTTACGTGAGGATTTCACAAATATAATGCCTCTACTAAAACCTGAGGCATTACCAGTGCTAATTTTCTTTGCTTTTTCCACACATGACTATGAGGTAGATTCCCTAAAGCCTAACCCTGTTCTATTAGAGACACTTCTCTGGTTAGAGATTAAGGAGTCCATGGATGAAGAAGATTTATTCCATGTAGAGACTGTCTTTTCTAGATCCTCAATCTTGGAGGTTAGACTAGACTCTCTTTGTGCACTGAGCTCATTTGCTTATCTCAAGCGCTTATTCTCAGCTTCAAACTTGGAGAGAGAATTAGTACTGAGAAGGGCTGTTTCCAGTTCTTCTTGAAATTTTTCTTTCTCCTTTTAAAGAAGTGAATAATCTTTAGACAGAAATCTAAACCACTTCATTTATTGGTGCAGATTAGATGTTATGCCATGTAATGCAGTTCTAAGGTGATTAATATCTACATCAGGAGAGTTAAAGTCAAATGCCTCATCGATACTTACTTCATGTATGTTGGAGTTTTGTTTGTCCCTTGCATTTTTGGCCATCAGGCAGAGATTTTCCATTTGAGGATCTTCATCATCTCCAGATTCCGGAGTTGAGTCATTGTCTGAGTCACTCCACAATCCTCCAGTTACAAGGCCTTTGTCTTTATTTAGTGGCCTTTTGTTGCCTTTGTATTCCTTCTTTGCATGTGATTTCTTCTTGAGTTCTTCTCTAAGAGGTTTGTTGCAGTTGGCAATGAAGTGGCCAGGTTTCTTGCAATTGTAGCATAGGTCATTCATTTGCTCCTGGATCTTTGTACTTCTTTGAATTTTTTGGCTTCTTTGGTTTTGCCTTGTCGCATGAACCTTCTTAGTCTTTTCACCAGCATTTCAAAGTCCTCATCATCATCTTCATCGTAGTCAGAATCAACTTCAGTGTTGACTTTGGAGGTGTTTTCAGTTCCAGTTCGTATGTAAGGAGGTTGCCATATAGCTATTGAACAGTCATTTCATGTAGATTCTTTGACTCTCTAATGGGAGTGGTTTTGGCATCCCACTTGCTTGATAAGGCTCTCATGAATTTTATGATTTGATCTTTGTTTAGATAGATCTTTTCATAGGCTCGTAGAGAGTTGAGCAGAATATTAAATCTCTCGTATGTGGCAGTGACGTTCTCTCCTTGAACGTGAGCAAACATCTTATATTGCTGAGTCAAGAGAGATTGTTTATTTTCTTTGACTTCTTCTGTTCCTTCATGCATGATAAGTAATGCTTCCCAAACCTCCTTTGCTGTTTTGCAGTTAACCATGTTTTCAAACAGATCATCTTCTAGGGATTGAAATAAGATGTTCTTGGCCTTTTTATCAAGTTGGACAACTCTCTTCTCGTTTTCTGTCCATTCTTCTTTGACCTTGATCTGTATTATGTTTGGGTCGTCTGTAGTTGGTGTAAGCTTTGTAGGAATGTAGGGCCCATTTTGATCAGTTTCAAATAGATCTTCATCTATTGAATCCATATAAGCTTGCATCCTAACCTTCCAGTTAGCGAATTTGACTTTGTTGCACATAGGTGGCTTGCTGCCTCCTCCCGTCTTTAATTCGCTTGGTAAGTGTGACATTGGATCTACTCAAGCTTTGTAGGCTATATAATAGAACCTTCTCTGATACCAATTCCCGAAGGCACAATAGTTATCTAGAAGGGGGGTTGAATTGATATTAAAACTTTTCTTTGTATAAAAACCGTTTTTAATAAAAATCTTAAGCACAGCGGAATTATGGTTTCTTTGAAATCCCCTTTAGATAGTGAGTTAATGAGAGTGAGGAGGTTATTATAGAGCTTATATAGCGAGTTATAGTAGTTATGACAAGAATAAAATAGACACGATTGTTTTTAAGTGGTTTGAGCACTTAAGGCTCCCCGATCCACTCTTCTACTCCTCGAGTAGGAAATCCACTAAGGATGTCTTTTACACTTTACGAATCTCACATGATTCCTTCTAGAACCGGTGATCTAGGCACTTCTTAGTTCACTCTTGAACTCTTCAAGTCGATGAGACTTGGTTCTTCATAGTTTACTTAGAACTCATCAAGTCCTTCAGACTTGGAACTCTTACTTCAGTTGATTAGTTGTTGTTGAGATCGTGATTGAGGCTACTCAGTTGCAGTTAAGCACTTGTTCGAAAGAACTGAGTAGCTGAGCAAGCTTCCTCATTTTCTCTGATCGTAGAGTTGAGCGTTGAGTGTTCTTGTGCATTTTGTTCAATGCTTTCTTACTTTCTCATCTGTCTGTGTTCTGTATATATGTGATCTTTGAGATCTATCCATTGAAGTCATCTGATGAGGCATTAAATGCGTTTGATATTTTTGAACTTTGATGGAGACTTTTCTGCACATCTTCTGAATTGTAGCCTGGCCCACTGACACAACAAACTGCTTTCTCACCTAACACCTGAAAAGGTGTTTTCCTCTATCCAATGGTCCTTTTCTTAGCTTCTTGAATACGTTCCTTTTGATGAATACTAAGGATACATTTTATACCGTTGGGACTGGTGAGTGCTTCAACGTTCAAAACCCATTCCACATTTGTTAGAATTTGTCTCCAAACAAAAGATAGGGCTCGATGCTTTTGACACAAGACAGATGATACTCTACGATTCATATCGTGGTGTCTTAACATTTTTGTGCTTGGTCTGAATAGAACACTACGATTTCTTTCAAGGGTTTTTAAACTACGATCTTTGCTTGCTCGTCTTGCAGACTCTACGTTTCCGAGAGCACACTATGATCTCTGAGTTAGCTTCGGTAAATGTCTGGACCACTCTACGATTTCAGAAGAGGTCCTTCAAGATAGATACACTACGATCTTCTAAACTCTACTATCCTGCCTTAGCTTCTGCAATCTGTTGATCAGCTTGATAAACTACGATTCTTGTTGAAGCCTATCTATATTTTTCAAGTCATACATCAACCTAACATCTTTGATCTCTTTATCTATACATTCGTTTATAGAATGATGACCACCAAAAGCTAAGATCAACCTAACAAATTTGATCTATCACTAAGTCCTTGTACACATATTCCTTTAAGGACTTTACATCATAAGCATTTACTTTAACATCAAATCAAAATATGCATTCTTCCAACAGAGTTTACAAATCATCAGTAATGAAAATAATAGTCAGTCAAGTACTTGCAATACTAAAGTAGAATCGTAGAGCACTCTACGATTCTCAACAGATGAGCAATCTTGAAGTGTATGCATAAATCTCATCCTCTGGTAAGAGCAGTCATGTTTCAGAATGCAATCTACTTGAAGAATATCAGAAAGCATTCTCTGAATGACCTGCAAGCAAATAGAAGATCAAAGCACCAACTCTATCAGCAAGGCTGGTTGAGAAGTGAAAAGCCATTCAGAAGGTGAATCCTACAAGTGCTCTTCAGAAGACAACATACGATCGTAGTGTTGGCTACAATGATCGTAGTGTTTGCAAATTAGCAACAGAGTCTAATAAAGCACCTATAGAGACAAGGGTAAACATACAGAGGACAGATGAAGATGATTGTCTATGCTCAGCCTCACTATAAAGAATGATCAAGATATCACAGGGAAGAAAGTTAAGGAAGCTGAGCATGACTAATCAAAAGAGAAACAAAGACCAAACGACTAAAGCAGTCAGCAAATTTATTATTTCTTGAAGCAAGGAAAGAAAAACATGATCTTAGACCAAACTATAAGAGCTAAGTATAAGATGGTACAATGTTGAGCACTTTCAAAATCATAAGAGATGTCAAGGTCAAGTCACCCTACGATTTCCACAGACAAGATATGACCAAGTATATGGACGTCAACACAAGAATCGTAGAGTTCATAAAGGTCAACATCAGAATCGTAGAAGGCATTTGTATGATGAGTGAGAATATCTAAACAAAGAAGACTGACATTCGAACGTTGTGAATTGAGGATCCCGATATACTCTCCAAACATCCTTGATGTAAATTGAGGAAACAAAAAAAAAGGGTGACTACCTACTAGTTTGTTGAAAGTGACGTTTCAGAAGTGTTAGGTGGTAAAGTAAACTAATGTGTCAGGAAAGTCAAAAAGGAGTTCTCACATCAACCCAGTGTGTCTACATCAAAGATTTCAGAATATCTAAAGCATTAAATGCTCCAAAGAAAGCTCTTCAATAGAAGACTCCCAACGACTATGTTCCAACGGGAAGATGATAGATGAATCTATAAAGAGTCGAAGCTTCAAAGAATATAGAGTTGTTGACTTGAGATGAAGTGATTCATATGGAGCTTAACAAAGAAAAATGTCTCAGTGACAGTGAGACTACCATAGAGAGAGTGAAGTATACCTAATGAGAGTCTTACAATGACAAAGCTTAACTCAATACAAAGGAGTATGACAACGAAATGACATCTGTGCAGAAAGCCAGAAGGCCATAAAGACAACAACCAGAGTGGCAAATCAATAGGTAGAATACTTAATCCACTCTACGTTTCACCATGAACACACTGAGCTAAAGAGAAGAAGATACAGAGCCGAATCTGTGCACAAGACAACCAGTGTTCAAGGACTGCTAAGTACCTAAAGAAGTCAAGTTGATATGCAAAGACTTAGCAGTACCTCAACAGTGATAATGTGTAATGTTGAATATCAAATAAAGACAAACATCAACAACAAAGAACAACAACATCAAGGGATGAGTCAGACTGCTAAGTACCAATAAGATGTCAAGCTAACGTATATCTTAGCAGTCCATTAGATGTGATCAAGTACCAATGTTTAATGTTATATGATCACAAGGAGCTGTTAAGTACCAGAAGATGAACAAGTTAAATGTCATCTTAGCAGCTCAACAACAACAAAAAACAAACCCCCAAGCAACCAGGACCTGCAGGGTCCTTGTCTTAGTGACTAAACCAAAGTCAAGTCTGTTGGGCTTGCTGAGTACCAGAGGGTACAAGAGATTCTAAGTCTGATGGGCTTAGTCTACAGTTTTCAAGTCTACTGGGCTTGAAGAGTTCTTAGTGAACTAGAGTTCCAAGGCTGCTAGTCTTGAAGGAATCTTAGTGATTCAAAGTTGATCAAATCCTTAGTGGAATCCCTACTTATTGAAGTAGAAGAGTGGATTAGGAGCATTTAGTCTCTGAACCACTTAAAACCTCTGGTGTTATTTACTTTATGTCATTTATATTAAGTACTATAACTGTTATATCTGCTTGCATCTAACTCAACATTAGAACTGTGTTTAATGTTATATCCTTGAAGGGGTTTGTAATCTATTCCGATGTGCATGAATTGATTCCTCTATTCATTATCTGTTAATCACTTAGCAAGATAAAAGAAAATAAAGAAAAAGTTTTAAAGGATCTATTCAACCCCCATTCTAGATCTATTTTGTGCCTTCGAGAACTAACATATGTGCTTAGTATGAAGTACTGTTTTTGTTGCTCATTCTCTCCATATGTGGATTGTAGACTCCGGAGCAACGGACCACATAACTAGAGATCAGAGTGGATACGTGGAATACCGTCGCATTCTGGCTGGCAGAAAAGTATACATGGGGAACGATTCCAGTGTGGACATGCTAGGTATTGGCACTTAAAAACTGGAAATGCGAGAATGCTTAGCATTGATCCTTTATGATGTACTTTATGCGCTGGATGTCCGGCAGAATTTATTTCCTATTTTATCAGTACTTCACTTAGGCTATTCTGTTAGTTTTGAGAACAATTCTAATATAATTTCGCACAGGACAAATATTTTTGGACATGGTTTTATGATTTTGGATACTATTGATTCTAGCATTAATAGTAGTGATTCTTATTTCTTACTTGTTAAAAATGATCATTGTGACGCCCCCAAAATAGGTATACATCACCCATCTTGAGTCGCCAAATACATGGTATAAAATTCAAATACAACTTATGTGATGCCCCCAAAATAGGTCCAATCCACCCAACCTATTCTGAGTCGCTAAATACATGGTATAGAAACAACTACAACTTCATTATTACAATTGTCGTGCAAAATACGACAACACTTATGCTGTGAGTTTAGATACAAATATTATCTTCTAGACAATATCCACACCCAAATAAAGTCCTCATTACAATTATTGATACACTATTTTACAGAATAGTGAGGACTACTAAAACAACTATCTTGAACCATCTCTCCACACTCCGACTAGTTCCCGCTATATTCTCGCCTCCTGAGAAGAAAAATGGAACAAAAAGAAAAAGGGTGAGCTCAACTAGCCCAGTAAAAAATATTATAACTAAGATAATGTACAACAAATTATCGTTAGTCCTCAACAGGGAAAAATCTGATAGAATACAATAGACAACAAGTTTTAGATCAACAACTGCAGCGGAAACAACAATTCATTAGAAGAGTTAAGTAGAGAATAAAATATACTATCATCTATGAATTTAAAAGTCCATCACCAATATTTTATCCCTGTAACATCAATCAATATACATCTTGAATCAAATAGTCATCTTTGCACTACAGTCCAAAGATATTAATCAGTCGGTCATGTTCATCTCAACACCTGTTTATCTTTGTACTACGGGCCAAAGATATTCATCAAGAAATCATTCATCTTTGCACTACAGGCCAAAGATATTCAATTATATCATCATTTAGGACTGAGGATGATGAAAATATTTTAAAGAAAACGAATCCAGTGAAATAAAAGAATAAATTTTAAGGATTCGTATTTTAAACAATCCAAGTTCAAAAATATTCCATAATAAACTATTGTGGAGCAGAATTCAAAAATGAAGATCAAAACATAGATCCAATCAAAGATAGGAACCATAATAGACAATCTTGGACATAGAAGTTTTTTTTAATTTTTCTGTGAATAGTGTCGTATTTGTGAATAGTACCGTATACGTGAATAGTAACGTATACGTGAATAGTAACTCTGACACTAAAAGGTAGATATTTCACAAGAAAAATCTTCATACTTCGTGAATAGTACTCGTGAATAGTAATTCGTGAATAGTAACTCATGAATAGTAACTCATGAATAGTAACTCATGAATAGTAACTTCGACACTAAAAGACAAGAATTTCACAAGAAAAATCTTACCAATATTCTGACATAATGATTTTGAAAGAAATAATATCATTTTTAGAAAAAATAACATCCCTTACCTCGAAAAAAAAATAGTACTTACATTTGGAATCTTTGGATATAGTCTTTGAAGGATCTTTTAATTAGTATAGCAACACTCAAAGTATCAAAATACTCACAAAAATACGCTTGATAATATAGAGAGAGAAAACTTCAGTTTCTGGTGTGATTTTCAATTCTAACCTAAGCACCCTATTTATAAAAAAATGCTTAGAACACCAAAGTAGAAAATTTAATATAATAATATTATTTATAAAAATATTATATGCACCATTTGAAATCTGAATTTCAGCACTCAACACATTTATATCACATGTGGGACACTCACCAAAAACGTTTTTCTCAAAAAAAAAATTAAAACTTCAAAAATTAATTATTCTGGAACTTCAGAACTTCAATAATTCATAACAAATAGTTCTTTTATCAGAAAAATTCGAACCTCATGTCTTTTCCATAGGAAATTCCATTCTCTACAACTTTGTAGAAGAAAGTTTTTCCAAATTCCAAACAGAAATTGACCGAAATCCACAAACGGGCAATTTTACAAGCTATAATCAAATTTCAGTCAAGAAATGGGGTCCACAAACATGAAAAGCATGTTTTTAATATTTATTGTAACAAAAATATTCTTACTCCTTATTTATTCATATATCACACATTCATTATAAAAATATCACCATTATTATATTATTAAAATATAATAATATATTTAAATAAATTATTTTATCAGAAAAGATAAAATATCAATTTTCAATAATTGTCACTTTAAAAATTTTCTCCATCTATATCCACATAAAATGAATATTTTCCTTATCATGTAAATCAATAATTAATTATTAACAAATAATATTACAGAATCATAAAGCGATAAACGGTAGTTCCTAAAGAAAGAGGGGCTTTCCAATAAGGATTTTTCCTTACTGGCGCGCAATTAGGTGACCAAACCTCTACTTAGACAGAACTTTCTAGACATTGCCAATAATGTTATCTAATAATATTATTTCAATAATATGAATTATTGATCTGATAATGAAAAATACCGTGCATTGACAATTATTGAAACAACAATAATATAAAATATCAACGTAGCAATTATTGAATCAATAGAATAAAATATTGAACATTAATTACTGTAACAATTATTGAGTAGTGCCTTCTTACGTAAGAATCAATAATTGGTGCAATACTGAGTGTCTTCTTGTGCTGCAACAACGTATTCATCGTGTTTTAAACCATTGGGTATTTCAACGGTGATAATATAAGAATAACCACGCCAGTTATTTATAAACAACTTATACTTGTCGTTTTCTTCATCCAATCGCTCTCTATTATGGGGCCCACACAAGGCTGCGCCGTCGTATGAATATTCCCCGACAGCAAGAATATTCCACGACCAAACGAATATTCCCCGATAACAATGAATATTTTATAACCACTTGCTTATTTAAAATATTTGTGCATTTTACCCATAACTAACCACATTAATCAAATAAACCCTTACTATTTCAAAATAATAAATAAAGAAAATTCCATTTTATTTAAAAAAATTCGGGGTCTTACAACTTAATTATACAACAGTCGTGTAAATTACAACAAAACACAATCTAAGAGTTTTAATAAGAATATTGTCATCTAGACAATATCCACACTCAATGGAGTCCTCATTACATTTATTGTCACACTATTTAACAGAATAGTGAGGACTACTAATGTTATTATCTGGACCGTCACTCCGTTCCTCGACTAGTCCCGACAACGTTCTCATTTCCTAAAGAGAACAGTGAAAGAAAGGGTGAGCTCAACTAGCTCAGTAAGAAATATTATGACTAAGATAATGCAGAATAAATTATCATTAGTCTTTAACAATGTTAAACTGATAAAATACAATAGACATCAAGTTTAACTGCAACGGAATAAGCAATCTATTAGAAGAGTCAAGTAGAGCATGATATCTATTATCTTCTATGATTTAAAATGTTTTCATCAATTTTTATCGCTAAGACTCAGCTTAATAAATAAACCACATCATCGAGTTATTCCTTCACTACGGGCCAAGGATATTCATTAAATCATCAATGGTCATGACTATACCAAATAATCCTTGGTCATAATCATACCAAAAATTGTCCATCAATGCACTACAGGCTACTAAGGACTTTTACCACTTCATTTATAACATTACAGGTCACGATTATACCGAATTATCCCTGATCATAATCATACCAAGTCCATCTATGCACGTAAGCCAAAGATGACTTTCATCACAATATAAGTATGAGGATGATGACAATGACATAATAATTCAATAAAACAAGTTTAAGAATAAATTTTAATGATTTATAAGTGAATTTATCTTGAAATCAATTACGTCTAAATTGTCAACATGATACTACTTTGTGGAGTAAAATTCAAGAATGCTCAGAAGAATATTTCCATGAAAAGATACCGGATGAAGCGCAAATATCCAGGATATTCTACTAATTTCATGGAGTATAGAAGCCAAAACTTTAACCAAATAAGTATCATAGAATATATAAAACTGTAAATGGATTTTCACCCGCCATGCGGTAATCCACGTAGACAGATCATTTCCACAATTTAATAAGGAATGAATACGAAGGATCATTCACCATGCATGTGATAATCCACATAGACAGGTTATTCTAACAGAATAATAAAAAATGGAACCAGGTCATGCGTAATCCGTACAGACAGGATATTCTAACAAAATAATAAGGAATGGAATAACAGAAGAATTCACCATGCATGCGATAGGCCATGCAGAAAAGTTATTCCAATGAATAATAAAGAATGGAACCGTGTCTTCAGCGTAATCGCATGCAGACGAGAATATTCTAATGAGAATAATAAAGAATGGAATAACAAAGAATTCACCATGCATGCGATAATCGCATGCAGACGAGTTATTCCAACGAGAATAATAAAGAATGGAACCAGGTGTAGCGTAATCCGCACAGACAGGATATTCTAACAGAATAATAAAGAATGGAATAATATAAGAATTTCACCATGTATGTGGTACTTCGCATAGCCAGGTTATTCCAACATAATAATAAAAAATGGAATAACAAAAGCTCTCTGCATGAATACGAAAGAAATAACACCCCTTACCTTAAAAAAATTGGATACTAGAATAGTGAGGTAGCAGACTTCTCTTCTTCTTTCTCTCTATAATTTCTCTCTATAATAATTGCTCTATAGCTTTTGTGAATTGGTGAGAAATGAAGGAAGAATGAGCTTCTATTTATAGGAAAATATAGTTTCGATAATTGCACATTTTGGGGCTCGAAATATTACAGTATAATACCTTCAACTTTTCTTTCATTTTTAATTTAATCCTGCAAGTATTATCAAACTTGCACCACCTCCCTAATAGTAAATAATGTGAATCAATAGTTCAATCATGTGAATCAATAGTTATAATCATGTGAAAATACGAATTACAGTATAGTATTTCCATCTATACCTCCATTTTTAACTTAGTCATCCAAGTATTATCAATCTTGCACCAACTCCCCTAATAGTACAAGAATGTGAATCAATAGTACACACATGTGAACAAATAGTTATAATCATGTGAATTCATAGCAATTAATTGCTCATTTATCCAATTAATTACTCGATTGGTCAGTATAACTTCCAGACATCAATTAATATCGGAATAAATATCGATTTCCACTAACACTAATAATTCTAACACAATGAAACTATTAATTTCAACTTTAATCAACACAAACTTATTCATCATTAATATTATAACTCACAATATTTAACAACCAGGTCGTTCCTAGGAAAGAGGGGGCTTTCCGATAAGGATTTATCCTTATTGGGCGCCGCAATTAGATGACCAAACCTCCTCGATGTAACTTCTAGACATTGTAAATATTGTAATTTAATAATATAAATAACTTTGTCGTCTCAATTATTGATTTAATAATATAACATATTATGCAGATGATATTGTGACAATAATCGAATCAATAATATGAGAGATATGATGAAGCAATTACTGTAGCAATAATTGAATATAACTGAGTGACTTCTCACGTAAGCATCAATAACCAATACCGTGTGCTACTTATGCAACCCACGCCAGTATTCGTGTTCTTTACTACCGGGTAGTTTAACAGTTTTAACGGTAACACTTCCGCCGTTATTTTTATAAAAAGATAACTATGTCATTTTCTAACTATGACAATACTTCCGTTGTGGGGTCCACCAATGATTATGTCATCGTACGAATATTCTTTGTTAAAACAAATATTCCCCGACCAATCGAATATTATATAACCACTTGTTTACTTTGCAAAATTTGTAAATATTACCCACAACTATAACATTATATCAAATCCACACCATAATATTCAAAAATATATTTCGAGAAAATTATTCTTTATTCATAAAATTTGGGGTCTTACAACCTCCCCTTCTTATGAAATTTCGTCCTCAAAATTAGGGTGCGTACCTGGTATGTCGAAGAGGTGAAGATACCTTGATTTCATCTCAGATTCTAACTCCCAGGTCATTTCCTCCACATCGTGGTTTCTTCACAAAATTTTGACTTGAGGTATAACTTTAGAGCGTAGAATATGATCCTTCTTATCCAAGATTTTAACAGGTAACTCTTCATACGTTAAATCTTCCTCTATCTCATCTGGTTCTAATTCAATAATATGGTTCGGGTCTTTCACATATTTACGTAATATAGATATGTGAAAAACGTTATGAACACGAGACATACTTGGCGGTAAGACGAGTCTATAGGCCACAGTTTCTACTCGATCGAGGATTAAAAATGGGCGAATGAATCGAGGATTGAGCTTTCCTCTCTTTCCAAATCTTGTAACTCCTTTCCATGGAGCAACACGTAATAACACATGATCTCCAATATTGAATTCCACGTTTTTTCGATAAAGATCAGCACAACTCTTTTTTCGATCTTGTGAGATTTTTATACGTTGTCAGATCGTTTGAATCTTTTTCGTAGTCATACGTACCAAATTTGGTCCAAACAACGTTGCTTCACCCACCTCATCCCAGCATACTGGAGAACGATACTTTCTTCTATACAACGCCTCAAATGGAGCCATGCGAATACTTGCTTGATAACTATTGTTGTAGGAAAACTCCACCAATGATAAGAACTTGTCCTAACTTCCCTTGAAGTCAAGGACACATAGTCTTAATAAATCTTCAAGAGTTTGAATAGTCCTTTCCGACTGCCCATCCATTTGAGGATGGTATGCCGAACTAAATCATAAATTCGTGCCCCATAGCTTTTTGCAAACTAACCCAAAATCTTGAAGTGAATCTTGGGTCTCGATCAGAAACTATGGATACTGGCATACCATGCAATCTTACAATCTCGTTTATATACATACTAGCAAGACGTTCAAGTATATAAGTTTCTCGTATTGGTAAGAAATGAGCAGACTTGGTCAATCTATCAACAATGACCAAAATCGCATCTATGCCCCGAGAAACCTTGGGAAGACCAGTAACAAAATCCATGGTAATGTGCTCCCACTTCCATTCTGGAATTTCAAGTGGTTGTAATGGACCTTTTGGCACTTGATGCTCCGCCTTGACTCGTTGACAAGTTAGACATCTTGAGATAAACCCCACTATCTCTCTCTTCATATTGCTCCACCAAAATGTATGTCGAAGATCATGATACATTTTGGTACTCCCAGGATGGATTGCAAACGGTGTGTTGTGCGCCCATCATGATTTTATACTTCAAATTAGAATCGTTAGGAACACAAAGTCTGGAGTTAACTCGAAGTATTCCTTCTTCATTGATTCTTGCTTCCGAAATAGTACCTTCTTGTACATTCTTCCTCATACATATCAGCTCCAGGTCTGTAGCTTGAACAACTTTAACTTTATCGATTAAAGTCGGTTCCACTCGTATATTCGTTATCATCACATGGGTCCCTAGAGTCTTTAACTCTATTTCCATTCTTTCCAAGTCATACAAAATGGGTCTTTGCGTTGACAATATTGCACTCGTACCCGCATATGATCTTCCACTCAATGCGTCAACTACTACGATCGCTTTTCCAGGATGGTATTGGATGGTATGATCATAATCTTTCAACAACTCAAGCCATCGTCGTTGCCGCATATTGAGTTCCTTTTGAGTGAAGAAATATTTGAGGCTTTTATGATCCGTATAGATCTCCACCTTCTCTCCATACAAGTAATGCCTCCAAATCTTAAGCGCAAAAACGACTGCTGCCAACTCTAGATCATGAGTAGGATAATTCCTCTCATATTCTTTGAGTTGTTGTGAGGCATAGGCTATGACTTTCCCATGTTGCATGAGAACACATCCTAACCCTTTACTTGAAGCATCACTGTAGATGACAAATCCCTCCTAGCCAGATGGTATTGTCAGAACAGGTGCTGAAATGAGTCTTATCTTGAGTTCTTGAAAACTCTTTTCACATTCCTCGCTCCAACTGAATTTTGTATCTTTTTAAGCCAGCTGAGTTAATGGAGTAGCGATTCGAGAAAACCCTTTTACGAACCTCCGATAATAACCAGCTAAGCCGAGAAAGCTACGTACTTCGGTCACTGACTTAGGTTGCTCCCATATTTGAATTGCTTCAATCTTTGTCGGGTCAACAGATATTCTATGATTTGATATCACGTGCCCAAGGAATGCAACTTCCTCAAGCCAGAACTCGCATTTCTTCAACTTGGCATAAAGCTTGTTTTCACAAAGCTTTTGGAGTATATGAGGATGTCATCAATAAAGACGACCACAAAGTGATCCAAATATTCCTTGAATACTCAGTTCATTATATCCATGAAGGCAGCAGGAGCATTAGTCAATCCAAAAGACATGACTAGGAATTCATAATGCCCATACCGAGTTCTGAAAGCAGTCTTTGGAATGTCATCAGTTTTAATCTTCAATTGATGATATCCGGAACGAAGATCAATCTTTGAAAAGAATTTGGTTCCTTGAAACTGGTCAAACAGGTCATCAATGTGAGGCAACGGGTACCTATTTTTGATGGTAACATGATTCAACTCTCGATAATCAATACAAAGTCGCATACTTCCATCTTTCTTCTTTACGAATAGAACAGGAGTATCCCAAGGAGACATAATAGGACGAATGAAACCGATGTCTAACAATTCCTGTAGTTGGGTTTTTAACTCCTGAAGTTCAATAGGAGCCATTCGATATGGGGATTTGGAAATGGGTTTTGTACCGGATTCAAGGTCGATACAAAATTCAATTTCATGCTCTGGGGGTAGGCAAGGAAGTTCTTCAGGGAATACATCAGGAAATTTATTAATAATAGAAATATCATTCAAATCTGACGTATCTTTATTTAAATCTGTGACATGGGATAAGAAAGCTTGACATCCGTTTTTCAATAAACGAATAGCTTTATGACTTGATATGACAGTGATTGATTTTAGTGGTTTGGTTGCTTGAATCCACATAATAGGTTGGTTAGGAATATGAAATCTAACAACCTTACGAAAAAAATCGATTTTAGCATGATGAGTAGTTAACCAATCAACCCCTAAAATCACATCAAATGCAAGTATTTTCAAAGAAATAAGATCGACAGGTAACGTGCGATTACCGATTTGAATAAAACAAGACTTATAAACTGTGGATGTAATGAAGGTTTCTCCCAACGGAGTTTCAATAGATAAGTCAAAGTCTAATTTCTCCGGAGTCAAATTTAAACGTTGAGCGCAAGTAGGAGAAATAAAGGACTGGGTAGAACCGGTATCAAATAAAGTATAAACTTCACTAGAGTTTATGATTAGCTTACCCATGATCACCTCGTTCGGATTCCTCGCTTTTTGGGAGGTTACGACAAACGCTCTCCCTTGAACTACCAGTTTTGTCTTGTCTGGGACACCCTTTTATGCCTCCATCCCAGCTGGACTTGACTTAGGTGCACGACAAAATCGGGCTAGGTGACCTTCTTTTCCACAATTATAACACGCTTTGGACTGCATCGTGTAGTTTGGACTTATGTGTCCTTCCCCTCCACATTTGTAACATACGACCGGTGGTCGTTCTCCTTCCTTAACAACAGGTGCTGGTGCTGACGTCTTTCCATCCTTGTTGAATCTCCTATTCTTGAAATGTCCACTCTTATTGTCATGACCATGATTACCACCGAAGTGATTATCATTTCTGGCATGTTGATTCCCTCCACGTTTGTTGTCACCGCTTCGATGACTGCTACCACTGGTATTATCGACTTGGCGACTGCTCTCTCTTGGTTGGGTTGACTCATTATCGCGCTCCAATAACTGAGCCCTATTCACAACATCTGAATACAAACACAGTTTATGAGAGATAAGGTATTGACGTATCTCGGGTTTTAAACCTCTTAAAAACATCCGTGTCATTCTCTTCTCATTATCAACTAAGTGGGACGCAAACCGAGACAACTAGGCAAACTTAGCTTCGTACTGCGCCATGGTCATATTTTTTTGCTCAAGCTTGATGAACTCTACCTCCTTCATGTGACAAATACTTTCAGGAAAGTACTTGTCGTTGAACAGCTCTTGGAACTTCTCCTAAGACATTTTGAGTGCGGCAGGTTAAGTATGTTTTATAGATTCACACTAGTAATCTGCCTCTGCTCGCAACATGAAGGTGGTAAAGGGAACCTTTTGCTCCTCGGAGCATCCCAAGACATCAAATATCTTGTTGATCTGCTTTATCCACGTCTCCGCCTTAAGTGGTTTTGGCTCTCCAAAAACTCCGGTGGTCCCAGCTCCTTGAACTACTTAGCGGTGACCGTCCAAGAGTTGTCAGTGTTTCCACCTGCATTTTGGACAGGAGCCACTTTTGCCTGATGTTGCATGAATTGCATAAAGCCTCTGAACATCCCATCGTTCACCATTTCATTGGTCTTATTGTTTATATGAGGATTATTGTCTTCCTGTTGCACATTATCCTGGGCATTAATCTGTGGTGACTCAACGGTCTCATGTGCTTCATTGTTTATCTCAATATTTTCGGATGCCATTTTCAAATACTGCCACAAAATAAGGGTTAATTAACATATCACATATTATCCCTATACTCTGACCAACCAATTAAATACCAAATAAACTTAGGTAGGTCATACTAAAAAAGAATTCCCGTCTCTCCCTCCTAGTTCTTGTCTCACATCTCACCTGAGGATCATATCCTAAGCTTTGATACCAACTCATGACGCCCCCAAAATATGTATACATCACCCATCTTGAGTCGCCAAATACATGGTACAAAATTCAAATACAACTTAATTATACAACAGTCGTGTAAAATACGACAAAACATAATCTAAGAGTTTTAATAAGAATATTGTCATCTAGACAATATCCACACTCAATGGAGTCCTCATTACATTTATTGTCACACTATTTAACAGAATAGTGAGGACTACTAATGCTATCATCTGGACCGTCACTCTATTCTCTAACTAGTTCCGGCTACGTTATCACACTATTTTATAGAATAGTGAGGACTACTAAAACAACCATCCGGATAATCCAATGGTTCACTCAGGCTCCCCGACTATATTCTTATTTCAAGAGAACAAATTGAAATAAAGGGTGAGATCAACTAGCCCAGTAAGAAATATTATAACTAATATAATGCAGAATAAATTATCATTAGTCTTCAACAATGTTAAACTGATAAAATACAATAGACATCAAGTTTAACTGCAGCGGAATAAGTAATCTATTAGAAGAGTCAAGTAGAGCATGATATCTACTATCTTCTATGATTTAAAATGTTTTCATTAATTTTTATCGCTGAGACTCAGCTTAATAAATAAACCACATCATCGAGTCATTCCTGCACTACGAGCCAAGGATATTCATTAAATCATCAATGGTCATGACTATACCAAATAATCCCTGGTCATAATCATACAAAAAATTGTCCATCAATGAACTACAGGCTACTGAGGACTTTTACCACATTATTTATAACATTACAGGTCATGATTATATCGAATAATCCCTGATCATAATCATACCAAGTCCATCTATGCACGTAAGCCAAAGATGACTTTCTTCACAATATAAGCATGAGGATGATGACAATGACATAATAATTCAATAAAACAAGTTCAAGAATAAATTTTAATGATTTATAAGTTAATTTATCTTGAAATCAATTACTTCCAAATTGTCAACATGATACTGCTTTGTGGAGTAAAATTCAAGAATGCTCAGAAGATTATTTCCATGAAAAGATACCGGATGAAGCGCAAATATCCAGAATATTCTATTAATTTCATGGAGTATAGAAGCCAAAACTTTAACGAAAATGAGTATCATAGAATATATGAAATCGCAAATGGATTTTCACCCACCATGCAGTAATCCACGTGATGCAGATCATTTCCACAATTTAATAAGGAATGAATACGAAGGATCATTCACCATGCATGTGATAGTCCACATGCGAAAGTTATTCCAATAGAATAATAAAGAATGGAACCAGTCATTCGTAATCCGCATGCATGTGATATTCCAACAAAATAATAAGGAATGAAATAATGAAGAATTCACCATGCATGCGATAGACCGCATGCACAGCATGAGTTATTCCAATAGAATAATAAAGAATGGAACCGTGTCTAGCGTAATCCGCATGCATGTGATATTCCAATGTAATAATAAAGAATGGAATAACAAAAATTCACCATACAAGCGATAAAGCGCATGCAGATGAGTTATTCCAACATAATAATAAAGAATGGAACCAGGTCTAGCGTAATCCGCACAGAGAGGATATTCCAACAGAATACTAAAGAATGGAATAACAAAAGAATTTCACCATGTTTGCGGTACTTCGCATAGCCAAGTTATTCCAATATAATAATAAAGAATGGAATAACAGAAGCTCTCTTCATGAATACGAAAGAAATAACACCGCTTACCTTAGAAAAAAGTGGATACTGGAATAGTGAGGTAGCAGACTTCTCTTCTTCTTTCTCTCTATAATTTCTCTCTATAATAATTGCTCTATAGCTTTTGTGAATTGGTGAGAAATGAAGGAAGAATGAGCTTCTATTTATAGGAAAATATAGTTTCGATAATTGCACGTTTTGGGGCTCGAAATATTACAGTACAATACCTTCAACTTTTCTTCCATTTTTAATTTAATCCTGCAAGTATTATCAAACTTGCACCACCTCCCCTAATAGTAAATAATGTGAATTAATAGTTCAATCATGTGAATCAATAGTTATAATCATGTGAAAATACAAATTACAATATAGTACCTCCATCTATACCTCCATTTTTAGCTTAGTCATGCAAATATTATCAATCTTGCACCAACTCCCCTAATAGTACAAGAATGTGAATCAATAGTACACACATGTGAACAAATAGTTATAATCATGTGAATTAATAGCAATTAATTGCTCATTTATCAGATTAATTACCCGATTGGTCAGTATAACTTCTAGACATCAATTAATATCGGAATAAATGTCAATTTCCACTAACACTAATAATTCCAACACAATGTAACTATCAATTTCATCTTTAATCAACACGAACTTATTCATCATTAATATTATAACTCACAATATTTAACAACCAGGTCGTTCCCAAGAAAGAGGGGGCTTTTCGATAAGGATTTCTCCTTATTGGCACGCAATTAGATGACCAAACCTCTCCTTGACAGAACTTCTAGACATTATAAATATTACAATTTAGTAATATAAATAACTTTGTCGTCTCAATTATTGATTTAATAATATAACATATTATGCAGATGATACTGTGATAATAACCGAATCAATAATATGAGAGAGATATGATGCAAACAATTATCGTAGTAATAATTGAGTATAATCGAGTGACTTCTCACGTAAGTATTAATAACCAATACTGTGTGCTACTATACAATCACGCGTATTACTGTACTTTTACTACCGGGTAGTTCAACAGTTTTAACGGTAACACTTCCGTTGTTATTTTTATAAAAAGATAACTATGTCATTTTCTAACTACGATAATACTTCCGTTGTGGGATCCACCAATGATTGTGTCGTCATACGAATATTCTCTGTTAAAACGAATATTCCCCGACCAATCGAATATTATATAACCACTTGTTTACTTTGCAAAATTTGTAAATATTACCCACAACTATAACATTATATCAAATCCACACCATAATATTCAAAAATATATTTCAAAAAAATTATTCTTTATTCATAAAAGTTGGGGTCTTACAATCATGATGGTTCAATTCAACGGAATGCTAGATTATGCCATTTTGGACAAGATAAAATGACCAGGTTAGCTCGAGCAGGTCTTTTAGGCCCACTCGTTAAGGTCAATCTACCCTTATGTGAAAATATTTTGGCAGGTAAATCAATAAGAAAATCATTCGGTAAAGCCACAAAGGCGGAAACACCATTGTAACTTATTCACTTAGACATCTGTGGCCCTATAAATGTGAAAGAAAGGTATGTACGTTCCTATTTTCTCACGATGATAGATGACTATACGCGCTTCGGGTACACTTTCTTGATCTCTCATAAGTCTGAGGCATTAGATTGCTTTAGACGTTATTTGATTGAGGTCGAGAATCAGTTAGATAAAAGTGTTAAGGCATTTCGAAATAACTGAGGCCACGAGATTTGTCCAATCATTTTAAAGAACTCTGTGAGGAAAAAGGGATAATCAGGCAACTAACAATACTGAGAAATCCGTAATAAAATGGTGTGGTTTGTGGCGGAGAGGAGGAACCTGACATTATTAGGCATGGTTAGGTCTATGATGGTACAAGCAAATTTACCTATCTTCTATTGGGCTGATGCATTATTGACTGCGACATATATACTTAATCGTGTGCCTTCGAAATCAGTTCAGTCCACCCCATATGACATGTGGACTGGTAGAAAGCCCGAATTAGGCAGAACGTGGCCTTGGGGATTAGCCGCTTACGTCCACAACACTTCTCATCAGCATAGGAAATTAGTTCCGAGGGGTAAGTAGTGTATCTTTATAAGATATTCTAAACACTCCAATGGTTATATGTTTGTTAAAGAGTAGCCTGATTGGACTGTATCTGAGATAGACTTACGAGATGCAGACTTCCTCGAGATGGATTTCCCTAGTAGAGGTGATGAGAGCAAGGAGATGAACCTTTATGAGATGGAGGAAGATTTAGGTGCCCCAACTCGTATAGTAGAGACCAAAGAGGATATTCCTCATACTTCTATATAAAGTGGGAGTGACATGCCTTCAAGCAGTTTTCTTCCATCGAATGAGGAAGATTTAAGAAAATGTCTCATTACCCGTATGCCAATGCTATAGGAAAACTAATGTATACAGCTGTGTGTACTCATCCTGATATAACATATGCAGTCGTTTATCTTAGTCGGTATCAGTCAAACCTTGAGATTGCTCATTGGAGGGTAATTAAGAGGATCTTGCGATATTTGAAGGGTACTTTGGACTACATGTTTTACAATAGAGGACTGGACCTGCGTTTGATTGGTTACTCCGACCTGGGGATGCGCAAGTTGACCTCAGGATATGCATTCTTGCTACATGGTGGTGCCATTACTTGGTGTAGCAAGAAACAGACTTGCGTTGCTCTTTCTACGATCGAGTCAGAGGTTGTAGCTTGTACGTCAGTTGTTCAGGAAGCCATATGGCTTAGGAGATTTTTTGAGGATCTTGGAGTCGTCTCTCATACTTTGGATCCCATGGCGTTGTTTTTTGTGATAGCACGGCGACCCTAGATTACACTAAAGACCCCAAGTATCATGGCATGACGAAGCACATTGACTTGAGGATGAACTTCATCAAAGATAACATAACAAATGATGAGGTGATATTGAGTATATGCCCACTGGACTTATGGTAGCTGATCCTTTGACGAAGTCGATTCCTAAAGATGCCTTTTGTAGGCATGTTAGTTTATTAGGGCTTCGTAGGATTTGATGTACTTTCTTATTTTCTTGTATATCACTCATCATTTAGTTTGTATTAGATATATTCATTATTATTTCGAGATATTTATCATTTATGCAAGATTCATTTGTTTCCACTTATGTTTGGTTCTTTTAACATATATGATAAATCTTTATATGTTCATAGAGTTTATTATGCATATTGGATATGCACACACTAAATATATGTTAACAGGTTGATTGACTCACTCACATGAGAAATCACCTTTGGCGCTTTGAAAAGCGAGCAAGTTTGAGACAGTTCATTTATTGGTGATTTGAGTAGTGAGTTATTGATGTTTTAGATAGAAATCAATTGACGCTTAGTAACGAGCAAAATAAAGCATGATGTCGCCTTGGCATGAGCCAAGATGAGGTTAACTTGGGTTAACCAAATATAGTATGCCCCACTATCTATATTAACCTGTATTGATAGCCGGATACAAAATTTCAGGTTTGGTGCTTTGAAAATGAGCAATCTGAAAATTTAACTTAGATGTTGTTGGTCGTTTTACCGATCAATATATGCGTGCAAGTATACACGGTCAACAAGTAATAAAGAGTAAGTAAAGTATCGTTCCCACAGAGAATTAACTAATAAAGTTTACCAAGCATTAACCCATAACCATTTCAGTCTTATTTAAACGAATGATATTATATTTTATATTTAAACTATGAAATTAAATAAACCTAACTATTCCTAGAGTGAGACTAGATAATGAAGACCTGAGATCATAATTTCATCTATTGACTCATTCAAATCCATACATTTCATGTTAAGCCAAACTAATTGTACCGGTTTGTTAGTCGAGAACACAAAAGTAAAGTATAGCCATCTCTCAATTTACCATACCCATATCACATATAATCCACAGTTGATAGAATACACATGAACCCCCACATTACCTAAACCACTATATGTCTATGTGATTTATGAATAATTAGGGTTTAATCCCAAGTTCTCAATTGACTACGAATGGTGCGTCGGTATATGTCTATCCTAAGCACAAATCATACATCCCAACACAATGTAGAATATACAATCATAAGCTATCAAGATCAGATCTAAACCCATACTTCGTCTTCCAAGTTCATATGGGTTATCACAGTAATTGATGGCCAATCAACTAAGCAAATAAGCATGAATCTTAATAGATAATCCTATAGCAATCAATAAGGCTAACAATGGAACATATCAGAAATAACTAATCCATAGAATCCATTACAATCTAAGAATAAAGTTTAAATCATAACTGAATTAATGTTATTATCCACACATTGAATAAACATCATAAGATACAATTAGAAATCAAAGAGAGAGTAAGAATAGAGAATGGTAGTGCAAATCTGTTCTCTTGCTCCAAGGTTGAATCTCCAATGCTTTTCAATCGCTTCAAGTCTTTAATCTAATCAACTCTAGAAATCACTACTCTAATCTACTATAATCTAATTATTCCAAAGTGAAGAAAGAAAATAGCAGTAGCTTGAGCCCCCAAGGGGTGGAATATTCCTTACATAATGAAAATACGTCTAATATATAAGCCCTAATTGAACCCCTCTCCAAATTACGCTCAATTACCTTTGTTTAATGAAAAGTCACTTTGGTCAACACCAAGTCGCTGCCACGCAGAATTGGCTTTGAAGTTGGGCAATACCGCGCCAAGAAAAAAATTCACGTTTTTTGGCTCGTGGTCGACGCTTGTACCGCGCAGAAATGTACTACAAAATCGCGCGCCCGCATGGTCCATTTTCTGCTGAAGTGTGTTTTGGTAAAATGGTCATAACCTTTGATCTGGGAAGAGTTACGGAGCCTTCCACCTATCAAATCGAAGATATCGACGAGATCTACAACTTTTATTCTTTGATGATTGAGAAATTCTGGCCGGATAAAGGTTGAAATTAGGCTGGAAGAGACTGTTATGAAAATGGCTAACCAAAACAACGAAGTTTGACGTCCGTTGGTACAAAGATCATAACTCTTGCATCCGAACTCCGATTAGAACGATTCAAGATGTTTCGGAAAGCTACGAAGACGCTCTACAATGTAAGCTAAGTTCCAAACCAAGACCATGAAGTAAACATGAAAGCCTAATTGATGTTTGGATTGCTTTTCTTTGCATTTTCCTTGCTTTTCCTTACCAATAGTCGCTCACACCGCTCCCAAACATAAGATCTACAAAATAAACACAAAATGCATGAAAAGTAACTAAGAAACATGAATATAAGCAACTAATTCAAGCAAAAGATACCGAATAAGTAAGTATAAAACTAACTTATCAAATACCCCCAAACTTAAACTGTTACTTGTCCCCAAGCAACACAATATAATGCAATCTACATGCTATACAAGCTACGCTACTATGACAATGAATCCCAAGATTTCCAGCCATGTTAAGAATTCCAATAAGATATGCTTCAGAGAAATATCAAGATCCAAGAACAAAGCATCAAACTAAGCTAAAGGCATAATGACATACAATCATATAATCCTAACCTGCTATAAATATGTTGTGTGTGTGTGATGTGTTCACATATAAGCTTGACAAAGGTGAAGATACCACATGCCACATGCTTAAGACAGAAAATTGAAGTTTAAATCAAGAAATGCATATACTAATGAGACATCAACTACTCCAACACATCAATACAAATTAAGGTTCAACAATGGGTTTATTCTGCTTTATTTTTACTCACGAGAGCGATTTCTGCACTTTCCCGCGGTGTTTATTGATTTTTTTTCCCATGACTGTGCAATGTCTCATTCCATTAGGCTAACAGTGCTATCCATTAGCGAAGCTTTCAACCAACGACTCCTGCACCATTAAGACCTTAGGTATTTAGGTGTAGAGACAATCCCCCAGCGCATTTTACTCAAGTAACAAAGGCCCCGAAACAAGACTAACCATGATGTTTATTCAATTTTTATTTTCTATTTTTTTATATAAAGCAAGCATACCCATGCATTCTCAAAACTTGAGTTTTAGTGTCTTCATAGTCATTACTCACTTCCTACACAATTCTATCATTAAAAACAACATTTTCCTCTCAGCAAACAAGCATGTTAATCTTAACCAACAAGCAAATAGGAACATTGTCGTGCTACCTGGTAACATTTAAACAGCAAGCATGAATTATATCATGTATAAAATTATAACTAAGCTCAAGATATCAACCAAGTTCAAAAATCTATCAAATTTCTATTTCATCATAGGCCAAATCAGAATTCAACTAACTAAAAGCCTGGGATTATGCAATGTTATGCAACTAAACACATACTATGTAAACAAGACAAAAGAGAACTAAAAAAATTTTTATGTAGAATTTAACTACAAAGATACTAAAATACCCCTACTATGCAACTTAAACATGCAATCAAACTATATGCAACTAACTATATGCAACAACTACTCACTACAACCCAATACCCCCAAACTTAAAATAAACAATGCCCTCATTGTAATTAAAAGTGAAAGAATACTCCCCTAAGTGGCAATGTCATCTCCGTTCGCCTCCTCATGATCCGATGGTATATCAGGCGATGGCTAAGTTTGAGATATTCTATAGTTGGAAATTGAGTGTGGGCTTCTAACTGTCTGAATGCTTGAGTCAGAAATTCTAAAAATTTAGCAATTTTTTCTATCGACGAGCTATAAGGCGCCATGACCGACATCAGACTCTGGCGACTTTAGTTTTTGTTTGACTTCTGTTTGATCTTGAATGCTTATAGCAATTGGACTGAACCTGAAAGGAGAAACAATAAAACTATTATTAAGACTTATCACTATCTGACATCTACTAAATATGGAAATATAAATAAGAATTAAACAAGGAGGGAGAAAGATTGGATGGGGTGCCTGCCATCGAGCGCTCGGTTTATAGTTCGTTAGCTGGACTCTTTTCTTGACACCGCTATCCAATTCCTCTACGATAAGCTAGGAACCCTCCATCCAAAACTGCAATGTGTGTAGGTATGTTCCCCATCATAAGAGTCTGTGAATTAAAATAGCCTAGCATATTTCCTGTACATGATGTCTCCATTTCTATTGCATAGCTAGGTGTGTCTTCCTTTGTATCTGTGAATATATTTTTGCATTGAGGCATGAAATATACAATGGGCTTTTCTTCTTCTATTATCTCTTCCTCAGCCCACCATGGTTTGTAAGAGGCCTCATAATCACAGGAGTTTTTGCTTTGGATGTGACTACCAATGGGACATGGGTGTGCAAAGTTCACTGAATTTTTCAACTCTAACTGAGAAGGCACTTGGGGTATTATACAAGACAACTCATGTTCTTCATTCTCCAGACCCCCAGTTGTCTCCTCAATGTCCACTCCTTTCATTTCATTTAGTGGTATGTACACTCCTGACTCTCCATTAGTTTCATCGTCCATGTCATAACACCAATTGTTTGGAGGGCGATTGATCAAGGCTTCGAACATTTGATCCATCTGATTCTGAAGATTTCGAATTGACCTCTCTTGCTCAATCATCTTCTCCTCAGTTGATGCTATAAATTTGAACCACAATTCCTCCAGTCTTGAATTATCTTTCTCAGTTTTGAAATCCTTGTATTGGGGACCATTCATTGACGAATTAATGAGTTGTTCCATCTGTTTGTTAAGATTTTGGCTTGATAACTCCTGACTCATCATCATCTCTTCATGGTCTGCTATGCTTTTTGACATGAATCCTTCAACCTTGAATTTTCTTCTTGTTGCATTGGAGGCGGATATGAGAAATCCAATGGATATGTTGGACTTGGGGTGCAGTATTGGTCTTGATAGTTATAACTCCATTCATAATCTGGGTGATACCCCCAACCTTGATGATAATTAGGATTGACATAGCTGTTGGAGTAATCACCCCATACTGTACTTGTCCAAAACTGATGTTGCACTGATAACTTGGATGTTCGTTAGCACAATATTCACATGTAACTGTTATCCCTCGAGTAGGTTGGTCTGTAAGAACATGCAACCTCTCCGAAAGTTTTTCAATTTGTGCTGACAATGTAGAAAATACATTGAGTCCCTCAGTGCTTATGTCCCTTGGTTGAGTCATATTTGCAAAAGGCCAGTGATAAGAAAAGTCACCCATAGTGCCTGAAAAGAGAGAAATATAAGAATATAATTAAAACAAAATAAAAATGTTTAAATTAAGACCAATTTGATTGAAATTAATGTTGGAAAAAATTATTAAAATAATTCCCTGGCAACGGCGCCAAAAACTTGTTGCCTCTTTTTCAGTTATGATAAAAGAGCTCTAACTCGTGCAAGCATACATGTGTCAACAAGTAATACAGAGTAAGTAGAGTATCGATCCCACAGAGAAATTTGTCAAATTTAAACTACTATGCATCAATTAAATCACTATATTTATATGCTTAAACTAATGACTATATTGGTAAATTACTCTAACTGCATATAACAACTAAAAAAAGAATAATAACGGAATAAACCAAGCCTGGAAATAATAGGATCCTAACTTCATTTAATACTTCATCTAATTACCACTATCATACAAGAATTGCTCACATATCACAGGAAAGTAACCAAGAGCACTAATAAAGTCATAGCCATTTTTCAATGTACTATGACCTACTTACATAGCATCCACAAGCGATAGACTCCATGTAATCAACAATATAACCAAAATCACTATATGTCTATGTGAAATTTCAATTATACTGAATTTAAGCACAAGCCCTTATGTTAACTCATACGGTAAAACAGTATACGTCTATCAGGTTCACGAAATACACAAGCCATACACAATAGCCCCATATACGTATGCTATCATGATTACAATCCATACTTGCATGTTCATTGTCAATTCCATACAAGTACTGAAATGAATGGTGATCAAGCATGCATACATACAAAACAATTATAATAGAAATCCCACATGATATGTAAAACAGCCCCAACAATCAAGCATGCAACCAAACTACATATTAAAATCCGTTAGAATCCCATAATGGAGTTTAGTTCATGACTAAACCAAAAACCATTATGGGATCAAAGCTAAACATGGTTAATAATCAAACAATTGAAAGATTTAGGATAGAAACGATCAAACCCAATTGCTGATTATAGACCAAAGTTAACGTTCAAATCCTTATATAAATCCAGCAAAATAATAATGATAATCCACAATGATAAAAAATCCCAAGAAGAATTGGAGAAGTAGGCGTTTAAGCTTCGTTCTACGTTGGAATCTCCCTCAACGTGTAAACCCTAGTTCCTACTATGAAAATACATAAAAAGTAATCAAAGATATGTCTGACACCAGTCAGATATCGTTTTAATCAATTTCAACCCTTTTAATTAAAAATTAAAATAAAATAAATCAACAACTTGAGCATCGCAGCGGTATTGCGCCCTCCGATGTAATCCTCGGCATGGTGGCGCGACTTACGATGTGTAATGTTGTCGGTAAGGGTGCTTGCATGGCGAGCGCTGCGTCCCCAAGCTTGTCTGCTGTGGCCATACGACTTTTACAACTTTGAATTACGGTTCTCACTCACAGAATCGATACATTACTGCTTGCTCCTTCCTTTGTCCATCCATGCTTAGTCTTCTGCTCCACTTGATCCTCATCCCAGCTTGTGCCTCGCTTCATGCGTCCATTAGTCTCGTGCCCTTTAATACCACCAAATTAGGCCATTTTCTGCACTTTTTCTCCAAAAGGAGTTTTAAGTAAATGCAATGCAAAATAACATGAAATGCAACTAAAAACACATTAAAATGTACTTGAGATGGGCATAGTTCGCGTGAATTGGTATTCAATAAGTAGGTATAAAACCCACTTATCATGTTGCCTCTTTTTCAGTTATGATAAAAGAGCTCTAACTCATACAAGCATACATATGTCAACAAGTAATATAGAGTAAGTAGAGTATCGATCCCACAAAGAAAGTTGTCAAATTTAAACTACTATGCATCAATTAAATCACTATATTTATATGCTTAAACTAATGACTATATTGGTGAATTACTCTAACTGCATATAACAACTAAAACAAGAATAATAACGGAATAAACCAAGCCTGGAAATAATGGGATCCTAACTTCATTTAATACTTCATCTAATTACCACTATCATACAAGAATTGCTCACATATCACAGGAAAGTAGCCAAGAGCACTAACAGAGTCATAGCCATTTTTCAATGTACTATGACCTACTTACACAACATCCACAAGCGATAGACTCCATGTAATCAACAATATAACCAAAATCACTATATGTCTATGTGAAATTGCAATTATACTAAATTTAAGCACAAGCCCTTATGTTAACTCATACGGTGAAACAATATACGTCTATCTGGTTCACGAAATACACAAGCCATACACAATAGCCCCATATACGTATGCTATCATGATTACAATCCATACTTGCATGTTCATTGTCAATTCCATACAAGTACTGAAACGAATGGTGATCAAGCATTCATACATACAAAACAATCATAATAGAAATCCCACATGATATATAAAATAGCCCCAACAATCAAGCATGCAACCAAACTACATATTAAAATCCGTTAGAATCCCATAATGGAGTTTAGTTCATGACTGAACTAAAAACCATTATTGGAGCAAAGCTAAACATGGTTAATAATCAAACAATTGAAAGATGAAGGATAGAAATGATCAAACCCAATTGTTGATTATAGACCAAAGTTAACGTTCAAATCCTCATATAAATCCAGCAAAATAATAATGATAATCTACAATGATAAAAAATCCCAAGAAGAATTGGAGAAGTAGGCGTTTAAGCTTCGTTCTACGTTGGAATCTCCCTCAACGTGTAAACCCGAGTTCCTACTATGAAAATACGTAAAAATTAATCAAAGATATGTCTGACACCAGTCAGATATCGTTTTAATCAGCAGCTTCAGGCATCGCGCGCGATCGCGTGCCCCTCTAGTATAATCCTCGCTTGGGCGCGTGACTTGCAATGTGTAATGTTGTCCAGCCGGGTGCTCGCGGGTCCCCAAGCTTGTCCTGTCGCACGGCCGCGCGACTTCTCCAACTTCAAATTCTGGTTCTGTTGCTGCAATTGATCTGTTCAGCTGCTCCTTCCTTTGTCCATCCATGCTTGGTCTTCTGCTCCACTTGATCCTCATGCCACGCATCTCTTAACTTGTGCCTCGCTTCATGCATCCATTAGCCCCGTGCCCTATAATACCACCAAATTAGGCCATTTCCTGTACTTTTTCACCAAAAGGAGTTTTAAGTAAATGCAATGCAAAATAACATGAAATGCAACTAAAAACACACTAAAATATACTTGAGATAGGCATAGTTCGCGTGAATTGGTATTCAATAAGTAGGTATAAAACCCACTTATCAAATACCCCTAAACTTGAACTGTTGCTTGCCCTCAAGCAATGCATACTAATGAACAATGAAAATGCAGCTACATTACTATGCAGCTAAGATATGATGCAAACTAGTCTCACATAGTTCCAACTCTAACAGAATTTCAGTCCAAATTGCCTCAGTGAAGTATCCAGATTCAAGATGAAATTTAAATAAGTACACTTAGAAGGGGGGGGTTGAATAAGTGTAGGCACAAACTATGTCCAATTTTTATTTCTTATCAAAAAGTCCTTTGGATGTTTAATGCAGCAAGCTGGATTACCAAGTCAGGATATTATTGAGTTAACCAGTTTTACTGACATGAATAGAATGCAGGCTGCTGGATGAAAAATAAGATATTTAAGCACGTAAAGCAAGGTGTCCATTTATCTTATCGGATATTGGACCATTAGAAATACTTGATCAAATTTCTTGAATCATGGGATAATATTATGATGCATAACTTATGGTAATTTTTTACCCATATCTTTTCTTAACCGTGTGTATCTATTCAACAAGATTTGATTCCTTATGTTGAGAAATTTTTAGCCATGCATGTTATTAACATGCACCATGAATCTGAAGTATGTAATGCACACATATCCTAGAGCCTTATTTTGGAAAGTAATAGATGCTAAGATCTTACATATATTCCTAGGACTCAATTTAGCTTTTCTTTCTTCAATGACATCTTAACTTTGGACTTTCTTCCTTGATGTTCCTGAAATGTTATAAGACATGGTTAGTAAACAAAAATGGTCATCATCAAAACATAGGGTGTGACATAAGTCAACATTCTCCCCCTTTTTGATGATGACAACAAAATAATTATGGCTCCCCCTAAAACCATGCATTTCAAGAGAGTTATAACTCCCCCTTAATTTATGTATGCTGTTAACTGCATATATGCAGTGTTTGGACAACCCTGCTTTCTGACAAGTTCAAAGTAGCCCTGCATTTTTTGGTTAGTCCATAATATGTTTTAAAACAAACATATAGGAAACGATTAAACCAACATCCATCAACAAAATTAAACCATAGTCTTAATAGCACAAGTTATCATGCACGAAAAATTTTAAAAAATTGTCTTTGGGAGCAGGGAAAAGCTAAAGCAAGCATAAGTCTTCTCCCCCTTTGGCATCAATCAAAAAGGTGTGTCTGGAATGCCAAAAGGGACAGGATAGCTAAACATCTTCCTCCTCAAGATTAACATGATTTGTCTGTGGTGTATGATCTCTTCCAGAGACATTGTGTTGGCAAATCTGGGGGGACGAGCAATGAAGGTAGGAGGAGGTAATGGAAGGTCTAGAAAGTCGCCTTGATATTCGGCCATCCAATTGCATTGGGGCCATTCGGGTATGCGTGCTTGGACTTAGTTTGCTTCCAGCTCCTCATTAAGATCATTCATGCGGCGCTCGGTAAAATGTCCCAGTCCCAATTTGGTTGCTGATGAACTTTAGCTTAGTACTCAATTGACAGGCGTTGCGGTTCATCTTCTGTTGCAGGGCTTCTACCATTGCCCGAGTGTGCAACTCGAAACCAGCTTGAAGATCAATAAAATCATCATCCACATTTCGAAACATAGCATGAAGATCATCACAACGAATAGGGAGTTTGCCTTTTTCAAGACCGGAGAGACGGAGTTGGATGTCTTTGATATCAGAAGTGATTTAGGCTTGATTGTTTGCGATTGTGTGAAGGATAGTGAGAATTTCAGGGGAAGAAGGCAGTGAAGTAAGAGGTATTGGTTTGGGAATTTCTTGAACTAGAAGAATGAACTTCCCTTTAAACAGAGTGATATGAGCCCCTTTGAGATAGTTCGAATCGATAGAATCAGTCAAGTGGATACAACCCTCATTGTCGAGTGGAATTTGGAAGTGGGTAAAGAGTTTGGTGAGGAAGCAGCTGTAGGGAAAACACTTTTTGGAATGTTTAACACAATGAATCATGTGTTTTAGCATCATGAGCGAAAAGTTCAAAGGTTGACCGGTCATTATTAACGCTACTAAGACCAAATCCTGATACGTGAAATCAGCCCCACCACCGAGACAATGAAGAAGATTGTATTGTAATAGTTTATGAAGAACAATTGCAAGAGGAGACACTTCGGTGGTTTTAAGAAGGGTGACATAGGACACTGTTGGGTCATCAAAATAATGCGAAGTTATCTTAGGGGAGAGAGAGGAGGTAGAGATTGGCCCTTTGAGAGTGAAGGGGCGATCACCGGTGTATGGGATTGATAGTATACTCCCTAAATCCATGGTTTGTGAAGAACAGGATTTACCTTTGACAAACGAGGTGTAGCAATCGCCATTATTTTCAAGATTGGTATAAAAGCTTCTTTGAACTAATTGGGGGGTAGGCTCTGGGGAGGGTGCTTAAGGAAGGCGGACCACATGACTCAAAGAGACGATGAAGAGGTGAGTTTTGATAGTAGAACATATCTATCGATTTTTCATAGACAAAAGATTTTTTGATAGATAGAGGTTTTAAAGCGGAGTTCAAAATTATGGCCTCTAAAAAGTCATCGGCACATCATGCAAGGAGACGAGAGAGGTATTATTTACGGTGATCGAGGCGAGCGGTGAGGGTCGTTGAGCTTATGTCGTTTGTGACTGGTCGATGTCCCGATTGGAGGTGGAGACGGTAGACTAGCTTCGAATTTGGTAGGGGAGGAGCCACTGGAGATGATCGTGACAGAGGATAGCCGTCGCTTCAATTTTTGAGTGACCGGTGGTTGGGATGTTGGAGAGGGAGGTGAGACTTCGTCTTCCGAGTCATTACGAAGTTGTTTGCCTCGTCTTGTTCTCATTGTAGCAGGGAAGAGTGGAGTCAATTGAGATTGTGGAGGGGGATGGGAGATATTCAGAGATTGGAGAGTCGAGGGAGAGAGAGAGAGAATGCGAACACGGTCTTTATGTATAGAACACGTTATCGAGATATGAGAAGTGGTGAAGCCGGCTTTGGGAAGGAGAATCTGAATAGATTTTAATGGGCATAATTATGGCTGAATAGATACACCGGTAATGTGTTTGTCTAATATCTTTAACTTACTCGGTTCATATTTGAATTAGACACATTCTGAGTTCTCTCCTTAGAGTATTGAATCGTTCTTCCCCTAGAGGTTTTGTAAATATATCTGCTAGTTGATGCTCAGTGGGAATGAATATTAATCTTATTAAACCTTTGGACACATTGTCTCTAAGAAAATGGTGGCGTACTTTTATGTGTTTTGTGCGAGAATGTAGTACTGGATTTTTAGAGATGTCTATGGTGCTTGTATTATCACAGTATATGGGCGCGGTTTCACATATGATGTGAAATCGCATAGTGTTTGGCGCATCCACAAAATTTGGGGCAACTGACAACTTCCTTTGCTAAATATTCACCCTCGAGTGGTGGATAGAAGCGACTGACGTTTGCTTCTTTGTTGTGCCATGAAACAAGACTTTGTCCCAAAATGTCTGAGCACCGCTTGTGCTTTTTCTATCTATTTGATGACTGCATAGTCGACATCTGAATAACTTATTAGATCAAAATTGTCACATTTTGGGTAGAACAATCCTAAATTTGTCGTATCACTCAAATATTTAAATATTAGTTTAACTTGACTGTAAGTGGGATTCTTTGGGTTTGGCTTTGGCCGAGCACATAGACACACACTTATACATATATATCGAGTCTAGAAGAAGTAGTTAAATATAGTAGGGATCCAATCATACCTCTGTATTTTGTTACCTCTACATCCGTACCTTTTTCATCTCTCTTTGTGAGTTTTATTGATGTACTCATTGGTGTGGTCTTTGAATTTGAATTGTCAAATCCGAATCTCTTAAGTAACTCTTTTGTGTACTTGGTTTGATGAATGAATATACCTTCGTGATTTTTTTTTAATTTGAAGGCCCAGAAAGTAGTTAAGTTCTCCCATCAAGCTCATGTCAAACTCCTTGTGCATGCATTTGGAAAACCACTCACAAAGAAAATTATTAGTAGCACCAAATATTATATAAATCTACATATATATTTGTACAATAATAATATCTTTATTTTGACGTTTAATAAAAGCAGTGGAGTCGATTTTACCTCGTATGAACCCATTTGATAGGAGATACTTACTTAATCTTTTTGTACCAAGCCCTTGGGGCTTGTTTTGAGTCCATAGAGTGCCTTCTTGAGTTTGTATCGTAATGTGGGAACTTGTCATGCTCAAATCCAGGTGGTTGTTTTACATATACTTCTTCATTTATGTACCCGTTGAGGAAGGCGCTTTTGACGTCCATTTGGTGTAGCTTGAACTTTACGAAACAAGCGAATGCTAGTAGTATCTGAATAGATTCCAAGCGAGACTCTTGGGGAAAATGTTTCTTCATAGTCTATTCCTTCTTGTTGGTTGTATCCTTGAGCTACTAATCTCGCTTTGTTTCTTGTAATTGTTCCGTACTCGTCAAGCTTGTTTTTGAAGACCCATTTAGTTCAATAATGGACACATCTTTTGGGGAGGATTAACTCCACACTTGACATCTTTCAAATTGTTGTAGCTCCTCTGCATAGCTAGAAGCCAACTCTCATCAAGTATGGCTTCTTTGGCGTTCTTTGGTTCAATTTGGGATAGAAATGCTGAGAAAGCACACATATTTTGTGCTTTTCTTCTTGTCATAACTTTGTCGTTTATGTTTCCAATGATGTTCTCAGGTGGATGGTTTTTGATGTATCTTACTAATTTTGGAAGTTGAATATCAAGTATTACTTCTTCAGTAGATTCAGAATTGTGGTCTTGTTGTTCATCCATTTTAAACTTCTTTGGATATGTTCTGATTTTCGGATTAAACTTCTTTGGATAGAGTCTAGAGTCTCTTTGCTCTTCTAAATTCATCTTCTTTGGATTGATTCCATGATCTTCTTTTGTTTTGCTTTATCTGGTAAAATTTGGATTTTGCGTGTCTCTAAGTTTCTGCATCTTCTTCTCTTTCTTTTGGAATATCATGGTTAGATTCGTTAAATTTGACATTTATAGATTCTTTGATACACATCCTTTGTACATTATAAATGCGATATGATACACTATTTTATGAATAGCCGATGAATATTCCTTCATATGATCTAGCATCAAACTTACCTAAATTTCCATTAGTGTTAAGAATAAAGCATTTAGATCCAAACACTTTGAAATAACTTATGTTAGGAAGCCGATTATTAAATAATTCATATGGTGTTTTCAGAATGATTGGACGAATTAATACTCTATTTAGCACATAACATGTGTGTGTCACTGACTTGACCCCCAAAATTTCTTAGGAGTTTACTTTCTGAATTAGAGTTCTAGTTATTTCTTGTAATGTTCTATTCTTCCTTTCTACCACTCCATTTTGTTGTGGAGTTCTAGGTGCTGAAAATTCATGAGAGATTCCTTTTTGATTACAGAATGTGATAAACTCCTTTTGAAATTCAGTACCATGGTCACTTCTGATTCTTATAAGATTAAGACTATATTTGGTCTCCAAATTTTTAATCGATTTTTCAAACTCTTTAAATGCCTCATCTTTTGTTCTAAGGAATAGTACCCATGTATATCTAGAGAAATCATCGACTATCACAAAAGCATAAATTTACTGTTTAGACTAGCATGCCTTTTTAGGTCCAAATAAATCGAGGTGAAGCAATTGTAAGGGAGAAGAAGTTGATACCATGTTTTTGATTTGTGAATGATGTTCTTACTTGTTTTCCAAGTTGACAAGGTTCGCATATACCTTTCTTCTCGAAATTCATTTTAGGTAATCCTCTTACTAAGTTCTTTGATGACAACTTCTTGATGAGGTCCATATGAACATGTCCCATCCTTCTATGCCATAGATTCGCTTCATCTTGAATGGTTGCAAGACATAATTCTTCCTCTGTCTCTCAAAATCAAGAGTATATATATTCCCTTCTCTTTGGGCAACTAAAGCGACATTGTTAGTACCATGTGAAATTGTACATTTATCTTTTCAAACTTTACTTGATGTCCATTATCCATTAATTGACTAACACTTGATGAGATTGAATTCTAGACCATTAACAAGATGAACATTATTAATGTTAACCTTACCATTACCGATTTTACCTTTCCCAATTATTTTGCATAACCGATTATCTTAGAATGTGACTGTTCCATGTTTCTTTTTGACATTTAGTTCCACGAACTTAGATTTGTCTCCGTCATATGTCGTGAACATCCATCATCGAGGATCCACTTTTGAGAAGATACTTTGGCTTTAAGACTTACCTGTATAAGAGAGATACAATTTATATTTTTGGTACTCATATCTTTTTAGGTCCACTTGTGTTAGTTGAAATCATATCATTTTTCTTTATCCAAATGGCTTTACTTCGATTTTTCTTTCGTGAGCAGTTTATCTCTAAATGTCCTTTAATGCCACAATTTTTGCAAGAGGTAAAAGGCGTGCAATAATTTAATTTAAATGATGATTTAGATTTTAGCATTTCAACTTCTTTCCTATATGTTGGGTTGTAACCTATGCCTTGTTTATCATAACTGAGTCTTTGTTTTCCTAGCAAGACATTTAGGTTTTCTTCCCCATGAACAAACTTAGCTAGAGAGATTTTTAACGATTTTATTTCCTTTTGTAGGTCATTAGTTGGAGGTGTTTTATTACTCGATTCATTGCCAAATGCATCAATGCACACATCTCTCATCTTTATCTCTTTTTTTTAATTTTTCAACTTCATTATTTAGATGTTTAACCTTGTTGAACAATATTTTATTAAAATTTCTAAATAATCATTCTTTGCTGCTAAAATCTTTTCCTCATTTATGTGTGTTGCTTTTTTCGAATCTTTCTTTTCATCTATTAGTGCTTCCACTTCGCTCATTAGAGTGTTTACTAGATCTTTTAAGTACATATTTTTTTCTTTTAATTTTTCATTTTCTTGTTTCAAAGTAATACTATCAGGGAAAGGTACCTCACTGGATTCACCTTCAAGTCTCATGAACCATATTTGAGCCAGTTCATCGTTTGCATCTATTTCCACTTCGGATTCTTCATCATCACTCCATGTTAGAAATGCTTTGTGCTTTTTGAACTCCTTGTTGCCTTGCTTTCCTTTGTTTTTGAGTTGGAAACAATCCTTTTTGAAGTGATCTGGTCGTCCACACTCGAAACAAGTTTCCTCGGTTGGCTTGTCTTTGTATTTGTTTGCGTTGAAAGTATTTTTCCTTTGATTCTTTCGTTGAAGTAGCCTCTTAAGTTTCCTTGATATCATGGCTATTTCATCATCCGAGTTATTTTCGAGTTCTTCTCCAATTCCTGTATTTAGAGCTAGTACTTTCTTTCGAGGAACTTCTTCCTCGTCATCATATATTTTCAATTGGTGTTCATATTCTTCTAGTTCACCAAAGAGAGTTAATGTATCCATAAAAGAAATATTGACGGAGTCTTGAAGAGTAGTAATTTTAGATGCAAACCTTTTGGGCATAGCCCGAAGTAGCTTACGATTGATTTCACTTTGTGGAATTGTCTTGTCGAGTAGCTTCAAGGAGTTTATAAGCGCCAGAAATCGTGCTTGAGCTATTTTGATCGTTTCGTCTCTTTCCAGTTTGAACATTTCGTAGTCATGCATGAGCATACTTAGCTTGACTTCTCGTACTTTGGACGTTCCTTCATGACTTATCACTAGGGTATCCCAAATCTCCTTTGATGTGTTGCATGAAGAAACTTTATCTATTTCAGATTGCACCATGCCGCTGAGGAGAGTGTTCATTGCTTTTGAATCGTATGACACCATGTAGGTTTCAGTTGAGTCCATCTCGAGTAGAGTTTTTGGAGTACCATCATCTTTTCTTGGGATTACCGGTCCATTCTCTACCACCCACCATTCTCATGGGTCTCGCTTAAGATATATCCTCATCCAGAACTTCCAGAAGTTATAGTTATCAGTTCCAAAAAGTAGTGGAGGTCGGTTCGTTGATTGACCTTCGTGATGAGCGCTTCCAAGTTGTGCCATGTCAGAATCTTTCCCTACAAGTCACCTTTAAGACCAAGATAAGTAGAGCCAAGCTCTGATACCAAATGAAATTTAAATAGGTACACTTAGAAAGGGGGTTGAATAAGTGTAGGCACAAACTATGTCCAATTTTATTTCTTATCAAAAGTCCTTTGGATGTTTAATGCGACAAAAGTTGGATTACCAAAGTCGAGGATATTATTGAGTTAACCGGTTTTCTTGATATGAATAGAATGCGAAGTGTCTTTGGATGAAAAACAAGATATTTAAGCACAGAAAGCAATCACACCAACACCAGAATTTTTACGTGGTTCAACTACTACCCTCTAGAATAGTAGTCTAATCCACGTCCAATACCAACTAGTATTGGAGACTCACTTTTATTAAACTCTTCCAATTACAATACAAGTTCCAATAATTTGAACACCTTTGTTCCCTGTGCACCTATGCACTCCTAAGCACCTATGCTTTCCTTAAACTTGATTGTAATAAGTTACCAATTCAAAAACAGAATTACATGTAATATTGATTGAGGTAGGAAAAGTAAAATACACACTAGAGGTCTAATGATCAAGCAATATATAACTCACCAACTTAAGGCTCTAGTATAGAATGATATGGAATGCAAGAAGAATATTACCAGAATGTATCCGAAGTTGCAGCCTTGTTCTTAATGCAATCAATATCTGTCTCAGTGAAAAACAATTTCGTAGCTTGTAAACTATATTTTCTGTGTATGTTTTTCGTATCTTGTTATGTTAAAGATCTCAGATTATATAGACCTCTTCTAGGATATTACCGTTGCAAAGGTTTTGCTACTGTGATTGACTAAAATACTTAGCACAAATCTTTCCGTTCTGTATCAATCATAATCTACGCAGCTTGATTTCAATCACAAAAATTCTATTTTCTAAACAATCACGCCATCAGTATTTAAGAATTAATTAATTTTCATTTGCATGGGAGAAAGGCATGACACAGATTACTAACAGTCCCAATTACACAGTCGGATTTTATTACCTTATATGCCCATAAACATTTGCTGACATGTTTCCATATATCTTAACATGCATTAGTTCGTTAGAGTGAATCAATTAAGTTGCTCAAATCGTGGCGAGAGATCTTGACACATGATTTCTGCTATGCAACATGCAATCAACTAGTTACCTTAATTAATTTCCTAGATTTAAGACCCTTAATTTATGACGCATGATGATAGGATCGGCATGATGTCATGGTTTATGTTAACCATAAAGTGTATCAAATATTGGCGGTGTCCATATATCTTATCGGATATTGGACCGTTGGAAATACCTATCAAATTTCTTGAATCATGGGATAATATTATGATTAAATAACTTATGGTAATTTATTTACCCATTATCTTTCTTAATCGTGTGTATCTATTCAACAAGATTTGATTCCTTATGTTGAGCAGTTTTAGCCATGCATGTTATTAACATGCACCATGAATGCAAGTATGTAATGCACATGTCCTAGAGCCTTATTTTGGAAAGTAATAGATGCTAAGATCTTACATATATTCCTAGGACTCAATTTAGCTTTTATTTCTTCAAAGACATCTTGACTTTGGACTTTCTTCCTTGATGTTCCTGAAATGTTATAAGACATGGTTAGTAAACAAAAATGGTCATCATCAAAACATAGGGAGTGACATAAGTCAACAAAGGCCCCGAAAGAAGACTAGCCACATTACTGCTATTTGATTTTTTCTTTTTTTTTTTTTATACATAACATACCCATGTTTTCCCAAAGTTTGTGTAGCGCCCCCAAATCCGGGTCCTAAATCACCACGGATCTGGTGCACTATATCTATAACTATTGCGGAAGATATAAACATAAATTGTTTATACATTAAACATTATACACTATCCCCAAAGTCGAGTAACCATAACTTATACACAATTCATATCCTATCTAACATACCATGTTATTATAATAAATTACTTTTACAAACCTAGCTGCACACATAGTCCCAAGCTGAGCTTGGCTTTATCTTTCCTTGTATCCGACGCATTCGCCTTAATCTGCAATGTTTTATCATGATATAGCAAGGGTGAACATGAAAGTTGCCCAACAAGTTTAAATTCTATTTAAGGATATATCATGATTGAAAAAGTCAGAATAATAAGCTAGCTATAATTCATCAATATAATTGAGAACTAGCACGAACAAACTTTTGACTGAACAAGTATTGAACATGAACAAATATATCTGGACCAACTGGTAATGAAGGTGATCAGCCTTTCATACCTGACTTATACATGCAATATGTACAGAGTACAATTCTACATGGCAATCAACAATGATTAACCATAAGCATATCTGAATGAAACAACTCTTAGTAGAGTTTAGTAAAACTTGCCTGTTCCATTGATTACCGTTACGAAATATACTAAGCTTTATCCGAAGACCTAATATAGATAATACCGATCTCCAAATATTAGAATAATATCATCACAGTATAATACTGTTATATATATATATATACATAGAATAACTTAAACACATAACACATAACCCTATTAGTCTGTACAACACATAAAACTTAGCATCAAGTCAGACTATTTCAGTCAGAGTTGAAACTGATACAATTTTATCATCCCGACGGTCTAGTCGAACAAATATCGAGTTTAAGTTCAATTAAACTCTAGCTAAACACTTAACAATATCTTAGACAATTTTCTAAGCAGTCAAAATAATTTTCATAGACTTGATATAATTTTCAGTTTAAACAATTTATGTTTATATCTTCCGCAATAGTTATAGATATAGTGCACCAGATCCGTGGTGATTTAGGACCTGGATTTGGGGGCACTACAGTTTGTATATCAATGCTTCATACAGTTTAAGATCACTTTCCACATATTTCTCTTTTTAAAACTACATTTTCTATCGAGCAATGCAACACATACTTCTTATACCTACAAGTGATTATGAACACATTCGTGCAAACTGAAAGCATTTAAACAACAATATGAATTTCATCATGTAAAACATTATATCTCAGCTCATGTTATCCACAATACTCAAGAATCTTTCAAAAGTCACTATCATCATTGGCTAGACAAAATTTTCAAAAAGCTAAACATTGTGAGACATGCAAACTAAAACATATTAGCACAAACAATAATAACTAAAATTAAAAAAAATTCTGCAAAATTTTATCTAACACATAAACGTGCAAAATTAAAACTAAACATGCAAAAACTAAATGAAACTATATGCAACTATACTACTACTCCAATACCCTTAAACTTATAATATTCAATACCCCATTGAATGAAGGTAAAGGGTATGAAAACTCCACAATGATCGTTGCTGTACCACCCTCCTCGGGTGGTGAATCAGTGGTGGATATGGCATCGCCGTCTCCAACCCGAGGCCACTCTAGCATCATTCCTTGTTGTGTAAAAGCCTCGGCTAAGGCCCTCGTGAGTCCCGTAACAAATGCTCTGAAGCTATCGTACATGGCATCGACTTTTCGCTCCAACCTTCGGAGCTGGCGATCACCATGGGCAGCATGTGCTTGTGTGGACGGGCCTGCCTCATCTGTCTGAGGGGGCTACTGTGATGGCTCTAAAAATGTGGGTCGGAGAATAAATCCTCGTCCGCGCGGTTGTGGTTCACCTCCTGCCCAATCTTAAAATTTTGCAATGGTGGCATGTGTGATGTCCTGACTTGGGTTTTGCATTTGTTCATTGCACCAATTGCAACCCTGATGAGCACATAGCATAGCTATCACTGAGGCGTGGGGAATACTCCCCGTAGTACTTCCTCGCAGATACTTCAAAATATTTTGATGAATCAAATGACCCACGTCAATATACTTGCCCGTAATTATACCCCACAGAATTATGGCCCTTTCCGCCGTGATCTCATGCTGATGAGACAAAGGCAATAGCTTGGCACATATGAAAAAATTCCACGCCTTGGCATATCGATTCAGTCTTGAATTTCTTTGGGAATATGCGAGGTTGGTTCGTCTTAAAACTTTGTAAGTCCACTTTGTGTTCCAGCACGCACAATTCAAAGAATAACAAGCTCCAAGTCTGCTTCCATATGTGCCCCTGTGATCCAATTAGCAGCCCCTATTGGTGGTGTCTCGGTGAGTCTGAAAATGGTTCTGATGGTGGTGGGTCTGTAGTCTATCTCGAAACCTCAAACTATAGCGATACCACTCATGGTGACTTTGGCATTGGCGTAAAACTCTCAGACTATGCTCATCGGAATGGGCGTGGAGAGGCGCAAATACCCACCCCAAATTTTCTCGTGGATCATGGCGCATAACTGACCATCTTGTCCTTCCGGTTTGAATCCCCTTTCTTTGAAAAATGTCTTTGCCACAATTCTGTAATACTCCTGCTGAGCTTCCAAATTCAGAAATTTGTTGTGGTCTACAATATCTTCCCCTTGACTACTGGAGGAAGATGATGAAGAAGATGAAATGGAATAGGCTCGCTTAGGACCCATTTGCTTTAAGAAAGAACTGAGAATGATATTCTTGATAATGACTAAGAGTGGCTGATGACAATATCTCCAAACTCGTTGCTGCACTCCCAATTAATACCCTAGCTTTATAGCAGTGGATGAGAGTGTGGGTTTGAGCCTTGATCATGGAGAGAATCGTGGGTATGTGCTGAGATTAATGGCTTTGATTTTTAACTGATAGAGAGAAGGAGACATGTGTTATGGAGACTAAGGTGATTATGCTGCTGTTATGGTTTCAAATGAGAGTCCAAATGATCTCAATCACGTTTTTAAACTTAAAAAAAATTTCCACGTCGATGTCATGGCATGTGACCACGCGAGTTTTAATAAATTTGGAAGCCATACGCCATAAAGTGGCAATCGTAGTCTGGCAAGCTTATCGCGCAGGTCTGTGCTAAAATTGTCGCACGGCCGCGTGATCCTTTTATCTACACTGCTAACTTTTATTCTCAGGACTGCAAGACAATGAGGCATGTACTCCAATACATCTGCAATAACATCAATAGATCTTATCACAGCATGATTTACTAAATAAAAATGAGTACCTATTATATCACCCTTATTTCAATGCAATGCACAAACGCACTCATATGCGATTCAGCTACGATGACAATTAAGTAAAGAGACTCACATTATCCTAACAAAAAATGAAAATAAGCTAACAAAAGCAACTTGAACTGAATAACTACTAAGTTGAGATAGAAATAATGGGTTGTCTCCCATCAAGCGCTAAGTTATAGTCAATTAGCTTGACTGTCTCTGAATCTCATGTTGAAGATAGAATCGAGGTGACTTTCTTTCTGTCTACCTCACCACCAGAATAATGCTTCAATCTGTGTCCATTCACTTTAAAAGGCTTGTCCGGAAACTTATCACATATTGCAATGGTTCCATACTGTGGAGTGGTATCCAGATATTGAACGAGTTTATTTAATTCCTCACCCTCTACATCTGAATTTTCAGAAATGACACTTCTCACTGGTTCATAATCCACTACTCGCTGTACTCCGTCATTTGAACCCGATCCACCAAATCCACCCGGAAGCATTCTTCTTCATCTGTTGGGAGCTTCATGGTTTTGAAGACATGAAATGTGACCTCCTGATCATGTACACACATAGTGAGTTCCCCTTTTTGCACGTCTATCAAAGTCCTTCCTGTGGCTAAGAATGGTCTCCCCAGTATGATCGGTATACTTTTTTCTTAATCCTAATCTAAGATGATAAAGTCAGCCAGAAAGATAAATTTATCCACTTTCACCAATACATCTTCAACAATTCCTCATGGATACGTGATGGATCTGTCAGCTAGCTGCAAAGAAATGTTTGTCGACCTTGGCACCGGCAATCACAACTGATTAAACACTGACAAGGGCATCAGATTAATACTTTCCCCAAGATCACATAAACACTTTTCGAAGTTTATCTTTCTGATCGTGCATGGAACTATGAAAAGCGCTGTATCTTTCAAACTTTGGAGGTAGTTTCTATTTGAAGCTAATCGCTTTGCATTCCTCTGTCAAGGCCACTGTCTCAAACTCATCTAGTCTTCTCTTCCTTGACAATATACCCTTCATAAACTTTTCATAGCTTAGCATTTGTTTCAATGCCTCGGCGAACGGTATATTGATCTGCAGCTTTTTGAATACCTCCAAGAACTTACTAAATTGTTTATCTTCCCTCTGCTTATTTAATCTCTGTGGATACGGTACTTGAGGGTGAATTGGTGGCACTGAACTCTTGAGCTTCTCCTCTGAACCTGCTTTATCTTTCTCTTCCTGCGGAACCTCAGAATTTTCCAGATTTTCTTCCTCAGCATTCACCTGCTCTGCCTCGCATGACCACGCGACTTCCTTAGTGTAATCAGGCGTAGACGCGCGACTTATAGAATCTACAATGTTTTTCCCAAATCTCAATGTGATCGCTTGACACTGTTCCTTCCCATCTCTTCTTGGATTTGTCTCTGTATTACTTGGCAATAAACCCTGGGGCCTGTTGTTGAGCATGCTCGCCATTTGCCCCATTTGAGTCTCCAGATTCTTGATAGCCACTACTTGGCATTTAATCATAACTTCCGTGTTTGCCATATATTTCAACATCATCTCCTCCATTTCTGATTTCTTTTCTGGCTGTGGTGCAGCTGGAGTGTGATGTTGTTGTTGTTGAGAAAATCCCGATGGAAATGGTGGTTTTAATGAAAATCGTATTTGAGATAACGTCATTTAAAGCATTGGTTCTATTTGAAACCGGTCTCTTTGATTTCCTTGGTTATTTGACCAACTAAAGTTTGGATGGTTTAGGTTGTTGGGGTGGTATGTGTTCTGAAACTGTCCTTGATCTTTCTTGTAATTGCCCACATACTGTACCGACTCCGAGCTGATAGCACATTGATCTGTCGAGTGTGACCCTGCACAAATCTCACATACGAAAGCAACTGTTTTCACTTTGCTCTCTGTCAGTGTATCTATCTTCTTTGCCATCGCTACCATCTATGCCGACAACTGGGTAATAACATCTACCTCCAACACACCTGTAACTTTGGGTTGTGGCATCCGAGATATAGGATTCTGGTAATCATTTGCAACCATAGTCTCGATAAGTGTATAGGCCTCGTCATAGTTCTTTGCCCATAATTCCCCTCCTGCAGCTGCATCCACAATAGGTCTCGACTGCTATCCCAATCCATTGTAAAATAAGTTGATCACCATCCAATCTGGCATACCATGATGCGGACACTTCCTCATCATCTCTTTATATCTCTCCCATGCTTCATATAAGGACTCGCCCTGTTGTTGCTCAAACTGCGAGATAGCTGTCCTCATTTTTGCAGTCTTAGCCATTGGAAAGAACTTAGCTAAAAATTTCTGTGCTAAGTCCTCCCATGTAGTGATTAAACCTGACGGCAAAGAATGTAGCCAACTTCTCGCTTTATCCCTCAATGAGAATGGGAATAGCCTAAGTCTGATAGCATCCTCCGTCACACCATTGTATCTGAATGTATCTCAAATCTCAATAAAGCTCAATAAGTGTTCATTCGGATCATCCATAGCAGCACCCCCCAAACTGTACTGAATTCTGCACCATCTGAATAGTGCTCGATTTTATCTCAAAAGTATTGGCTGCTATCGTCAGTCTGATTATGCTAGACTGTAGTTTGTTTATATTTGGCATGGAATAGTCCCTTAGAGCCCGGTGCTCTTCTCTTTTCTCAATTCTCTGTTCTTCTGCCATACTAACTATAGTACTCTCTAACTGAGCTTGCAAATTTCTTCGCACACTAGCTTTCCAACCTTTTCCGTTAATGTTATCCTGTGTTGGTGTTAATTCTGAGTTGGATGATCGCGTGTGCATAAAAATCTACAAGTACCTGAAACCAAAAACAAAACAAAAATAGAAATGAGAAACGATCAGAATTATCTAAGTCATACAATATAGCTTGAAACTGATGATAATTATTTAAATTAAACTCCTTTCCCCGGCAACGACGCCAAAAACTTGTTGGTCGTTTTACCGATCAATATATGCGTGCAAGTATACACGGTCAACAAGTAATAAAGAGTAAGTAAAGTAGTATCGTTCCGGAGAATTAACTAATAAAGTTTACCAAGCGATAACCCATAACCATTTCAGTCTTATTTAAATGAATGATATTATATTTTATATTTAAACTATGAAATTAAATAAACCTAACTATTCCTAGAGTGAGACTAGATAATGAAGACCTGAGATCATAGTTTCATCTATTGACTCATTCAAATCCATACATTTCATGTTAAGCCAAACTAATTGTACTGGTTTGTTAGCCGAGAACACAAAAGTAAAGTATAGCCATCTCTCAATTTACCATACCCATATCACATATAATCCACAGTTGATAGAATACACATGAACCGTCACATTACCTAAACTACTATATGTCTATGTGATTTATGAATAATTAGGGTTTAATCCCAAGTTCTCAATTGACTACGAATGGTGCGTCGGTATATGTCTATCCTAAGCACAAATCATACATCCCAACACAATGTAGAATATACAATCATAAGCTATCAAGATCAGATCTAAACCCATACTTCGTCTTCCAAGTTCATATGGGTTATCACAGTAATTGATGGCCAATCAACTAAGCAAATAAGCATGAATCTTAATAGACAATCCTATAGCAATCAATAAGGCTAACAATGGAACATATCAGAAATAACTAATCCATAGAATCCATTACAATCTCAGAATAGAGTTTAAATCATAACTGAATTAATGCTATTATCCACACATTGAATAAACACCATAAGATACAATTAGGAATCAAAGAGAGAGTAAGAATAAAGAATGGTAGTGCAAATCTGTTCTCTTGCTCCAAGGTTGAATCTCCAATGCTTTCCAATCGCTTTAAGTCTTCAATCTAATCAACTCTAGAAATCACTACTCTAATCTACTCTTATCTAATTATTCCACAGTGAAGAAAGAAAATAGCAGTAGGTTGAGCCCCCAAGGGGTGGAATATTCCTTACATAATGAAAATACGTCTAATATATAAGCCATAACTGAACCCCTCTCCAAATTACGCTTCAATTGCACTGTTTAATGAAAAGTCAGCTTTGGTCAACACCCAAAGTCGCGCGGCAGTGCAGGAATTGGCCTGAAGTTGGGCGCGGCTGCACTCAAGCAAAAATTCACGTTTTTTGGGCTCTAGGGTCGCGCGCGACCGCACAGAAAATGTACTACAAAATCGCGCGCCCGCGCGGTCCATTTTCTGCTGCAGTGTCCTCTGATAAAATGGCCATAACTTTTGATCCGGGAAGAGTTACGGGGTCTTCTACCTATCAAATCGAAGATATCGACGAGATCTACAACTTTTATTCTTTGATGATTGAGAAATTCTGGCCGGATGAAGGTTGAAATTTGGCTGGAAGAGACTGTTATGAAAATGGCTAACCAAAACAGCGAAGTTTGACGTCCGTTGGTACAAAGATCATAACTCTTGCATCCGAACTCCGATTAGAACGATTCAAGATGTTACGAAAAGCTACGAAGATTCTCTATAATGTAAGCTAAGTTCCAAACCAAGACCATGAATTAAACATGAAAGCCCAATTGATGTCCGGATTGCTTTTCTTTGCATTTTCCTTGTTTTTCCTTACCAATAGTCGCTCATACCGCTCCCAAACATAAGATCTACAAAATAAACACAAAATGCATGAAAAGTAACTAAGAAACATGAATATAAGCAACTTATTCAAGAAAAAGATACCGGATAAGTAGGTATAAAAACCAACTTATTAGATGTTTATGAAGCGACTGAGCTAAGATCCGTACGGTATGACCATTGGACATATGCTCATGTGGATGAGATTGTCTGTCATGACATGATAACCGGTCGCAAAGTTTCAAATGTGGTAATTTGAAATTTTTTAAGGTCCGCACAACAAAGCTATATAATAGCATGTTGTGAGCGAGTTACATGTGCTCAACGACCATGTAAAGGAGGTGAGAGAATGAATCCTTGTTTCCTCACCGTGTGAGTCCTGTAGGACAAGTTTTTGTTCCTACATCAAGTGTTCTTTGACTACACTACAAAGACATGGATTAATGCTGCTACTTTGGTTTTAATTTCTAAGATCGGGATTGATGAGACTATAAGGACCGATTCTGGGAAAGCAGTTAATTCATTTCTGAGTAGTATTAGGGCAAAGGGGAAAAAATTTGAATTCACCTCGTTATGCACTTATTATCGACAACTATAGCGCATTGATAGCGATATAGTAATAAGTGATATATGAAATGGACTTGGGCCCAAAGGTGGTTAAGTAAGGCTCTCTGAGTGATTAGAGATATTTAACCTAGTGAAAATTCAAATGTGCTGGGGTACTCTAAGTTTATGGGTTGTAACCTCTACGTGAACTTATTGAGTTTGACGTGAGAGCTCCCGCATTGTTTTCTTTAAAAGGGTAGAAGTCTCTATGTTGGTCCTAACAGGTTTTATATAGAGCTTCCGCATTGCAGGTGAACTCAACAGTCGTACGGTTCGGCAATTAGAGGTTTACATGTTTTTGGTTTGAGCTACTTTTTGGCAGATGTGAGGATTACATCGTCCCCGCCATGGGTGAATGAGAGATGTTGGATCTTGGGTATCCAAATGGGGCGCCCATGGAGGGTCCGACCCATTCGATTTAATTAATAGTCTTCCAAGTTGACAAGGTCAAGAGCTATTCATTAATTTTGAACGTAACTTCACTGAATGTGGAGAGAAAGTGGGGAAGTGGTTCAACCACTTCCATATCAAATAACACGCAATTTATTAAGTTTGGCCTTATAAAGAGCGCTCCCAAATTACAGACCAAACCTTAATTGTTACATACCGTGAGTTAGTGCTCTGTTCTCGATCGTAGTTCGAAGACGCTGTTAGGTTGAAGAGAAATATTGATTTGGAGGAGGTTTTCTCTCATCAAAGGTTTTTCACGCTACAAGAGGTAAGCCTTTGATTCTCCTGATTATGTGTAAATATATAAATATCATGTGTAATAAAATCCTTCAGAGACAAAGCTCAAGTTTGAGTATTAGTAAGGTAGAGAGAGAAATTAAACAGTGAGTTTATTTTCTCATATATAGTAAGACTTGTATTCTAAAATATTTTGAATTTCTGAGATCTTTTCCCGTGATTTTTTCCCAGTTGCATTTCTACGTAAAATTCTTGTGTCATTATTTTATCTTATACAAAAAGTGTGTATTATTTTGTGTGCTTGATTTCTCAACTAGCTGAAACTAGTACCCTTGATTATGCTTGAAGAAGATTGGTTAGAAAGGAAATAGACCAGCCACCATGGTATTAGTCCAATGGTCTCGTAGTATAACTAAATATGCTACCTAGAAGAGTGGGGCAAGATAAGCTAACAATAGCCATATTTTGATCCTTAGGGACAAGGACCATTTCAAGCAATGGGTGTCAAGAGGAAAATACAGATAGAGGAGCAAGGGAATAACAACATAACCAATTTGAGGCTTATAGCCGTTGGGAGCAGGGGACTAAACAAAGTCGTTTCATTCCAAGTTATTTTTCTGTTTTAATTTTAATCATTAACACGTGTCTTTTTATGAATGAGAGAAGTTGTTAGGAATCTGATAGAAATTTGTTAGATCTTGGTGATATAATGCAGCCATCATGATGTAAAAAGGTATATGAAAATCTATGAAAATTTTTCGAGAGTGGGTTTTAGGTTTGTGTGAGGAAGAGGGTGTTTGTAGCTTTCCGTGCAAAAAAAGTTGTGAGTTGGAGAGATAGTTTTTGGAGTTTGTTGGGCCAGGGATATTTGGGCCTATGAATTATAGTGGGCAGTTATCCCTATGGTGTCATGTGGACTTGGATTTGTTTTGGAAGGAGGGCTTTCTAGTTTTACTGGATTTACAATCACAATCATCAACTTCCTGTGTCTGAAATCATAGAGAACATTAGGACGATTTTAGCTGTGGGACAGTCGACGGCAGGAGGTTCTTCTTGTCAGAGAGGGTCTGTTAAAAATATATTGGGGCCATCAAAGAGAATCCTTGAGCGACTTGGCTCACAGAGCACTTCGGTAAGGTCTGAAAGTAGAGATTGCGATGATGTCAGGAGGAGGCTGTTCTCCACAGCCAGTAAGGGGACTATGAACGATCGGAGGAGGGTAGAAGGCACACCGCCTCGAACCCGACACCGAGATTATCAGGAGGATATGAAATCTACTCTGGCCAAAATGGCACAGTTGACGGAGGAGGCTTTGAAAGTGATGTTGCAACAAAAGGAAGAGATTATGAAGCAGATGGTCCTTGTGGCCGAATAGAAAACCGAGGCCTCCAACCACAATCAACCCAGAAGGTGGGGCAGGTCTCCCAACAAACAGTCCAGGGGACTGAGGGCTGAAGGTACAAGGCGATCTGAGAGTAGGCTTCGGAGCTGCTCTCATAAACAAAGCAGATCGAGAGTTCGCTCACCCGAGAATCCAAAGAGGGTACACCGCATTGTGGGTTCTTGGTATAGTAAGAACGGCAGACGAAGCCCTTCCAGGGTAGATAGTTTGGATGAAAAGGGTCGAACCGGCCATGGTAAAAAGGAATCCCCAAATAAAGAAGTGTCCACAAAGCTGGAAGGGATGGAACTGTTGACCAAAAAATTGGAGGAGCTTCAAAGAGAATTGGCCAAAGTCAAACAGGGGAAGGTGAGTTTGGGTAGGAAGGCGTCCTTTTTCTCTCCCGAGATCATTCGAGAAAAGGTAGATCCCAACAAAAATCTCCCTTATATGGAAATTTATTATGGTTCGGGAGATCCGTACGAACACAGTCAGGCGTATGACAGATTGATGGATTACTATAACTACAAAGATGCAGTCAAGTGTCAAACCTTCATGAAAACTTTGAGGAAAGATGTCAGGCAGTGGATGATGACCTTAGCCCCGAACTCAGTCTCGTCATGGGAAGACTTATGCAATAAGTTTCATGCTCGCTTCAGGAGAAATAAGAGAAGGAGAAAGCCCACATGATCGTTGTCACAGATCTAACAACATTCCAATTAGACGTTGGGCCAGTACGTTAAATGATTCAGGGAGACGATAGGACATGTAGCATATCTCAATGACCTCTAAGCAGTAGGGGTCTTTCAGAACGGGTTGGATCTGGTGAAGCCAAAAAAATTAGTGAAGAAGCATATGTTTAATCACCCGAAGAGCCTGGTAGAAGCGTTAGAGAAAACTAAAGGCTTCATAATGGTGGAGGAAGCCGTGAGTAGTTTAAAGCAGGGCACTTCATAGAAACTGATGGAAAAGAAAAAGAATAGATCAGATGGAAACCAGAGGAGGTACGGTGGTAATAATGATCGGTCTGATGGGTATCAAAGAAGATACAATAATAACGGCGGTTCAGGGGGAGGTTGCCTACCTTTCCTGAGTCAGAAGGTAAACAGGGTATTCACAAAGCTTAATATTGATCGGGCTACCATACTGGAACAGATAAAAGGGCAACCTACTTCTAACCTCCCAAAGATAACATAAAGTCAGGCACAAGGAATCTGAACAAGTATTGTGATTACCATCAGGCAGCAGGGCATGCTACGGAGGACTGCTGGGGCCTAATAAACATGATTGAAAAGAATGTGCAGAATGGGGCGTTATTTCAGTATGTGGCGGGACGAGAAGCCCCGAAGATACAACAAGGGAATAGTGCACCCGTCCAGATTAGTCAGCCCGTACAGCCGGATCAAACTCAAGTGGTATGTCAGGTTGTGGATGTAATCACATGCGAAACTATGGGGAAGGTTTCCAGAAGAAAGTGACGTGGATACTTGGATATGGTAATGTCAGTGGCGGACCAACCTGCAAGGCGGAAAGGGCGTACCCTAGTTCGGTGATCTCACTCAGTGATGATGATTTCCCTGCAGAACTGATCGAACCACACGAGGGAGCATTGGTAATTATTACACAGGTGGGTTCGGTGGATATAAAGCGGATGATGATAGAAAATGGGTCTTCGGTGGATATCCTGTATGTACACGCTTATCAAAGGATGAACCTGGATATGAGGAAAATGGAGATCAGGAAGGAGTCTCCATTGTATGGGTTCAACAACGAGCCGGTCAGAGTTGCAGGGACTATTGAGCTGTCAATGGTCTTTGGAACGGCTGCAAAACAGGTGAAAATCATGTGCAAATTCTACGTGGTGCATGTGGATTTATCGTACAATGCGATTCTAGGAAGGCCCACTCTAATAGTTGTTCAGGCAATAACGTCGATTCCCCACTTTAAGATTAAGTTCCCTACGCTGCATAGAGTTGGGGAGGTCGCTGGTGATATGGATTTGGAAAGAAGATGCTACAGAAATGCTCTGATCACTTCAGGAGTGAGGTTTAGTAAGCAGAAGCAAGCTATGTCTATAGAGATCAAGTCGTTTATAGAAAGTAGCACTAAGCCCTTGGTCATGCCTGTGGAAGAAACCGAAGAGGTTAAGTTGATCCCAGGAAAGAAGGATAAGACTGTAAGCATCGGGTCAGGATTACCGGAACTTTTTTGGATGAACTTGGTGGAATTTCTTCAGTACTATGCAGATATCTTCGCTTGGGATCCCAATGACATGCCTGGGGTGGATCGGAAGGTTGATGAACATAGGCTGCATCTAGACCCGACGAAGAGGTCAGTTCGGTAGAAGAGGAGAATTTTTGCACCAGAAAGGCAAAAGATAATTGATGAGGAGATCACAAAACTCCTGGCTGCAGACTTCATATTTGAAATTAACTATCCGGAGTGGATGGCGAATGTTGTGTTGGTGCAGAAGCATAACGGGAAGTGGCGAGTTTGTATAGATTATACCAATTTAAACAAGGCGTGCCCGAAGGACTTTTATCCCCTTCCACACATCGACCATCTTATCGATGTGACTTCGGGGTATGCTTTACTTAGCTTTATGGATGATTTTTTAGGATCCATCATATTTCAATGTGCAAGGAGGACATCTCGAATACAGTCTTCATCACTCATCGATCGGTATATGCTTACAAGAAGATGACCTTTGGCTTATTGAACGCGGGGGCCATATATCAAAGGATGATGAATTACGTGTTCACGAAGCAGTTAAGGCAAAGTATTGAGGTCTACGTAGATGACATGATCGTCGAAAGCATGTCAGTTCGAGGTTATTTGTATGATTTAGAGGATTATTTTTAAACTGTTCGGCACTATAATTTGAGGTTGAATCCGACTAAGTGTATCTTCGGACTGGGTGCACGAAAGTTCATGGGTTATTTAGTCAACAAGATGGGGATTGAGGCTAATCCCAATAAGATTCAAGCTTTTCTAGACATGAAGTCCCCATAGTCGTATAAGGATGTTCATGTCTAAGTCAGCAGAAAGATGCTTACCATTCTTTGATACGTTGAAAGGGCCGAAGAATGCGAAGAGTTTTCAGTGACCTTTAGAATGTGAAGATGCCTTCTAGGGGATAAAGAGGTATGTATCTTCAGCTCCTTTATTAGTAAAGAAAGTTCCTGCTGAACCTCTGTACTTGTATTTGGCTGCGAGTTCGTTGGTTGTGGGAGCAGTTTTGGTGCAGGAGATTGGGGGTAAGTAGCACCCGGTTTACTATGTGAACCATGCCCTAATGGATGCAGAGAAAAGGTATCTGAATCTTGAGAAGTTCGCCTTTGCTCTAATAAAAGGCAGTCAAAATCTTCGGCAGTACTTTCAAGGTCGATTAATAGTGGTTTATATAGATCAGCCATTGAAGAAGGTGTTGGGAAGACCAGAGGTTTCGGGAAGACTTGTTGCGTGGATTATGGAACTATCACATTTTATATTGGAGTATCATTCTCAGACAGAGATTAAGGGGCAAACGTTGTTTGATTTTTTGGTGGAGTGTTCGTTCTCCAAAGCGGACGGTAGTTTGAATCAGGTTGAAGGGTCCGAATAGCTGGTTGCAGTACTTCGACCGTCACAGAACTCATGGAAATAGTATACGGATGGGTCGTCAACTTCGGATGTCAGTGGCGCTGGGATAATTTTAACTACTCCAGAAGGGTTTAAAGTGCAGCAGGCGATCAGGTTCGGTTTTAAGGAGACGAATAATGAGGCCGAGTACAAAGCGGTATTAGCAGGGTTACAGCTGGCGAAGAGTCTTGAGGTATATAATTTGGTTATTTTCAGTGACTCTCAGTTGGTCGTCAAGCAGGTTTCAGCGGAGTATGAGGCTCGAGGAACGAGAATGGTAAAGAATATGGCGGAGTTAAAGGATCGGCTTCAGTGTTTTGATTTTTATGTTTTTCAAGGAATAGACAAATCTGATAATGTAATAGTTGATGCACTAGCGAAGTTGCCTATGACCGAAGTGAGTATGTTCGGTGGATCGGTTTATTTAGAGATTTTGAATCAGCCGAGTGTTCAGCATATGAAGGTGATGCATGTTGAATGATTTAATTGTTGGATGTCTCCTTACCTCGACTATTTGGCTGACGGTATCCTGCCTTCGGATCGGATATTAGCAAAGAAAGTTAAGTACAGAAGCTCGAATTTCGTGCTTATAGATGGGGATCTTTATCGACGGACTTATTCATTTCCTTTGTTGAAGTGTTTGGTCCGAAGCTGAGTATGTTCTTCAAGAAATTAATGAGGGGATTTTTGGTGACCATATGGTAGCGAAGTCGTTAGCATATAAGGAGCTTCATTAGGGATATTATTGGCCAAAAATCTTCAAGGAAGCAACTGAATATGTAAAGAAGTGTCCGAAGTGCCAGTTAAATAGTCCGATACCTCATCAACCGCCGAAAGAGTTGTGTTCGGTTTTATCCCCAATTCCTTTTGCTTTTTGGGGTGTGGATATCTTGGGTCTATTGCCAAAACCTAAGGGATGGGTTAGTTTTTTCATATTAGCAATTGATTATATGACTAAATGGGTAGAAGCCAAGCCCCTTCGGACGATCATGGAGCTAGAATGTTTGAAGTTTTTGAAGGAATGTGTTGTGTTTCGGTTCAGTATTCCCATGGTGATGGTTTCGGATAATGGACGATAATTTGTGGGTTCGAAGTTTGAGGCATTCTTAAAGGAGTTGGGTATTCAACATCGTTAGACTTTGGTTTCTCATCCATAGTCGAATGGCAAAGTTGAGGTGACTAATAGAACTCTGCTAAATGGTATAAAAAGAAGACTTGATGAGGTGAAGGGAAAGTGGCCTGAAGAGTTTCTCAGTATGTTGTGGGCATATCGGACCACGCCAAGGTCTACTACGAGAGATTCACCCTTTAGGTTGGCTTCACCCTTTAGGTTGGCTTATGGTTCGGAAGCTTTGGTCCCCGTAGAAGTTGGTTCCCCATCTCTTCGGGTCAGTTAGTTTCAGGAAATGTATAACGAGGATGGACTTTGAGCTAATTTGGATTTGTTAGAGGAAGTTAGAGAAGCAGCCTTGGTGAAGCTTGCAGCATATCAGCGTCGAGTCGCCAAGTATCATAACAAGGGGGTAAAGCTCCGAAGGTTCAAGGTAGGAGATCTGGTTCTTCGTGAGGTTGAAGCTTCAATGCCTCGGAATTTGGGAAAGTTGATGCTGAATTGGGAAGGTCCCTATGAAATCATTGAAGTGCCAAAACTAAGAACTTATCGGCTACGAACAATGGATGGGTCTGAGATCAGGAACACACGACATGCGGGAAGACTTCAGAAGTATTTTTAGTAGGTTGTTGTCAGAGTTTTGAGTCAATAATTCTTCCAATAATTATCAATAAAAGAAATATTTTTTCTCTCTAGTGTTATCTTGTGGGATTGTTGATCTATTAGGATCTGTTCGTCCCTTTGGTGGTGAACAGGATCGTTTGGAGTTTTGATGGAATCTGTTTAACCCTTTGGCGGTGAAAAGGATCATTTGAAGGTTCGGTGGGATCTGTTCGACCCTTTGGCGGTGAACAGGATCGTTTGAAGGTTCAGTGGGATCTATTCGACCCTTTGGCGGTGAACAAGATCGTTTGGAGGTTCGCTGGTACCTGTTCGACCCTTTGGCGGTGAACAGGATTGTTTGGAGGTTCTGTGGGATCTGTTTGACCCTTTAGCAGTGAACAGGATCGTTTGGAGGATCGGTGGTACCTGCTCAACTTTTTGGCGGTGAACATGATTGTTTAGAAGTTCGGTGGGACCTGTTTAACCCTTTGGCGGTGAACAAGATTGTTTGGAGGTTCGGTGGGATCTGTTTGACCCTTTGGTGGTGAACATGATCGTTTGGAGGTTCAATGGGATCTTTTCCACCCTTTGGCAGTGCACATAATCGTTTGGAGGTTCGGTGGGATCTGTTGGACCCTTTAGCGATGAACATGATCTTTTGGAGGTTCGATGAGACCTGTTCGACCCTTTGGTGGTGGACAGGATTATTTTGAGGTTTGGTGGAACCCGATTGACCTGTTGGCGGTGAACAAGGTTGTTTGGAGGAATTTGTTCGACCCTTAGGCGGTGAACAGGATTGTTTGATAGTATATGTTTAATGGATAATAAGTGTTGAGTTCAATTTTTTTAAGTGGTTATTTTTTATTCATTTAAAGTAAATGGTTGATTATTGATGTTAGTCGTCTTGCAAAGTAGCCGTGTGAAGTTTTTGTAGAAGGAATAGAAAGAAAATGCATTCATTAAAGTATAGGAAAAGTTACAAGATTCCATATTTACAAGTTTGAAACTATGTTGGTGGAGGTTTGTCTTCAGCACTGTCCTCGTCTTCGTCATCAGAAGAATCGAGTAATAATGGGTTCAGCGCAACAACAGCAAGTTTGGCTTTTCCTTTGCTTCGGGTTGCTTCGTAGTCTTCAGCGTACATTTGAACAATTTCATTTGTAAGTTCAGGAGATCTTCGGTATTTGCTTCGGATTTGATTTTTTAGTTCTTCTGTTAAGGGTGGGACAAGGTCTTTGAGCTCTCAGAGTTCTTTTTCTAGAGCAGCGCAAATTTGTAGTTGTGCTTGCTCTTTCTTCATTGTGTCGATGATTTGGCGGGTGAGTGTTTGGTTTTTCTGCCTCAGCGCTTCGTTTTCTTTTGTGATTTCGTCATTTTTTTGGAGGTGGTTTTTTGAAGTTCTTCGGCTGCTTCTAGTTGTTCCTTTAGTTTGGTGTTGTCTGTTTTGAGGCCTTCGCAGAAGAAAGAGGCGTTGTTGTGAAAGTTCTTCTCTTTCGCTAAGTCAGCTTTCAGGAACTTATTTTCTCTTCGGGCGGCCTTCTCTTCGTCTTTAATATCTTTGTATCTTTGAGCAAGCTGCCTGGAGACTCTAGCAGTCTGCAAATGTTTAGTGGTTAGTATGGTGAGTTGTTCATAAACGAAGGTGATTATTGTAATTTTTGATTGAAAGTGACTTACGCTGGCCTGATGAATCCTGCATGTGCGGACGAGTTCGACAGTTGATATGTCCCCAAAGCAATGGTCGTCGGTTGGGAGGACAAACTGATTAAATAGGTTTAGAGGGAATTCTTCGTTATCGTCTGGCCATAAGGTTGGGGATCGAACGGCTTCAGGAGTATGTGTAGATGGTTCTTGGGGAGGTGGTGTTGGGTGTTCGGATTGAGTTGGGATGTGGGTTTCTTTTGGAGGGACCGGTTGACTGGCAGATGTATTTTTTTCATTTTCTGATAAGTTAGGGGATGAGTTCAGCTGGTTTGTCTGGTTCGGTGGGTATGTTTTAGGGGAATTTTCACGTGTAGCTTCGCCATTTCCTTCACTCGTTCGGGAGGGGTGTCACCGAAGTCTATGTTTGGGCGTTTGTAGGAAGCCCAGTCTGAGATTTTGGATGTTTCTGGTCCTTTGACGAAGAACCAGTCCTTGTGCCACCCTCTGTTGCTTGAAGGGCTGTCCATTAGGGGGCATTTGTCAAATTTGGAGTTGGGTTTTGGGGGTTGTTTGCTTATTACCTTGAAACCCAGTTCGTGAGAGTTTCCGAGTTGGTACAGAGTGAAGAAGAAATCAATTGAAGGTGGAACCCCAATCTCATGGCAGAAAGCGATGAAAGCAATGATGTTGATGTAGGAGTTAGGCACCAGTTGGGCAAAACCGATACCAATAAACCCTAGGAGAGTGACAATAAATTCATGGAGGGGTAGTCGGACTCCCTTCTCCAGCAGGGTGAGGGGCATGGTGGTCCAGCCATGGGTTCGGTGGTACATACGGTCAGTAGGTGATAGTGCTCTCAGATGGTGGGTTTCTGGGATTTGGTAGTGTTCTCTTATTACGAGAAGGTCTGCATCTGTGATTTGAGAGGGGGTGTTGGCATGTGGGAATTGTTTCTCATTAGGGTATTTGCGTATCATTTTCTATAAATTAGTTTCTGGTGGGTTTTGGGTGGAGGTGTTTGATGTCCGATTTAATTTAATGACAAATATGCGCAAATATATACAGTCAATCAAGTAATAAAGAAGTAAGAAGAGTGTTGAACCCACAGAGAACAGTCAATAATAATTTTTCTAATTATCCAGTTTCTACTAATTTAATCCACATAAACAGTCACTCCAATTGAATTGTGAAAATTAATGAAAACAAAGTAATTAAAAACTAATTAAACTGACAATTATTGATTACCAAACGATTAAGACATAGGAATACAATTTCCCCAATTGCTTTGCAATAATCTCTTTATCTTATTCCCACTTAATTAATCCAATAAGTTGATAACTAGGATTGCTTATCAATTTACTAATATATTTCAATAATTAATAAAAAGACCTATTTCAAATATTTTGCTACTTTCGTGCAAGACACTTAAAACAGGTTCATTAAGCACAAACTCCTAACAAAGTTATGCATGACATATAAGTACTTTCGTCTCATACACTGTTATGTTATCCTTAACCAGAATTAACAAATTCATACGTTATAATATTCAGATATAATCTAAGATTTCTTTTTCAAGATTTCTTTTTTCAATTCCATCAAAGATATCAGGTTAATTGTTGGCCAAACAATTATTTAATCAAGCACAAAATATAATAATCAACTCAATAAGATCAATAAGTGAGAATAAATATAATTTAATTATTACATCACAAAAGGTTCCATTGTATCCCTAATTAGGAATTTAGTTCATCGTCATAATAAAGTCAAAAAGATTAAAATTAAATAACATCTCAAGTACAGATAATGAAATTAAGAGAAGAAGAAAAACTCTATCAAGGAATCTTCAATCTCCAAGCTTTAATCTCTGCCTTCAATGTTCTCCAATGCAATCTCCGAGTCTCCACAAGGTGACTCTCAATTAATTATAGTCAAAAGTCTAGAAGAAGTCTCTCAAATGCAAGTTATAATCAAGTATTTATAGTCCTAATGGAAACCCTAGCAAGTTAGGCAACTAACAATCATATTCTAGCTCAACTTGGACAACATAACACCCAAATCAGCTTTCTCCCCACCGTCCATGAGCCCAATAACGCTCCTAGGCTAATTTGGTGCTACCGCACACACTGATAGCAGAAAATCTGATAGTCCGGCGCGCCCGGCGCCGATCAATTTTTTGTTGCAACGCCTTTTGGTAAAACACGTATAACTTTTGATCCGCTAAGAGTTACGGGGTCTGCCACCTATCAAATCGAAGATATCGACGAGATCTACAACTTTCATTCTTTGAAAATTGACAGATTCTGGCCTGATCAAGGTCGAAATTTGGCTTCAAGTGGCTGCTATGTAAATGGCAAGCATGACAACTCTTAACTTCGATCTTTGTTGATAAAAAGGCCATAACTCTCGCATCCGAACTCCGATTGGGACGATTCAAGATTTTAAAGAAAGCTAAGAAGTATATCTACAATAAAATCCAAGTTACAAGCCAAGAACATGCATGCATCTAACTTGGTGTTAAAAGCTCTGCAATCTTCCCTTCTTGCATTTGCTTGCATATTTTAGTCCAAAATATGTCTGAATAATTTTTCCTTGCTTCTTCATGCCAATGTCGTGTCATAGCCTACAAAATAACATAAAATGTATGAAATGCACACATAACACTTTAAAACCAACCAAAAGATTAAGCTCAGACGTACTCGATTCTTGGGTATAATACCCACTCATCAGTGGTGGCAGCGTTGGAGGTTGATTCCGACATGGTGTTGGTGTTAGGGTTTGAGGAGACCTTGGGGGAGTTGGAAGTTGTGTTTGAAGGAGCGAGGACGCTTGATAAAGCGTTCAGGAGATTGGGGGAGGAGTTTTCTGGAGAGCTGTTGTCTGAATTTTGGGAGGAAGCCATTGTTACAAGAAGATAACTGGAGAGATGGGGAGAAGAGGATTATCTTTGATTTTGAAATAAGCCGGTGAAACTGTTTGAATTGGGGGAAAAGAGGTTTTATAATTTTGTCTTTTCAACTATTCCCGAATCTCGAGGGTAGCTCATTAATAGGGGTTATGATGGCGTTTGGATGGTGGATCTGAAGGGTTGGTTTATTATTTTATGTTGGGGCTGTCCGGATATTGGGCCTTGTTAAGGGTCATTGTTGCTCATAGGGCCATGTTTTAAATACTCTTCCACCAAATATTCTATTTGATGAAAGACTGAGGGGCAATGTTGGGCCAAGGATATTTGGGCCTATGAATTACAATGGGCTACTGTCCTTATGGTGTCATGTGGGCTTGGACCATGAGTTGTTTTGGTAGACGGGGGATTTGTGGATTAAGGTTCCTAATTATATTTGGTCTCTGGATATGGAAGGAAGTGTTGGGTTATTAACCAACTTCCTTAATTCTAGGAGATTCGGTACAATCCTATTAAGGAATGGTTGTTCGGGTGAGAACTTTAATCTGATTTGGAGAAGGATTTTATGAAAGTGGTGAAAACATTATAAATGCAAGGTTTTTCTCAAATTCTAAGGTACATGCAAATTATTACTTTCCAGCACTAGAGCATTAAGCCTTTATTGTTAACTTTATATTATCATGTACTTATTCTCACACCGGAGCTATCCCCCGGCGGCCCAAGTCGTCAAGCTTTCGGTGCTTACTCATTTCTATGCAGGATTAGACGCGTTTTGGTGATTGGAGCGCGTGAACGGATCTTGGCGTTAACAGAGCTTTTATATTCAGTGTAAAATAATTGTAATATTGGACGGATGGCAAAAAATTGTATAGTAGAGATTATAATTTATTGAAGTGCGTTGTGGAGTATGTTATTGAGAACCGAACCACATTAAATATTGTGTTGTCTATCACTCTTTATTTTCTTATTTGATTTGCACTGACTTAATTCCCAACAGTTCTCTATCTCATGAGTTCTTTGTATATAATTATCATCCTGAATGACTTGCAACCAATTCGGATTGTTAGGCTTGTAACGGTAATGTTTACCTTGAATTAGGAAGGAAGGAAGGAAAAACAAAAGAGAAAGGGAAAAGTAAATAAAAAGGAGAAAAGGGGGTTGTTATTTTGGTTTTACTATTTAAATGAAAAATGAGAGTAGCATAAGAATCACAGAGATTATTCGCTAGTGAGAGCTTACATCAGACATCTTTACCCTGTTTAAGTGAAAAGAGATGGTCTTCTATTAAACAACTTTTTGGCTAGCTTGAATTTTGTACTTGAAAGTACATTGCATTGCCATTGAAGGGCACACATGTGATACCAAGCATGACAGAAGGTATAACTTCAGGATACTTGATCTTAACTTGCAAATGCATCAAGTGCTTCACTAGTACAAGAATATATGAACAAATTTTAAGTGCCCTTCAGCATAGCTGCTTTTTGAGTAAGGTATATAAGTGTAGCACTGCTATATATGCTCAGGAAATTAGATACTCTATATTTAACTCGTTTCTTGCATGTGCTACTTCACAGCCTATACCCATGCAGATGCTTAGCCCATCTTCTAGCCATGTATGGGTCATGGTAATCCCAACTACCAGCACTACTAGTCCGACCATCTATGCTAGCAACAGCTCCTACACCTTCGCTTCTCTCTCTCTTATCCTCTAAGCCAACTAAAATTTCCCCTGTTTGAATGCATTCATCAACCCCGCCGTCAATGTAGCTATAATCCACACAAACATATCCAGACTCGATCAAATTTAGAGGGATTCTCCTTTCCTCGCCACCTCTTAGTTCACCGAGCCTTATTATCCTAGCATCCTCCCCAATCCTCAATTTGACATCTCTGATAGCACCTCCGAGTACTCTGGCCAGGAACTCCTCAAATTCATGCATGACAAACCCATTCGAAGTGCCAAAGCCATATCCAACATGAAACCGATGGATTGGGATGGGAACTTCCATGTCAATGCCATGATAGGATCTTGTTGGGCTGCCAGACAAATGCAAAATACACGACTCCAGGTTTTCGTGGGTGCGATCCCCGAGTATCTTTACTCCTTTCTTGAGCCCTTCAATGGGATCAGCTTGCCCCATATAAAAGAGACGATCAATGACTTGCAGTGCAGTTCGTTTCCCATAGGATGTCATGCGCCTTAGCGGGAAGACACGAGCTGCAGCAGAAGAGTAGGCAACAATGGCTAAACGGTCAATGGGTCGCATTGAGAAAACCACTAGAGCCATGTATTGCTTCATAAGCCTCAAGTGAGGCCCATTGGGGCTTGCAACCAAGACCAAGTCAGTCGCTGGTTGATGTGCTAATTTTACACAGAGATAAGCTCTACTGGTGGACACATGTGGAAAGGGGTCTTGTCCAGTTGGGTCAAACTGATGCGCTGCTGGTGGTGGTGATGCTGCTAATAATGATGAGGAACTGTTTGAGTGGGGTTTTGATGAAATTCCACAAATCTGACATACATTGGGCTCGGTAATCTGATGCAAGCATGAATAAAAACCAGGGTGAGTGAGTGGTACAGATAAAAGAGTCAGCAGAAGACGGGGATGATTAGATGTGTGCTCAGGCTCAATAGGGTCATCATCATCATAGCGAGCAGAGCGGAGGAAGGAGCGTCTATGGACCCTGAAAGTGGCAATGGAATCATCAAGGATTTGGAGGATGGGATCCGTTTGATTGCTACCAAGTGAAGAAGGTGCAATTAGGTTGCGGGGTAGCTGGGTCCAATGTGCACGACAGATGGGGCAGGTGACACCACCATGGCGGACATTCGAGGAAATGCAAGTGAAGTGGAACGCATGAGAACACTGGGCTGTGAATATGGCCTGGCCTGGACTGGTGACTGAGCTGTAACTCAGGGGATCAAGGCATATTGCACACAAGTTCTGCCACACAAGAAAAAGAAAATGTAAGCCTCCAAAAAATAAGCGAGAAAAACACACGTGTATGAAACTTAGACGTTTCAAGTGTAGAGGAGGAGGATAACATATCGTGCAATAATGCACAAAATCTCTTATTTTATCTTTCTAGCTCATTTTCTTTTCAGAGACATGTGAAGCTAACTGCTAATATAACAAGCAGAGGGAATAAGTATATTTTAGAACAGTTGGGAATCATGTTCAAATGCTGAAGACTATAGGATAGACCATGATTTGCTGTACTTAGGTAAAATCATCAGCTTGGGGCCTTTCGCCGTATTTATTAAGTAAATTGAATCACATCAAATGGCTGGTTTCTTGATGCTTTCCTAACAACTAAGTATCACTTTCTCAGCAATGAAGATAGATGTAATTTTAACATATTCTCCTCCGCTTCAACTTTTCCATTCCCCCAAACCCGCTCACACACAGCCTTCATCAGGGAAAAATTGAAAAGGGAAAGTAATTTTTAACCTTCTTGTCATACAGATGTGATTTTACACAAACACAATTTCTTTAAATCATTTTGATGCAATAAAAAGAACACAGTTATAAAATGACAGTAACTTTTAAGTTTTCACACTATCCAGAGGAATGAAATGGAGATGAACCACTAACTTACATAATTTTATGCAAAATGTCACCAGGAACTAGTTCCCGAAACTTCTGTATATTAATTTCCCTTAGTTCATACATGGAAGGACTCACAAACTTGATCAAAAATGAGAAATCTTAATTTGAAAAAGTTACTTGAGTTACCAGAGAGGCAAGGACATTCTTATTAGTAAAAGAGGAGTATATTTTATAAAAAAAAAATTGAAAAAAAAAAGAGAGAAACTAAGATTCCTAGCTTGCTAATAAAGAAGAGAATTGAAGTTTTATTTTCTTATATATATATATATATATATATATATATATATATATATTAAAGAGCAATTAGGATAACTTTAAAATTAGAGTACAACTAGCTTAGATTCATAATGAAATTATGTGTCGGTGGAAACTCCGGTCAATTAGATGGTAAGTTGTTGAGTAATGTGCATGACCAAATCTTCACATTGGGAAGATAAAGCCCTTTTATATATTCATGTAAAGAAAGAAAGAAAGATACAGACAGTGTAAAGGTAATTAATACCTTATTAGTAGAAGAAGTATGAGTGGTGCCGGAATCTGGGTGGGCTGTCATTTCTGGAATTGTATCTGCAGAATCTTCGTTCTTTGGAGAAGGATAATTAGTGGGTGAACTAGGATGTATCTGCAGAATTAAATTATAAAAAAAAAAAAGAGGAAAAATTAAAGAACACAGAAGCAGAAGTATGTAAAAAAAGAGATGAATACATGAATACTAGAACTGCTTACAGTGGCAGCAAAGGGATCGAAATGGGTTTTTCTGGGAGAGAAGGAGCCACAACCGCATGTTTGAAACATTTTTCTTACTGCTCTCTTCAACTTGAGTTGGGTTGAAGAAGCTCCTCTTCCTTCTCCTCCCACCATTAGTTCCCACCTCTATCTGTCTCTCTGTGTGTGTCTGTCTGTCAGTATGTTATGTTTTAGGAGAGAAACAAAGAAACAAACAAACATTTACTAATTATTCCTTCCTTCCTTCTATCGGAGGAGGAGGAGGAGAAAGAAGAAGGAGGACAAAAAGAAAAAGTAAATTATGTTTTTTTTAAAAAGTAATTTTTGTGCGGAACAGCAAATTTGTGCCAAGTCTGTCCGTTCCACCTGCCGTTTTTCAGCTGTGGGAGCGGGTTCCCCTTATATATATATATATATACTACCTGGAAAAAAAATTAGAAGAGGCTGAGACGAGCTCGAGAGGAGGAAAAAATGAAAAAATATGAGGGTGAGAGATAATAATTTTTTATTCTTTAAAATTAAAGAAGATATAATAGACAGTGAGATTTATCTTAAATTTTGGACGATTCTGATTGTTTATGGGAATAAGGAGGTGCATAGTCGTGACACGATATACGATCGTTGCGACCGTATAATTTTAAAAATTACACGGATATGTACCTTCATTTTTATCATATAGAGAGATAATTGATATTTGTATAAATAAATTTAATATATTAATATTTTATTTGTATATGAATAATAAGTGGGGTTAAGGATATTTTGTGGAATTAATACTTTTATTTGTGAAAATATTAATTCTCTATTTATAAATTATAATTATAATTAATGTCGTAAAATGAGTAAACAGTTCGGGCTCGATTCATACTCGTTCGACTTAAAAAATAAATGAGTCAAATATGAGCAAATATTAAAGTTCGATAAATTATTCGAACCTTCTCAAATTGTAATTTTCTATTGATACTCGAATTATATTCGTTCGAAAAGTTCAAACTGTTCGAGCTCGATTCAAAAAGTTCCATTTGAATTAAATTAAAGGCCCGTTACATTTTTTTCTTCATTATAACGCTATTCTATTACAATTTCATGATACTGATACATTTCAATTTAAAGGCTGCAAAATAGATCAAGAGATAAATGTATTTTCAGTTTATGTAATTTGACTGCTTTTGACTTTTTGTTGAATGTTAATTGAAAGTGTGACTTTGCACCGTAAAAAAAGAGGTCTTACTCCTAAACTATCTCCTCTGATCTCATTATACCATTAAACTTATTTATTTATATATGTATATATGCTCTGGGTGGCCTGCATTAATTGTTATTTGTTGGTATAATTAATAGAGTAATACATTGTCAGTGGTTCTTCTAAGATTCCCAAGGACAAGCAAGCCACTAACAAACACACACAAGCAAACTAATTAACTCGTGAAAAAAAGAAGGAAATAATTGAAGCAACATATGTATATAATGTATGAATGACCCACGCCACCCCGGCTACTTTTGCCAATAATGTCAAGAATTGCATAAATCACACACTTACATATATTATTATGTTGAAAATATCTCCGATTAATTTTAAAATTTTAATCTTATATTTCGAACTAAAAGAATAATATATATATATATATGGGTTTCATCCACATATGTGATCGGTTCTTTGTGAAAAACCCCTTTTTAACCTGTGTCAATTTTTTATTTTATTTTTTGTTTCATTTGCTACAACACAAGGCTAAAAAGGGTTGCTTCCACAAATGATTCTTTGTTGGATTAAATCTATATATATATATATATATATATATATATATATATATATATATATATATATATATTCCGGATCAAATGCATATCACATATCTTACTCACCCGTCTTCACCTCCTTTTAACGGACTGATTCGATGACGGTTTGGTTATACAACCGTTGTTCATATTTTTTAGCAACGCTTATATGTTGTCCGTCGCTAAAAATATGTAGCGACAATTATATGACCAAAACCATCGCCGAATCCGTGCTAAAGGGGATGAAAGCAAAGGTGAGTAAGAAAGGAAATATCTTGACGATCCTTCCTCTATATATATATATATATATATATATATATATATATAGCATGGTAAAGTTAAAGAGAGAAAAAGGTAGATTTGAATTTGAAGTTTTGGGTTGGGACCAAATGAACCAATGATTGCTTGCTTATCTATTTATTTTGTAAACATGATTAAAATGTTTATGCATGTTTACCAAGGAGGAGGGGAACAAGTTTCAGAACTACTACTACTACTATTACTACTAGCTAATAGTAGTAATTCTTTGAAGGTCAACTTTTTGGGTTTAGAAACCTAAAGAGTAGTAGTAGTATTGCTATGGTAAAAATTAAAAATTAAAAAATCTATCTTGTGCTATGGGGAAAAAGTAAAAAGAAAAAAAAGAAGGAATAAAGAAATGGTTGCAACAAAAGTTCCAAATTAAATCTTTGGGCAAAGTTGGAAGATGGACAGCCAAGCTTAAAGCACACTGTTGACAGCATTAGGATGGAATAGCTGACCTCTTTTTTCTCTTCTTTTGACTGGCATATAAGGATGGACGCATATAAAGTCCTGTTTCACCCCCACCCCCTCAAAAGAAGAAAAAGAAAAAGAGTTTTCTTGTGTCCACCTAACCTTCAATATTTTGCTACCCTTCAGTTCCCTCCTTATCTATGTTTTGGCTGTGCTGCCATTCTCTACTTTGACCAATTCAAACTAAGGTTCATATATTGGTTGTGTTAGTTAGAAGCCTGCAGGTTTATTTTCTTATTTAAGTTTTTACTTATTCTTTTTCTAATCTCTCCCTTTTTTCCCCTTTATCTTAAATCAAGTTCCTCTTAAGTTTGGGATTTGTTCAGAATCTTCTAACTATAGTACCAGTGTTCTTTTCTTTCCTAACTAGGATTAGCTAGTCATTTCTTAAGTCAAGTCTGGTCTGGTCCACAAACATAGCAGGTTGTGCCTGGTGGATTCCATTCATTTAAAAGCAGCAGCAGGCAGCAGCAGCACTTGCATAGAGCACACCATCTGCTCTAGTTACTTTTAAGCTCCTAAGTGCAACAATCTGAAGAAAAGTAGGATAAATAAGCAATTTGTGATGGAGATACGGAGTACTGCAAATATTAATTCTGCACTACAACGCCGTGGTAGTGATTTCTATGTAAAACTTCTCAAGTTATCTCCGGCCTTGAGACCATAAATCTACCGAGTAAACAACCAGTATTCCATGCACCCCAAATTAAAATAGTTGAACAAGTGATGTATAAACATCTTCAAATTCAAAATCTGCACCCTTAATTTGAAATGACATCACAGTTGTCATGCAAAAATTGTTCTAGGCATAAGTGGTTCCGGTATGAGATTGTACACCTTTATAAAACATGAAACTGATGCTTAAAATCGGTTATGAAACCTTTACAATCTTTCTAAGCCTAGTCAAGCAGCTAAGCGGGCTTCCTCATTATCCGGGACAACTATGTCAAGTCTCATCATTGGGTTGTACTTGCCAGGAACTCGAGCGCCTGCCTGCAAACAAAGTTCCACAACAGCAGGGGCCTTTCCATAAAACCTCTTGACCGCACTTGTCAATGGAGGTCCTTTTGGATCTCGAACATGCCATACATAATTTGGGGGGAACACTTCATCCAAAGTTGCATCCTGCCAACCGTGCTTCCCATCTCTCCACTGGTGCTTGAATTCCCCACAAAGCTTGACATTATGACCCCAGGGCCCCACATGGACCTCTGAGCAATACCCACAAGCTTTCACCGTGTACTTCCTCGTCAACTTCCTCAAACCCCGTTTGACTTGCTCATATGCTTGGATGGTTTTCTGTGCAATCATAGGCACCTCTGATTCTAAAGGAGGAGAGAATCGTTCATGAGCACGATATGTATCAAGGTCCACCACTGATGAAGCTGAATCTGTGGAGCAACGCCTCTCCGGATTCTCAACGAATCCTCCTCGATCAATCACTTTCTTTCCAATCATTCGGATAGGTGTGGTCCTTCTTCGTGATGGATATTCTGGTAAATCAACACCGGCTTGGATGCATAGTTCTACAACAGCTGGAATCCTATCATAGTCGAAACGAGTCTCATGCGTAACGCGCCGGCCAAAAGGATCATATAAATGGTACGACTCAATAGGAAGAAGTACATCATTAATGGAACCCTTCACCCATGAGTGGAAGCTTCTACGGTTCGTGCTGGTTGGACCATGGCAATCCTGAATGTTGTGAGCAGTCTGGCCAACATAAACTTCAGTGCATTCGCTGCAGAAGAACTGCTTTATATTATCTGCTAGATATATTTATGTGTAATACATAAATATATATACATATATATATATATTATACGTAATTGAATATGTCAACACAGAATTGAGCTGGACAAATGCAGAACTAAAAAATACGAATTTTCAAAAACAGTTTACCTGCAAGCATGGACAGGAATATAGAGCAATAGCTGTGCAAGCCCTTGTATTAAAATTTTCCAAGCATCTAGTACTTCATAAGCAATTGGAATTAGATCAGGGACAAGCAGTCCGTTTTTGGGAGGCTCAAGCGTCTTCTCCACTCCCATTTGTGCAAGCTTTTTATCCGCCCTACCAGCCTGTAGGATCTTTTTCAGAGGGATTGGATAGGGTTTTTTCTTTTTCTGGGGATTTATGGGGGGAAGATCCACATTTTGAGGATACTCCTCCCTTTTCCTAGATTGAGAAGGTCTCTGGTCAGCACAAAGAAAGGCCCCTGATATCATTCGCCTATTGAGAAATTTTTCAAGCCCAAACTGCAACACCAACATTTTAATTTGCTTTAAAACATAAGAGCATATTAACACGCTAAACAGATTAGAAGCATAATGTGTTGAAGCCCACAGAACCAAAACAAACTTTTTTATCTTTTCTTTTCTTTTTCTTTTTTCTGGTGTTTGGGCGTGGGAGACGAGGGTGATCAGAGGCATGCATTTTAAATAACAATCACACTAACGTGAGATCAGAGGCATGCATTTTTATTTCTACTATTAACTCATACTTCACCTAAAACATGATGACATCACTATGTAACATTAGGATCATATAATGCTGAGTTATTTACTGGAATTTAGTGTATTTATTTATTTATTTATTTATTTATTTTTTTTTTGGGGAGGACTGCTGATTTCATCTTTCCACTACTTTTATACTCCCTCTTTTCCACAAAAAGAGTTTCATTTTGTCTTTTTGAAGTCGATAAGAGCAAAATCTTAAAAATCAATTCAATTGGTTTTAATTAATATAATCATAAATAATTGTACTAATTTCAAAATTTGTGTTTTTCAAAACTCCAATGTATCACATATTCACAACAATTTTAAATGTTAAGATTTCACAAAAAGTTGCTTTTTATGGAGAGGAGGGAGTATGATTTATTAGTTACAGCCACTGGTCTATATATAGATCCCCTCAAATCAATTTCAAATTGACAAATAATTTGATCAAACTCTATAATGTAAAAAAATTATGGAGTTTGATACTTTGATTTGATCTTAATAAGATGCCACCAACTGATAGCTAATAAATTATAGGAACAAGGAGAATATCTTGATGTTACTTCCAATGCAAGACCCACGCTAGATACATATCCCGTAGATTAAGTGCAAACTTTGAGAAGATATGAGGCTCGTCTTAATTTTCTCTCGTCATCACCGGTGGTCTAAAAATCCCCGCCTAGGTCCGCCTAGGCCCCGCCTAGGCGCTAGGCCCTCTCTTGGCGCCCCGCCTAGGCCCTAGGCTCCCCCTTAGCGCTTCGCTTAGGTGCTAAGCCCCCCTAGCGCCTCACTTGGGCCCAAAGCGGCAAAAAAATCCCTCCAAGAAATTAGGCGATGCCTAGGTGGGAGGCTTAGAGGTTTTTTTATTCTAATAACTACTCAAACCAAATCTTGATATATTTATTTTTCTAATGATTTACCATATTCATAATACAGAGTGTAGCATATCAAATCACAACAAGAAATGAACAACATCAAGTCAAAATGTTAAATTTTATTATAGTTGTAATTTTTTGAACTTGTACCAACTTCAAATTATATAAATGATAATACATTTGTAATATTTAGTTTAATTCAATATAATTCTTAAATTTATGTTTAGTTTCTTAAGTTTTAATATTGAATTAAATTCTTGAAATTTTAAATTTTATTATTTAATAGCAATCTTGTTTATGAATAAAACTAATACGTTAAAAATATGTTTGAACTTTGAAAAATTGCATGTTTGTGTTTGAACTTTGACATTAGCAATATGGATATGTGTTTGAACTTTAAGCAAAGACCTTTATTATCTTTATTATAGATTGTTTTGCTTTATATTATTGTTTTGTTTGGATAAATATAAGATAAAATATTAAAATTGACTTAAAATAAAAAATCTTGCCTAAGCCCCCCTGGCCGCCCGACTCCCGCCTAGTGCCTTTTAGAACATTGGTCATCACTCTGTTTCAGTTGGTTCAGAAAAGTCCAAGAAGGTTGTGTTAACAGAGTTTTCAATATTTGAAGCAATTAGTCAATACGACAATAATAGAGCCATAACGAAAAACAGTATGCTATTTAGATTAACACAATGGGCTTGCTTGCAATCTTTTTTAGAGCTTAATCAAGACAACCTTAAGATAAAGACTTCAGCAACTGCAGAAGTAACAAAAAGATTTCCTTCAAGTGGACAGAGATATGTATCCATCATACTCTACAAATATTAGTAGCTTGACTTCCAAGTAACTTGCAAACGGACAAGATATGGAAATTATGATTGAAAGAAGTAATTAATCTGGAAAAAGGAGAGAAAGGAAACCTCCAGGCCACGAGAATATGACCGTAAAGCCAATAAATTAGGCTTTTGAAATTCCACTATGCCAAGGCAAACACCTGCAAACTACAACCAAATTAATTACTTCAAATACAAATATACTATCTACCAAAGGCTCTTCTACTCAAGTGTCACAATGGTTTTCTTTTTTCGTTTGCAAGTATGTGAACAGTAAAAGTTTTAAACAGTTTTCTATCCTTTTAGAGCTCCATATTTGTAACATCATATCTATTTAGATTAGTGTCCTCGTGGGATTAGATATGTAATGTAGAGATAACACAGAAGATATGAGGTACTTACCCCTCTGAGATGGTTTCCATGGAGCAGTATGTACAGCTGGAAATTGAAGGAGCATTTATCGCAGGAGTATATTGTACTTTATTGCCTACTTCCAAGAGACGCTCATTGTTAGAGATCACCTTTGCAATTAAAATAGAGGGGAGGGGAGGGAAGGGGAGGGGGAGGGGAGGGGAGGGGGAGTGGGAACCATAATCTACCAAATTATTTATCATTGATCACTATTGAAAGACATAAGTCATGATAGTTAACTAATAATTTATCCTTCAATCAGTTATTTAACTAATTATTAAGTCATTACTCCAATTGCCAAAAGGAATACAAGCAAAACTACAGTAGCACCATCTTACCAATAATGATAACAGCAGTATGCCAAACTGGCCAACAGTCCTGCCTTGAAGAACAATATACCTTTTTTTAACATACTTGCAACTGAAATTAACATTTAGGACAAATTTCATAGGATCGCCTGAGGTGTACATGTTTTTGCACATCATCACTCAAGTTTTAAAAGTGAACACACAAACACCTGAAGTATTGAGGCTATTTGAAACTTCCATTTTTCCATCCATATTAACAGTGAGAGTAACTCGCTCTCCATAAACGCGGCCCAAAGCATAACATATTAGAAATGAAATTACCCGTATACTCTTTTAATCACTCCTATTTACCTTAGAGTAACCCTTTTACCAAATTTCTGCATCAATTGAAAGAGGAAAAAAATGTAAATCAACCTAACTAAGAAGATAATTTAAGATCCATAAAAGAATTATGAACTTTTTATATATTTTGAATCTTTGAAGATCAAAATCCATTATATTTGAACTAGATCTTCAAATAATGATAGAAATGGTAATAATGAACTAAAACAAAACTAGTAGAATGCATTAATACCTCAAATGGTGGTTGATTTGGTCAAAAATCAGTCTTAATGTTGCTGAAAACAGAGCCTTGCAAACAAGGGTTTTTCAGTAACGATTTGAACCATTTTTGGTGTTGTTTGAGGGCAAATCTTAGCCTATCCTGCTTGGAATTTCCAAGGAGCAATGCCCATTGTTTTTCGATCTCCAATGCATGAATTGGGATGGATTTTATTTTTAGCTTGATTTCCCCTTCTATCATATCGCAAACATAGCATGCGAATGGTGTCTTTGATGAAATTTTGGGATTATTTAGGGTTGGGGTTAATTGATGTTTTAATAATTGTACTAGGGGTCGATTTCTATTGTGGTTACCGAATCTTTTTTTGTTACAAACCCATTACTATACTAAAAAAAGGTTACAAAATGGTCATTACTTACACATTCCGTCCAAGAAAGTGACAGAAATTCTTTGTCATGCATATCACATGAGGCTTAATTGATGATGTGAGTTAGTTATTGGTGATGTGACATTTTTTACCATGTGTATTATCATGAGCAGAGCACATGACACTTCAGAATATATACCCTATCATGTTGTAGACTTCATTTTCTTCTCTTTCATATCTCTCCCATTCCCTCTTTATCTTCTTCCCCATCACAGCAAGAACCTTCAATTTCATAAGTATCATCACCATCATCATATTTCGAGTAAAGAGAAAAGGGAAAGGGCTTTCTATGTACACCACAATCCATAAAAATTGATCACGAGGGGGCTCACGATTCGCTGATGTGAATCCAAAACTCCCCAAAATCAGATTCAATTGGGAGCACTCAAACCTTCTAAAGACCAAACCAAACTGTAAATCAAGGCAAAATTGGTACAATAGCCCCATAGAATCCAACATAGCCTCTCAGATTTGCACTGCTCTTTTCGCTGACTCCTCCAACCACCGTAACTCGTCACCTTCCTCCGATCACTGAACCATCTAACCCCTCGCATCTTAACCTTTAATTGGGTCTACGTTTGTGCGGGTGGGAATTACACCAGTTTTGTTGGGTATTGAGTTGTATGCTTTTATTGCTAGTTACCATTGTTCATTGTACATAAGGAAGATCTAGTGATTTGGGGAACATAAATTGATTATTCTAATTTTTTTGGTGGGTTTTTGTTTTGTTTTCCTCTTCGTAGTGGTTGCATTTTGAGCGTCTCTTCGGCTTATCCCGTGGATCCAAATTACAACAAATCTATAGAAAGACCTTCAAATTGAAATCAACTTAATATTTGAAAATAAGAATGGAGATTTGCTAGTGGATTAAGATGATATCGAAGAATGAGAAACTGAGTTGTAGGAGCTAGGAGGAGGGGAGAAAAGAGCTCTGGGTTAATTGCCAATTGGGCATTTGCTAAGAGAGCAAATTGGGCACAAAATGAATTGATGAAGTAAGTAGAAGGGAACCACTGCGGAAATATCAATTTAAGCTGCGGAAATATCACTTTCCTTAACATAATTGTTATATCTTAATGTTTTCTTCTTCTTTTTTTCTAGGTAACCTTTTAATTTTCCTTTTTATTCACATGCCACCTCATTAAAACATCTCACATCCATCTGTCAAACGTTAGCCACGTAAGCTTTCTCGTTAATATTTTAGATGGAAAATTATAAAATCACTAATTTGAAATATTTTTACGAGTTTGATAATGCGAATGTAACAAAAAAAGATTCGGTAACCGCAATGAAAATTAACCCCTAGTACAGTTACCAAAATATCAATCAACCCGTTAGGGTTGTTTACAGTTGATTGTGCTTGACTTTGATTAAGGGATAATACCCATAGATTTTTGTTACCTAATTGAAGGATTAGATAGGATCTTATGGATTATTTTTGTTGGAATGATATGTTGCACGAACTAGAGATTGAACTATAGATTGTATGAGTTTAGATGATGATATGGATGTTGTTTATGCATGATTTAATTGTTTGCAGATAGCCCAAATATTTCTAACTTTTTTCAGTTGGGTTTGGATGAATTTTTGTGATAATCGATGTGAATTTTGGATGAATTTTTCATACTGGGTTGATGAAGATTGAAGGAGTAGACAAAGGAAAAGAGAAACTTCTTTAAAAAGGGGCAAAACTGCCTTTTTAGTACTTGCATTTATGAGTTCATCTATTTGCTTTGATGATGACAATGATATTAATGCATATTTGTAATTTCAAACATGTTTTGTAAAGTCCTTATGAGAATTATATGTAAAAGAACTTAGTTAGGGATTTAATTTGTTAAGCAGATTCAAGATCGTAGGTTATAGCTTTGTAATCTTTGTAATAACTAAAGTTGTCCAAGACAGATAGGTATTTCATTGAGTAAATTATGAGATCATAAAGTGAAGTACCAGATCATAGTCATATCGCAGAGCCACTAGAAATCATCGAGTGGAATCACTTAACGATCTGAGGACCAACTCTACGATTCTATACTGAAGGCCAGTTCGACCAAAATCGTAGAGTGTAGAATCATGACATGTCAGTGGCAGGTATATGACAAAGGTTATAAACCTTAACACATATATTTCAGTGTTGATCCACAAATGTGCTGGCGATAAGGATGAAGAAGACAACGTAACTTTTTCAACAACTATATAACCAAGACAAGGACGCGCGTCTACTGCTGCATCAAACATGGTACTATCGAAAGCGATAGCTAGTGGTCTAACATGCAAGATTTTGAGGTCAAAGGAATGATCATTTGACAAGTGTCCCAGTCCATTTGAACAACATTAACAATTCAACGGGTAAAACTTAAGGAGTAACTATAAAAGGATTGTTACAACAACTCTAAAGAGTAACGGTTTCATCAAGAATCAAGTACCTAACATCATTCAACCTACGATCAAGTGTTCAAAGAGCTCTACCCTACGATCATAACATCATTCAACTTGTTGCTAATACAAATGGAAAAGACCTTAATTCAAATTAGCAGAACCTCAAATCAAAATATTCTCCTAATGATCGTGATTAGATCTTGGTGATCTATTTGTACCAAGTCTTTGTGACTTATAGATTCTTTGTGAATCTCAGTTGTTATAGCTCTTAATGAGCTTGGTTTTTGTAACCAATCTATCCTTAGTAGATCATCCCTACTCTTGGAGGACTAAGAGACTTTTGTGCTCTGAATCTTATAAAAATTTTGTGTTCTTTACTTTTGTCTTTACTTAACTGCATTTACATTCTAGTCACTCTACGATTTCTTCTGTGACTAGTTTATGCAATTCACACGAAATTCGGAACTTTGGAATTTTCATCATATCTTTGAAGGGGTTTTTCAAATACATATTCCGTTGTACTTACCTAAATAAATTAACTTGTTTAATTTACTTGGTAAACAAATCTTTTAAAAAGAAAATTTAAAGATATATTTAACCCCCCTCTAAATTTCTTTAGTGCCTTTGAGCATAACAAACTTTACACGGTTTGATTAATGAAGTTAAAACATAAAGTCGTTTTTCACTTGGACTCGCTACTTTAGGTGTTTATGTGCTCATTTTTAAAACTCGAGTGGTGATGTGCAAAAACGTATATACCTTAGGTGGTATTTACCATAACATTTATAATTAGGGAAATCAGAGTGCAAAATGCCAGAAATCAAATCACTAGCTATGGAGGGTTGATCATTTGGTCCTAATATTAGATGGTACCACATCATATGCAGGGGCGGATCCAGGATCTATTTTTAGCCGAGGAAAATTTTTTTGAGCTAAAGTTTAGCGAAGTACAGAGCGAGAATTTGAATATATTATACACCGTGTGTTTAATTTTTTTTATAGTAGTAGTAGTTTAAGTTTTTTTATACCCCTAAGTTTAACTTTTTTATAAATTTGTCTCTTTTAAGTTAATATTAAATTTTATTTTTGCTCCTTTCACTATACCTATTAAAAAAAAGTTGGGCATAGGCAGTGCCCCATTTGCCCTTCATGTAGATCCGCCAGTGATCACATGGGAAGAGAGATCATAAGATTGGAGACTCAGTTTTCCACGAATGCAACATGGTCTGTGCACAACTAAGTTTCTGATGGAGACTGGAAAGCACAAGGAAGAATAAGGTTAAGCAAAAAACTTTGGAGTTTGGTTAAACACTTAAACTTTAAAGTGAGTTAAGCTAGAATGGTCAAGATTCTTTTTGTATGTAAAGTCAATCATTAAATATAATCATCAGTCGGGGTGTCTCCGGTCTAAGTCGGGTGTCTCAGGTCTATTTGAGACATTCAGCTTTCTTATCTCTTTTGAAGGTAGTCTGATTGAATTCAGATTATGTTTATTTCTAAAGTTTGGTTTATTCGAGTTAATATAGTTGAATTTTCTGGTAGTATATCTTGTTTTGAGGTCTGTGCAAGGAGGAGGATCCTCCTAGACTGAACACTGCACCAGAGTTCCTTCCATTGATTCTTCTTTGCTTCCATTTCTCATCTCTAAATTAATGGGCTACATCAGTTGCACGCGGTGAAAGGATCCACTTAAATTTTTCTTAGATTCGCCGATGAGTTCAGAAAGGCATATTGCAGAATAATGCGTGAGCTAGGTTACCAACAATTTGGTCTAACTTAGACAATATGCAGAATATATCTTGCCAAGTGCTGCAACTAACTCAACCTATGGGTAAAACATTTCAGATTATGCAGAAGAATGAAAAAGTTTCTTGCAGTTAGGAATTATGGTGAACATGCAAAACAATTGAGACATGACCCATATATTAATTCTTAATTCTTGCTCATGCTAATCAATTGAGGTAATTTTATACCAAATTATTTTCTACATTAGATAATTTCAACCATAAAATCATTATATATGTCATCTAGGGTACAAAGTTCATTACTTTGACGAATAGAGAACCCATTAGAGAAGCCTATTTCCCCAAAAAAATCTGAAAAACACAAGAAAATAACACACAAAGGGGAGAGCTAGAAGTAGAACGTACAAAAAAAATAAAAAATCAAGTGAAAAGAAAAGGCTAGTGATGATAACACAATAGATAGAGACGATAAAGAAAGGAGAATAAGAAAAACAAAAGTTTATATAATTGACAAAAGAAAATAAATATTATTCTCAAGGGGAAAAACGGGAGAGATTTGTGCGAGAGATCGAATGCATTCACCTGAAGAGAAGAGCTGGGTAGGGAGCTTGCTTGGTTCAGAGAAGAGGAAGAAGGAAAGCTAGGAAGACGGAGACAATAGACGACCAAAAAATTAGTCACTTTGTTGTCGTCCGAACGTGAACGGATTAGGACTGGACGAATAACTTAATAACAAAAGGATACGTACCTCTGTTCTCCACCCTCCTTGCCGAAACGCATCTCCTGGTGTCGTTTAACTTCTTCTTTTTTTAATTCTTTGGCCTTCCCACGCACCCCCAGCACCCACTCCCACCACCCACCACCCCACCGTCCCACCGTCCCACCGTCCCACCGTCCCACCGTCTTTCTTTTCTTCTTCTAGGCCTCTCAATCTAAAAATCTCCAATGTAAAAAACTTCTACCTTTGCAAGAGAGAGGTTCTATCTACTCTTGCCATTGAAAAACAATTCCAAGACAATTCCAAGAGGTTTATACCAATTTCAAATTTAAAGAGTTGCAAACAGAAGTGGCAGATGGGGGAATGTATTGCCACACAATGTTTGTCGAATCTCATGATAAAATATTTCATTACGAAGTGAAACAACTTTGTTACTTTGGGGAAAAAAAAGATCGCTCAAAAATTGTGGACTTCAAAGTTTGCTTCATTGTAGGGGAAAATGAATCTGAATTTGATGTGAAGTGTAACTGTAAATTATTCGAATTTCGAGGAATTTTATGTAAGCATATAGTTAAGTACCGTTCCAACGAAATACATTTTGAGGTGGAGAAAGGACATAAAGTGACGTCATACTAAAGCTAAAGTCACTTATAATCCTTGGAAAGACATGGAACCGGGAAAGAGATATGAGAAGGTGTGCAGAAATTTTTTCGACGTTGCGGACATTGCGTATGACACATTGACACTAAATAAAGATGTGATCAACTTGTAGATCGACTTGAACTAAAGGTGGAATGGAATACGGAGGATGGAGTTTGTGAAAAAAGTCAACCTACCCAAAGTCGAGCGAATATGAAAATGACGACCCAAGTGAAAGCCAAAAATTACTTTCACCAAAAAAGAAACGATGCAAAGGCGTCCTCATAGTAAAAGGAAGGTATGTAAGATGGAACAAGTTTCGAAGAAATTCAAACAGAAGGGACAAAAAAAAGGTAGAAATAAGTCTGAATCAAGAAACAAATATAATATGAAGGTATGATTTTTCTTTTTTGTTATATATATATATAATAACTTTTTTTGCGATTAATATTGTCTTATAAAATGATGAATTATGCTTCTTTTATTTCAGGCTTTTGAGCTTGATACGACTATTAATCAACCACCTATTTTTCATGAGACACAAGAGAGTCATTTTGAAAATATTAACTTGAATGTAAGTAATGATAAAAGGCTGACGACTATTAATTAATAAAGTATTTACCAATTACTTCAGGTTCTTAAATCAAATAAAGGCATTCTTATTATCTTGCAGTCTATTTGAAGGTTGCTTGGATGTCTCTAATCATAATAAGCGTGTCCTATAAATAATCATCACATACCTAAAGTAAAAAATTGTGTTCAGAAATTCAAGAGAACGCAGTGAATTTATCTAATTAGGCTCCTTCATCAATCAAGAGTATTTGTAATAGAAAGGTGTGAGGAAACTCAAAAGGCACAAATAGATAATTACTTGCATGTACCAAACCATAAATAATATCATTCAATTGCCACTATAGAATCAAAATCATGTGGATCAACAACAAAAAAATAGTTTAGATACAAATTACTGATATTTATTTCAATGTTGAGTGAACTCCACACAAAGAAAATAGTGGACTTTTGCAGTTTCAAAATTTCTGAATGAAGAAATAAAACTATGTTATAGAATATATAATCTATATTTCAAAATCAGGAACATGAGCTCAATATTAGATTACACTCATAAAACATACGAATTAATAAGATGAGCTACTAAAAGATACTCATAAAATATCTCCTATAAGGAAAATATCAGGAGCCAGCAAGAAAAGTACCGGGGTGACAACATATGATCCAATTAATCAATTCTTGTCTCGGAACAAACAGAACTTGGTCTAGCAAGAAAAGAAAAAAAAAGCTAATCGGACATTTTTAGATATGCAACAAGTGAAATTGATGCAAACAGCTCTTGATTGGAAATAGATGCCAGAGGTAGTTTGTTCAAGATAGGTGTGCATGTTCAAAGCCTAAACACTAGGCTTTACAGTCTCTTCTTACCTAAGTAGTGTATTAGGAATAGAATTAGCTTTTCAGAAGTGAAAAAAGCAAAGCTTGTAAACTTGGTAAAACTACATTTTTCAAAGATATGTTAATTTGTCTAATTAAAGGTTAAAAACTATGTAAGACCTCTTTGTGTCATTCCATCAAACAGATAGTGTACAATTTCAATGGAAATAATCGAATCTAACCTTAAAAATCAGCAAACTTCCTCCAACCTGCTCTAGAATGAATACTAATATATAGAAAATAAACACAACAAAACTGCATAATTACACAAGAAATCAGAGAAACCCCCAATAAATAGTCTAATAAAGGAAAAACCCCAACAGAATCATCAATCCCATTTCAACAAGAAGATAATATATATCATCAATAAATAGTCTAATCATATAAGTGAAGAATCAGAAGAAATTAGCATAGATGAACAAAAACCCACTTAAACACATCAATCAAACTCTTCTTCAATTCATTGCCCAACACAATTCATGAACAATTTCTCAAGAAAATTGACATTAAATCACCTCAAAAAGGGAGAGAGAAGGGCTGAGCTTGTTTTCTTGTACAATGACGGCTGAGCTTGTCTTCTACAATGGGTCTCTCTCAAATTAATTCAAGGGCAAGAGCAGATAAAACCTCTCTCTTGCAAAGGTAGAAGCTTTGTACACTGAAGATTTTTAGATTGAGAGGGCTAGAAGAAGAAAAGAATATCATCTCATCTATATACTCTCCTTTTCTATATACTCGTATATATATTTTTCTTTCTTAAAACTAATGAACCACATTTGGATAAATTAGTTTTTATAACAAATTGAAGAAAATTGGTATATCTCACAATAAAAAAAATATAATTTTTACTGCCATTAAATAAATTTATAAATTACTCATGTGTTTTGTGTTTGTATTTATTTACATAATATTTATTATATGTAATTGTAATAAAAATCATGATATTTTATCATAAGACTAGACAAAACCAAAACCTACCTTTGTTCCCCACCAAATTACCTTGGACCACTATGTTTTCTTTGTGAAGGATCGTAGTCCATCATAAAATGAAATTATCATCACATCTATCTATCTATATTATTTTAGGGGGCGCCCAATATACGCGCCTAGAAAAAAAATTATAAAAGAAAAATTTATATAACAAATAAAAGAGTTTGGATCTTAAGCTCACCCCTTATCCAATTTATCCGTACTTAATCTCCTTTTAGCGACAGATCTCACGACGGTATAACGTGAATCCGTACGGACCTCACGACTGTATAACGTGAGTCCGTCGTTAAAAGGAGAGTGAGATAGGGTGAGTTGGATGATTACGACTAGTGGGAAAGAGGAAAGTACTAAAACTGTAAGATTAAAACGTGTGGCAGTTAAGAAAAGGGAGGAGAGATGTGAGGAGAGTACACCTGAATCCATGTAGATATATAGGATAAGGAATTAAGAGAAAATATAAGATATAAGATATGGTACGTGTGACTCAATTACATATTAAAAGAGCCAATGGAAAAAAAAATCTTGATTGCATGCCACAAATACTAGTAATTAAAAAGAATATCATCATCATGTCGATCATTAATTTAAAAGGTTTAATGGGGCACTCGCGTTAATTCCCCTGATTATGACTAGTATATATAAAAACTCTGCCACATTATGAGCTAGAGCTTAATTTGGAAATTAATGGCCGGGGTTACTACTATATCTATATCTATCTATCTATATATATATTGCATTATAATTAGTAAAATATGGATATCAAATTTATTTTTCATTCATAAGAAATCTCAAGACACTGTGAATAGTTTAGAGACAACAATGCATATTTTGGCAAGAGCCCTCATGTTGTGATTCATTAAGCTTAGGGAAAATATGGAGTAATCTAATGAGTCACCACCACCACCACCCTCACTGAAAGTAGCTTGACAATCAGCGGCAGAATGATCCGCATCAAAAGCCGAACCACCCAATCCATCGAATGTCTCCGAGTCCAAATCATTTATGGCTTCTGCCAGAGACCGAACCGCCTTCTGGTAATAACTTTGGCATACATTTAGACCACGGACCAAGGATTGTTGGCTGCTGCTGCCGCGGCCGCCGGCGGTGATGTTCTTGAGGAACGAGGTTATGTAATCACTTGTGTGGGTTGCGTTAAGGTATGCCAAATCAAAAGATATGTAGGCAAGAACATAAGGATCAGAAGTGGAAGCTCGTCGATCAGAGTAAATAGCTTGCACACAGAATTTGTAATCTGTAGTGTTCTTGCATACATCATCAACAAGTTGGGTTGGATTTTCGACAGGAGTAGAGCTAGAAACTATCAAATAACTAGTGCAAGAAGAAGAAGAGATCAGAAAGAAGATGATGATGATGATGATGAAGTCGTGACGCTGGAGATCTAGACATGAAGGAATGACCACCACCATTTTTTAATTAGGGATATTATATATCAGATGGATATATGTACAGGAGGAGGAGAAGGAGGTTATGAGAAGTCAATTAATTCTAGCCTTAATAAAGGAGCTAAACCAATTGGGAGAAAAATAAGAATGGTAATGATATTTTATTGATACTATGAGCAGGTATTTATATGTAAAATATACACGTGAGAAATAAGAAAGTTAATTGTACAGATCTTAAAAATATTAAGGTGATGCGGCTATGATTGTGGATCGTGATAAGGAGAGATCTTCTTTCCAAATATGCCCCCACAAGATCGTTCTTCCCTCGGAAACATCGATCTTGAAACGAAGAAGAGTGAATTGGGACTTGGCCAAAGGCTTCATAAGAGCATCAGCAAGTTGATCATGGGTAGAGACTTGAGCAACAGTAAGGGAGCCATTGGAAACTTTATCACGCACAAAATGGTAGTCAAGGGCAATGTGATTCATTCGAGAGTGAAAAACAGGATTGGCACACAAGTAGGTAGCACCAAGATTGTCACACAGGAGCCGTGGAGGCTTAGTAGAATAGACACCAACTTCACTAAGGAGATTGGTGATCCAAGCTAGCTCAGCCGCCGTGGAGGCGACAGAGCGATATTCGGCTTCAGTGGAAGACCTTGCTACTATTCGCTTTTGGAACACCACGAAACAGGGTTGGACCCTAGGAAAATAACATAAGCAGAGATTGAAGTGCAATCATCACGATTGCCTGCCCAATCGGCATCGGAGTAAGTAGTGAGTTGAAGTGGTTGGATGCGGCGGAGGACCAACCCGTAAGAGATTGTGTGTTTGAGGTAGCGGAGAATACGCTTGGCAGCAGTCCAGTGTGTTTGTGTAGGGGCATGCATGAATTGAGCTAGCTTATTGACGGTGTAGGCAATGTCGGCCCGAGATAGTACTGAGAGATATTGCATACCACCAATCAAGATGCGGTAGTTGGTGGCGTCGATGGCAGGTGTACCTGTGACGCCCCCAAAATAGGTATACATCACCCATCTTGAGTAGTCAAATACATGGTACAAAATTTAAATACAACTTAATTATACAACTGTCGTGTAAAATACGACAAAACATAATCTGAGAGTTTTAATATGAATATTGTCATCTAGACAATATCCACACTCAATGGAGTCCTCATTACATTTATTATCACACTATTTCACATAATAGTGAGGACTACTAATGCAACCATCTGGACCGTCACTCCGTTCCCCAACTAGCTAGTCCCAGCTATATTATCATTTCCTGAAGAGAACAATGAAAGCAAAGGGTGAGCTCAACTAGCCCAGTAAGAAATATTATGACTAAGATAATGCAGAATAAATTATCCTTAGCCTTCAACAGTATAACAACTGATAGAATATAATAGACAAAAAGTTTTAGATCAACAACTACAGCGGAATAAACAATCCATTAGAAGATTCAAGTAGAGCATGATATCTACTATCTTCTATGATTTAAAAAGTTGTTCATCAACTTTATCGCTGAGACTCAGCTTAATAAATAAACCACATCATCGAATCATCCCTGCACTATGGGCCAAGGATATTCACGTAATCATTAATGGTCATGATTATACCGAATAATCCATGGTCATAATCATACCAATAACTGTCCATCAATGCACTACGGGCCAATGAGGACTTTTACCACATCATTTATAACATTACGGGTCATGATTATACCGAAGAATGATCCACGGTCATAATCATACCAATCAACAAATCCATCTATGCATGTAAGCCAAAGATGACATTCATCACAATATAAGCGTGAGGATGATGACAATGATATAAGAATTCAATTAAAAAAAGAAAGGAGGATAAATTTTAAAGATTTATAATTTAATTTATCCAAAATTCAATAATGATCAAATTGTCAACATGATGCTGCTTTGTGGAGTAAAATTCAATAATGATATTGTATCAAAAATGATTTGGACAAAAAAAATCAATTTTTGTCATGAATAGTGCTACGGGTGAATAGTACCTCGTGAATAGTACTTTGGGAATAGTACCCCGTGAATAGTACTTTATGAATAGTACTTTATGAATAGTACTTTGTGAATAGTACTTCGTGAAAAGTACTCATAAAAGGAAAAAACAAAAGAAAACGATATTCCATGACGAGTACAAAAGAAAGGATATCTCATACAAGTATAATAGAATATACTTAAAGCGTAAATGGATTTTATCCATGATGCGGTAATCCACGTGAGATGATCATTTCCATAATTTAATAAAGAATGAATACAAAGGGTCATTCACTATGCATGTGGTAGTCCGCGTAGACAGGTTATTCCAACAGAATAATAAAGAATGAAATAACAGAAGAATTTTATCATGCATGTGGTAGTCCGCGTAGACAGGTTATTCCAATAGAATAATAAATAATGGAATAACAGAAGAATTTCACCATACATGCGGTAGTCCGCGTAGACAGGTTATTCCAACAGAATAATAAAGAATGGAATAACAACCCTTACGAGTATTGAAAGAAAATAACTCTCTTCATGAATACGAAAGAAATAATACCCCTTACAATTGTTGAACGAAAATAATATTCCTACAAATATTGAACAAAGATGATATTCCTTACGAATATTGAATGAAAATAATATTCATACGAATACGAAAAATAATATCTCTTCAGAATATGAAATAAATAATACCCCTTACGACTGTTGAACGAAAATAATATTCCTACGAATATTGAAAGAAGATGATATTCCTTACGAATATTGAACGAAAATAATATTCATACGAATACGAAAAAATAATATCTCTTCAGAATATGAAATAAATAATACCCCTTACCTCAGAAGAAGACTGGATACTGGAATAATGAAGTAACAGATTTCTCTTCTTCTATCTCTCTATAGCTTCTCTCTATATAATTGCTCTTGTGAGTCTTAATGAATTGGTGAGAATGAAAGAAGAATGAGCTTCTATTTATAGGAAAATATAGTTTCAATAATTGCACGTTTTGGGACTCGAAATATTACAGTATAATACCTTCATCTTTTCCTTCATTTTTAATTTAGTCCTGCAAGTATTATCAAACTTGCATCAACTCCCCTAATAGTATATCATGTGAATCAATAGTACAATCATGTGACTCAATAGTTCTATACATGTAAAAAAAATAATTACAGTATAGTACCTTCATCTATACCTCCATTTTTAATTTAGTTATGCAAGTATTATCAATCTTGCACCACCTCCCCTAATAGTACATGCATGTGAATCAATAATACACACATGTGAACAAATAGTTATAAGCATATGAATTAATAGCAATTAATTGTTCATTTATCCGATTAATTACCCGATTGGTCAATATAACCTCTAGACATCAATTATTATCGAAATAAATGTCGATTTCCACTAACACTAATAATCCCAACACAATGGAACTATCAATTTCATCTTTAATCAACACGAACTTATTCATCATTAATATTATAACTCATAATATTTAACAACCAGATCATTCCCATGAAAGAGGGGGCTTTCTGATAAGGATTTCTCCCTATTGACGCGCAATTAGGTGACCAAACCTCTCCTCGACAGAACTTTCTAGACATTATCAATATTGCAAATAATAATATGAATAACTTTGTCGTTTCAATTATTGATTTAATAATATAAAATATTAAGCAGATGATACTGTGACAACAATTGAATCAATAATATGAGAGATATTATGCAGCAATTACTGTAGCAATAATTGAGTATAACTGAGTGATTTCTCACGTAAGCATCAATAATCAATACCATGTGCTACTATGAAATCATGCGTATTACTGTACTTTTACCATCGGATAGTTCAACAGTTTAACAATAAAATTTTCGTCGTTATTTTCATAAAAAGATATTTCTGTCGTTTTCTCATTCTGATAGTAATTCCGTTGTGGGGTCCACTAATGATTATGCCGTCGTATGAATATTCCCTGTTAAAACGAATATTCTTCGTCCAAACGAATATTCCCCGACACAACGAATATTTTATGACAACTTGCTTATTTGCAAAAAATTTCACATATCCCCCTTAACTTTAAACTTTTATATCAATTTAATCATTTACTTAATAAAATAATAATTATAAGAAAATTGAATACTTTTATTTCATAAAATTCGGGGTCTTATAGTACCATCAGAAAGAATCAAATGGGTAGAAGAGCTGATTGGTGTCACGGATTCCTTTATGTCTTCCAGGTTGAAACGGGTGAGAAGGTCACAGATATATTTAGGCTGGGACAGAAATAATCCATGGTTGTTGGGTATGAATTTAACCCCCAAAAAATAGTAGAGGTAACCAAGGTCTTTGATGGAGAATCGGTTGGAGAGATCCGCAATAATTTTTCGGATAAAGATTGAAGAATTCCCTGTAATTAATAAATCATTAACATAAACAAGCAGGTACACAGTGAGATTGTCAGTAGAATAAATAGGGAAGTGTCGCTCTTGGAATTAGAAAAACCAAGAGAGAGAATGAAAGTCTTCAATTCTTGAAACCAAGCGCGGGGCGCTTGCTTGAGACCATAAAGGGAACGGTGAAACAAACAAACATGATGAGGGCGGCTGCTATCGACAAAGCCTGGGGGTTGAGACATAAACACCTCCTCGGATAAATGCCCATGTAGAAAAGCATTGTTTACATCCAATTAATGAATTGACCAGCCATAAGAAAGAGCAAGTATGAGAACAATACGAATAGTAGTAGGCTTAATAACAGGACTAAATGTTTCATGATAGTCAATACCGGGACGTTGATTGAAACCCTTGGCAACAAGCCGAGCTTTTTAGCAATCAATGCTACCATCAGGTCGCCGCTTAACTCGAAAAACCCAATTGCACCCAAAAATATTCTGATTGGATTGGCGGGGAACAAGTTCCCATGTTCCATTTCGAACGAGAACATTGAGCTCTTCACACATGGCAACTCTTCATTTAGGATTAGTGAGGGCTTGAGAAACTGAGGCAGGTTCTAAGGTTTGAGGAAGAGGGTGTTTAGAAACCGCATAGGAAAATTTGGTTAAAGGTTTGAAGATATTGTTCTTGGAACGTGTGGTCATGGGATGGATGTTGAGAGAGTTGACGGCTGGTAGGGAGTTAGGAGGGGTATCAAACCTTGGAGCACTATCACTCATAGAGGAAGCACAAGGCGTGTCGATCAGAGAAGTTTCCAGGTTGAAATCCATAACCGATAGAGGGTTGCCAGCATGTACAGTGTCAGGAACAGTTGGAGACTGGGGTTGGAATTAAAGAGGCATGATTTGTGGGAGGTTAACGCATTGAAGGGGGGGGGGGGAGATACCATGGTCACATTGAGTGGATGGGGGAGAATTAATTGGGATAAAATTGGGTAAATTGTGGGATGAAGTTGTTGGAGTAAGACGCGGGGAGCTGGAAAAAGGAGGTGGCGAATTTAGGAGCGGGGAAGGAGGTGACACAATTGTGGAAAAGTTATCGAAACGAAGTTATTTGAGGGAAGGAGAGATCGCTGCCCATTTTGAAAGAGTAAAATCATTAACTTTGTCATGCTCATTTAAGGGAGATAAAGAGGGAAAATGATTTTCAATAAAGTGAACATGCTTGGAAAAATAAATTTTGTGATTTGTGGGTTTGAAACAAATATACAAATTGTGAACATTTAAATAGCCCAAAAAAATACATTACTTGGACCGTTGTTCAAGCTTGTGTTGATTATAGGGTCGAAGCCATGGATAACAGAGGCACCCAAAAATTGTCAGTTTGGAATAATTTGACAAAGTATGAAATAGACATTCAAATGGCGATTTATTGTCAAGGATCGATATAGGAAGTCGATTAATGAGATAAATCGCGGCATTGAAAGCATAAGAACAAAGAGATAGAGGAAGAGATGCTCGATGTAAGAGTGTAAGTCTTCTCAACGATGTGACGGTGACGACGTTCAGCCGAAGCTACATGCTGTGGTGTGTATGGAGGAGAAATCAAATGTTGGATATATTCCAGAATTTGCAAACATAGTTTTTAAACCTTGGTATTCCGTGCCACCATCAGATTAAATTGTATTTATGGATGTTTTAAAAAAAATCAATCATGGTTTTAAACTTTGGGAATAAAGAGAAGACATCAAATTTATTTGCCATAGGAAATAACGAATATTTTGTATAGTGATCTACAAAAATGGCATAGTAAGAATAATTATCCATTGAACGAACAGGGCATGGACCCCAAACATTCGTATATAATAGATCCAAAAGACATCGACTTTTTAAGCTTGATGCACCAAAAGGTAGTTTGTGACTTTTGTTACAATGACAAGAGTCACAGAAAAACATGTTTGACAAATTCTGACTCGATTGTACTTGAAGTTTATTAGAGGACACAATTTGACGAAGGACTTTTGATGACGGGTGACCAAGGCGATCATGCCAAATGTAATACCCAGTAAAATAAATAAATAAATATTAAATAATAAAAATTATTTTGTTTTAAATAATATTAATTGGACTTTGTCATTTATTTGGTTCAAACTAGTTATTTATTTTATATGGGCTAATAAATATTAATATGTGTGGATAAATTAAAATTTTAAAATTTGGGCTTTAAAAAAAACTAATTTAGCTTAAGTTATGTGGGTAATAATAAATTCTACTAAAAATAAGAGAGTAAATAAGATATAATAATTAATAAATAAATAAGTACAAAACCTAATCTTATGAGCACGTATGATACGAATTGGGAAAAAAAAAGAAGAGGAGAAAGCTCACAGCCGCGCGCAAAAGGAAAAGGAGAGAAATCAGATAAAATTCAGAGGAGATAAAGAATCATTGAGTTCTGATTTTAGGTAAGTTATATATTTATATATATATAGGTGAGTCTCTTCTACTTTGTAAGATAACTATAAGATCTATATATATAAAAGTTTGTCAGATCCGTGAGCTGCTTAGCATATGTATGTGTGGTATATTATTAATAGTATATATATTATATTATTTATATTATGTACTCCTAGATTGTACGAATTTTAAAAGTTGTAGTTGATTTAGAACATAAGCTATATATATATATAATATATATATAAATATATATATATATATATATATACCGAAACTGCTGCTAAAAAAAAATTCGTTATCATGATGTGAAAAGCTGTTCTCAAATAATAAGAATTATAAATATATTATGTTATAGGTATTGTGCACGTTGGATTGCCTGCAGCATTGCTGCAGGTGTAGATTTCATTATATTATATTTTAATAATCTTTTGGCATATATATTTTAATAATCATTTGGCCATGAAATTTGTATATGGAATTAGAAAATCAATTGAAGTTATGTATATTAATTTGAATTAATTAATTTTGCCGACATAATTATAAAAGTTTTAATAATAAATTTAATTGTATTATGTTATTAATGATTGGATTGTAATAAAATCTTATTAAATTATTTAGATTGAGCGGAGAGAGTCTAAAACGAGTTTTTGGGATATACTCTGGGTATTACATTGCTTAATCCAGTACTGAATTAGTACTCCTTCAAATGATACTCTTATTAAATTTAATTTGTTCGTTTTGTTTCTCGTTTCGAAATTAGTTATTGTTTCCATAATTATTCCTTATCAAATTCATTGGGATCATTCGTTTTGGCATTCATAGTTAAAACTCATATTTGTACTCTTTAGAATAATACAACATGTCTAAATTTATTTTGATAGTTTCGTCTTGGTATTGATACTTGAAACTCGTGTTTGTACTCTTGATTTAGTACATCATCTTTTGTATTTATTTTGATTCTCGTAGAAAGTATATGTTAATATTTTTGGAGACTTGTGTGATGTTTTGTTCGATTTAACATGTACACATTAAAACCCCTCTGTGTTGATATTTTGTCGCATGTGTTGTGACATTATATTTTTGTTAGAATACCGTAGGGTATACCTGAGCTATAACCACCTGTGGGGGTACCACAGACATGTCCTCTTGGCACCGAGGCATGACACCTTCCGTGGAGGTGTGATCAGTCCATGGCGTCTCCGTTTTGTGTTTCGATGGGAGTTGGCCATTTGGTGTTTTTTTGTGGGAGGCGTATGGGTCGACCCTAGTTTTCTGTTCTGTTATGTTCTGCGGATTGGTGATGTTTGTGCCAAACACGCCTTCCGATTTGCATGCATCTGGATTCGGCCAGTCCGATGTATGTTATGCCTATGTGGCATTATTTTGATTTGCTTGTGTGACATTATTTGACTTACCTGTGTGGCAAGGTATATTTCTGTTTTGTTCTGAGCTCGGTATGAAATAACACCTACCCATTTGATTCAGCCTATTATTTCATTGTGTCAGTTTTATTCGTTTCGTTTCATTTCATTTTATTTAATTGAGTTAGTTATTTTGGTTCATTATTTGTATTCTATATCCGTACTGGGCATTTGGCTCATGCTGTGTTTTTTTTCTTCCGGCAGGTCAGCAGGGGGATCAAGGGCAAGTGTGACGAGAGCTTCCTTTTATCTAAATGGTTTAGATATTTTGTTTAAGTTGTGATCCAATAGTTTGTTTGGAGTAGTAATAATGATTTTAGTCATTTTGTTATTTATTATGGTTGACTTATGGTATTTATCATATATTAAGACCATTCTCTTGTGGCTTTGAGCCTTGCTATTAAATTCATCAGTTTTGTTATGTTTTGAGCAACCTCTCTTTTTATTTCGGAAATGGGGTTATCAGAGCTTAGGTTATTTCTTGTAGAAAAACTATTTATGTTAAACCTGTGAGTTGCTGGGAGGCGAGGTAACAATAGGGGAAGAGGTGAAGGTCAGCCCAATGAGCAACCTAATGATCAGTTTAATGCTCAATTGGCTACCTTCGGCCATGCTTTACCTCAAATGGTGGCACAAGTTGTACAGGCAATGCAGCAGCAGCCGCTAACAGAAATTCTAGAACAGGAGAGTCCAAGAAATAATGGTCCACAGGCAAATGAAGTGGAAGGGAATGCGGATGGTCATGATCAACAGGGGGTTGCGATGTATGTATGGTTGGAGAGGTTCCAGAAGCAAAAACTGCAGGCATTCAATTTAGCTCCAACTCTAATTGATGCAGAGAATTGGATTGCCCACTTAGAGAAGATTTTTGATGTGTTGGGGTGTCCGGATAATCAGAAAGTGTTACTTGCTGCTTATAAGTTGGAAGGGGATGCACGGAGGTGGTGGAAGGTGGTGAAAGTAACAAAGGGTGATGGATATGTTGGGACACTTAGCTGGGCAGAATTTTGTGAGGTCTTTTATCAGCAGTATTTTTCTGCTGCTGATAAAGAGGCCTATGCTAGAGAGTATCATTCGATACGGCAGAAAGATGATGAGTCCATCACTGACTTCATGACGAGGTTTACTAGGTTGGCAGGCTTTGCGAGAACCCCAGCAGGGTCTACAGCAGAACAGGCAGAGAAGTTTAAGTGGGGGATCCATTACAGGTATCGGCAACATCTCATTAACACCAAGTTTGCAGATATGTCAGCAGTGGCCAATGCTGCCAAGAATATTGAGATGGAGAGACAGGACTTTCGGTCTTCTAAACCGGAAGGGAGTCAAAAGAGGGACAGAGATGACCAGCAGGGTCAAACTTCGGGTTAGCACGGTAAGAATCAGGGTGGTCAATGGAACAAGAACCGTGGTGGCCAGCAGGGGCAGTTGCGTGGCCAGAATCAAAACAGGGGTTATCAACAGATGCCTCAGCAAGGGCATAATCATCAGCTTCAACTACCTTGGCATGGTCAGAATCGTCAGCCATGGAAGAATCGTCAGCAAGGGCAGAATCATGGTCGTTATCCAGGACCAGCTGGTGGGGGTAACCCAAATCTCATTCCGATAGCTCCTGGTGCTACTTGTGGGGCTAATCATCCGGGGAGGCAGTGCCACAGACTCACCGGTGCATGCTTTTTATGTGGACAGATGGGTCATATGTGTGACGCCCCCAAAATAGGTATACATCACCCATTCTGAGTTGTCAATACACGGTACAGAAACAACTACAACTTTATTATTACAATAGTAAAATTGTGAGTTTAAAAACAGATATTGCCATCTAGACAATATCCACATACAAATAAATCCTCAACATAATTATTGATACATTATTTTACAACAATGGTGAGGACTACTAAAAAACTCTCCCTAGAACCTTCATTCCATACCCAGACTAATTGCATCATTATATATTCTCGCCTCACGAGAAGAAAAATGGAACAAAAAGGGAAAAGGTGAGCTCAACTAGCCCGAAGAGGAATATTATGACTAAGATAATATACAACAAATTATCGTTAGTCTTCAACAGGGAAAAAATCTAATAGAATACAATAGACAACAAGTTTTAAATCAATATTCGCAGCGGAAATAATAATTCATTAGAAGAGTTAAGTAGAGAATGCAAACCACTATCTTCTATGTATGAATTTTAAAGTTCATCGTCTATTTTTTTTTATCCTGTAACATCAATCAATATATATCTGGGATCAAATATTCATCCTTGCTTACATCTGCTGGCGAGGACATTCACCAGTTGGTCATGTTCATCTAAACACCTGTTCATCTTTGCACTACGGGCCAAAGATATTCATCAGAAATCATTCATCTTTGCACTACAGGCCAAAGATATTCATCATAAATCATTCATCTTTTGCACTCATGGGCCATAGATATTCAATAATATCATCATTTAAGACTGAGGATGATGAAAAATATTTTTTTTAAAGAAACGAATCCAGTGAAACAAAATGACATGTATTAAGGATTAAGGATTCGTACTTTGTTTTATCCACGTCCAAAAATACCTCAAAAATAATCATTGTGGTGTAAAATTCAAGAATGATCAAAACATGGATACAATCAAAGCTAGTGTCCAGAATAGATATTTTAGACGAAAAGGGAAAATTTTCATTTTTCGATAAATAGTGTCGTGATTCGTGAATAAGTGTAAGATATCGTGAATAAGTGTCGATACGTGAATAGTAACTCCGACACCAAAAGTTCCAAATTTGATAAAAACTTCAGATCAATATTTCAAAGTATAATGATATTGAAGAAATAATATCATTCTGAAAAAAAATAATATCCCTTACTTGGAAAAATCTGAGACTTAGCTGGAATATGGATATAAAGCTATAACTTGAACTTTCACCGTATAGCAATACTCAAAGTATACTCAAAATACTCACAAGAATACGCTCGATAATATAGAGAGAAAACTTGATTTCGGTGTGATTTTCAATTCTAACCTAAGCACCCTATTTATAGGAAATTGCTTAGAACACCAAAGCAGAAAATTTAATAAAATATTAATAAATTTATATAAATCATACGCAAACTTGGAAATTCTGATTTCAGCATATTTTGCAACACATGTGCCCACCAACCAACCACAAAAACGTTTTTGTTATTTTAAACAATTAAAACTTCCAAAAATCAATTATTTCGGAACTCCGGAACTTCAATAATTCACAATAAATAGCCCTTTTGTCAGAAAATTCGAATCTCGCGTATTTTTATAGGAAATTCAATTCTCTACAACTTTGCAGAAGAAAGATTTTCCAAATTCCCAACAGAAATTGACCGAAATCCATAAACGATCGATTTTTACACGCTATAATCAAATTTCAGTCAATAAATGGGGTCCACCGACATGTTTAACATGTTTTAAACATTTTTGGTAACAAAAATACTCCTCCTCCACATATACTTATATATCCCGCATTCATCGTAAAAATATCATCATTATTATATTATTAAAAAATATAATAATATATTTAAATGAATTATTTTATCAGAAAAAGATAAAATTTTAATTTTCAACAATTGTCACATTAAAAATTTTCTCCATCTATATCCATATAAAATCAATATTTTTCTCATCATATGAATCAATAATTAATTATTCACAAATAATATTACAGAATCACAATATTGACAACCAGGCAGTTCCCAAGAAAGAGGAGGCTTTCCAATAAGAATTTCTCCTTATTGGCGCGCAATTAGGTGACCAAACCTCTCCTTAGACAGAACTTTCTAGACATTGCCAATAATGTTATCTAATAATATTATTCAGATAATATGAATTATTGCTTCGATAATGAAAAGTAGTGTAATGACAATTATCAAACAACAAAGAATATAAAATATCAACGCAAAGAATTATTGAATCAATAAAATAAAATCTTTGAGCGAAGAATTCACGTGTAACCATTATTGAGTAGTGCCTTCTTACGTAAGAGTCAATAATTGGTGCAATACTGGTAGTATCTTCTTTGTGCAACAACGCGTACATCTTGTGTTTTAACCACGGGTATTCCAACGATTAAAAAGCAGTAATAACTACGCCGATTATTTTAAACAACTTATATTTGTCATTTTTTTCCTTCAATCGCTTTTTCGTTATGGGGCCCCACATGCATCGCTACTGGTCGTATGAATATTCCCGATAATACGTAATATTCCACGACCAAACGAATATTCCCAAACAATAATGAATATTTTATAACCATTTGCTTATTTTGAAATACTTGCGTATTTTACCCATAACTATCCACATTAATCAAATCAACCCTTACTATTTCAAAATAATAATTAGAGAAAATTAAATTTCATTTATTAATTATTTGGGGTCTTACAACCTCCCTCCTTATGAAATTTTCGTCCTCGAAATTGGACGACGCACGTACAGTGTTTCAAAAGATAAGGATACCTCGCTTTCATTTCCGTTTCTAACTCCCAGGTCATTTCCTCTATAGCATGGTTTCTCCACAAAACTTTAACTTGTGGTATGACCTTCGTGCGTAGTACATGATCCTTCCTATCCAAGATCTTGACAGGTACCTCCTTATACGTTAAGTCTTCGGCTATCTCGTCCGGTTCTAACTCAATAAAGTGGTTCGGGTCTTTCACATATTTACGAAGTACAGATATGTGAAACACATTATGAACACGAGACATACTTGGAGGTAACGCGAGTCTATCGGCTACATTTTCTACTCGGTCAAGAATTTGAAATGGACCAATAAATCGTGGATTGAGCTTTTCTCTCTTCCCAAATCTTGTAACTCCCTTCCATGGAGCAACTCGCAACAATACATGATCCCCTATACTAAATTCCACGTCCTTTCGATGAAGATCCGCATAACTCTTTTGTTGATCTTGTGCCGTTTGTATACGTTGTCGAATCATTTGGATCTTTTCTGTAGTCATATCGTGATTAACTTTCGGGTCCCAACAATGTTGCTTCACCCACCTCATCCCAATATATTAGAGAAGCGACACCTTCGTCCATATAATGCTTCATATGGAGCCACACCTATACTTGCTCGATAACTCGTTGTTGTAGGAGAATTCCACCAATGGTAAATACTTATCCTAACCGCCCTTGAAGTCTCAGGACACGAGTCTTAATAAATCTTTAAGAGTTTGAATAGTCCTCTCTGATTTTCCGTCCGTTTGAGGATGGTATGCCGAACTGAATCGTAAATCCATACCCGTAGCTTTTTGCAAGCTAACCCAAAATCTTGAAGTTAATCTTGGGTCACGATCCGAAACTATAGATACTGGAATGCCATGCAACCTCACAATCTCATTTACATACATACTAGCAAGACGTTCAAGAGAATAAGTCTCCCGTATCGGCAAGAAATGTGCAGACTTGGTTAATCTATCAACAATAACCCAAATAGCATTGATGCCTTGAGAAACCGTAGGAAGACCCGTAAAAAAATCCATGGTAATGTGTTCCCACTTCCATTTCAGAATCTCAAGTGGTTGCAACGGACCCTTAGGTACTAGATGCTCCGCCTTTACACGTTGACAAGTTAAACACGTTGAGATAAACTTTGCAATCTCTCTCTTCATATTGTTCCACCAAAATGTATGTCGAAGATCACGATACATTTTGGCACTTCCAGGATGGATTGAAAATGGTGTATTGTGTGCCTCCATCATAATCTTGTACTTCAAATCAGAGTCGTTAGGAACACAAAGTCTGGAGTGGACTCGAAGTATTCCTTCATCATCGATTCTTGCTTCCGGAATAACACCTTCTTGTACTTTCTTCTTCACGCGCATCGACTCGGGCCGGTGGCTTGAGCAACCTTAACTTTTTCTATTAAAGTTGGCTCTATCGTATACTTGACATCATCGCACTCATTCCCGTGATATGATCTTCTACTCACGCGTCGGCTACTACATTCGCTTTTCAGGATGGTATTGAATAGTGTGGTCGTAGTCTTTCAATAGCTCGAGCCAACGTCGCCGCCGCATGTTAAGTTAAGTTCTTTTTGAGTGAAGAAATATTTAAGGCTTTTATGGTCTGAATATATCTCCACTTTCTCCCCATATAGATAGTGCCTCCATATCTTTAGCACGAAAACGACTGCTGCCAACTCTAGATCATGAGTAGGATAATTCCTCTCATATTCTTTAAGTTGTCGCATGGCATAGGCTATGACTTTCCCATGTTGCATGAGAACACATCCTAACCCTTTGCGGAAGCATCATTGTGAGATAACAAATCCATCCAAGAACCGGATGGTATTGTTAGAACAGTCTTAGAAATAAGTCTCCTCTTAAGCTCTTGGAAACTCTTCTCGCATTCTTCGCTCCAAGCGAATTTTGTATCCTTCCGAAAGTTAAGCGGAGTTAATCTGAGTAGCGATTCGAGAAAACCCTTCCACGAATCTCCGATAATAACCAAATTTAAGCCAAGAAAGCTACAAACTTGAACCAAGTCTTTGATTGTTGCTCCTAACTTTGTATTGCTTCAATCTTGGCCGTCAATGATTCTCCATGTTTTGACACCACATGTCAGAAGAAATGCTACTTCCTCAAGCCAGAACTCGCATTTCTTTAACTTGGCATATAACTTGTTTTCACGAAGCCTTTGTAGTACCAGCTTCAAATGGTGCTCATGATCTTCACGACTTTTGGAATATATGAGGATGTCATCAATAAAGACAACAACGAACTGATCCAAATATTCCTTAAATACTCGGTTCATCATATCCATGAAAGCCGCAGGAGCATTAGTCAATCCGAAAGACATGACTAAGAATTCTTAATGCCCGTACCGAGTTCTGAAGGCAGTCTTTGGAATATCCTCAGTTCTAATCTTCAACTGATGATATCCAGAACGAAGATCGATCTTAGAAAAGAATTGTGCTCCTTGCAACTGGTCAAACAAGTCATCAATACGAGGTAGAGGATACCTATTCTTGATGGTGATATGGTTCAATTCCCGATAGTCAATACAAAGTCGCATATTCGTCTCTTTCTTCTTTACGAATAAGCAGAGCACCCCAAGGAGATGTCTTGGGACGAATGAAACCAATGTCCAACAACTCCTGTAGTTGGACCTTTAACTCCTGAAGTTCAATAGGAGCCATTCGATATGGGTTTTAGAAATGGGCTTTGTACCAGGTTCAAGGTCAATAAAGAATTCAACTTCACGTTCTAGGGGTAGACCGGGAAGTTCTTCAGGAAATACGTCAGAAAAGTCAATAACAACAGGAATATTATTCAAATTTGACGTGTCTTTATTCAAATCCATAACATGGGCTAAGAAAGCTTGACATCCGTTTACGTTTTTCAATAAACGAATAGCTTTATGATTAGATATGATAGTGACTGATTTTAATGGTTTAGTTGCTTGAATTCGTACAACAGGTTGTTTAGGAATATGAAAGCTAACAACCTTACGAAAGCAATCAATTTTGGCATGATGAGTAGTTAACCAATCAATCCCTAAAATCACATCAAAAGCAAGTATCTTTAAAGAGATAAGGTCAACAGTTAAGGTGATGGTGCCAACTTGAATCAAACAAGATTTATAAACAGTGGATGTGATGAAGTTTCTCCTAACGGAGTTTCCACAGATAGGTCAAAGTCAAATTTTTCCGGAGTCAAATTTAAACGTTGAGCACAAGCAGGAGAGATAAATGAATGGGTAGCACCGGTATCTAGTAAAGTATAAACTTCACAAGAATTTATAAATAGCTTACCCGTGATCACCTCGCTTGGGTTCCTAACATTTTGACCGATCACAACAACAAACGCTTCTTCCAAGAACCGATTGACTTTGACTTTTACGGGGGATCTTTTGAGTCACCGTCCTCATTGAACTAGGTTTCGCTACACGAAATGCAATCTCGAGTGATATGTCCTTCCTTTCCATAATTATAGCATACCGAACTGTGCTAGGGCGCTTGACCGATATGTCCTCTTTCCGTGATTTATAGCATATGATGGGGTGGTCGTTTCTCCTCCCTTAGAACCCGATTCTCACGCCAAGACCGCTGCGTCTTCACATGGTCGTTGTTGAATCTCCTCTTTTAAAATCTCCTCCCGACTCGCTTCTTCTATTTTCATGGCCATGATTACCACCAGAGTGGTTACCATTTTTGTCCGCCTTTTTCTTTCTCCATTGGTTATTGTTGTTTTGTCGATCGCTATCTCCCAGATGATCCTCGATTGTGGTACCTCGGTTGGACAGTACTCGTTATCTCGCTCTAACAATTGAGCCCTATTAACAACATCTGAATAAAGAGAAAATTTATGAGAGAGATGAGATATCGACGATGCCGGGTTTCAAACCTCTCGTAAACATCCGCGTCATACGTTCCTCATTCTCCACCAAATGAGGTGCAAAACCTCGATAACTCGCAAACTTTCGCCTCGCATCGAGACGCCGTAATTTTGTTCTCGCTTTCAAGTCTAATAAACTCCACTTCCTTCATATGACTAACACTTTCGGAAAGTATTTGTCAATAAATAGTTTCAAACGTCTCCTAAGACATCTTTGAAGTATTTGGATGGGTATGCTTCATGAGACTCCCACCAGTAGTCGCTTTCGCCATGGAACATAAAGGTGGCAAATGGAACCTTCGTTCTCCTCCGTGCATCCCAAGACATCGAATATCTTGGTAATTTGCTTGACCAATGTTTCCGCCATGATCGGATCAAAGCTTTCCCTTAAATTTCGTGGTCCCAACTCTTTGAACTTGCTTGGGCATGTGATAACTCGTGAATTGCTATCATTTCCTCCTATGTTTTGAACACGAGTCTCCTCAAATCGATTTTGCATGAACGCAAAAAGCTTCTAAACATCCCCTCGTTCATCATCCGCTTTCGTGGTGTTGTTCATGGGAGGAACATTACCACTGTTGCACGTTCTCCTCGTTGGTGAGTACAAAGCGTCTCCACTGGTCTCATTTCCATTGTTAATATTCTCACGACATTGTCAAACATCGCTATAAAACAAGGGTTATTTAAGCAAATCAATATATCACATAATATCCCTATATATTGACCAACTAACAAATAAGCTTAGGTAGGACACACTAGCTGGCGAAGGATTTACTCATCTCTCCCTCCTAGTTCTATTCCCCGATCTCCGCCAGAGATCATATCCTAAGCTCGATACCAACCGTGACGCCCCCAAAATAGGTATACATCACCCATTCCGAGTTGTCAATACACCTGCATGTAAACAACTACAACTTTATTATTACAATAGTAAACTGTGAGTTTAAAAGCGAGATATTGCCATCTAGACAATATCCACATACAAATAAATCCTCAACATAATTATTGATACATTATTTTACAACAAGTGGTGAGGACTACTAAACAACTCTCCCTAGAACCTTCATTCCATACCCTCACTAACTTTCGCTATATTCTCGCCTCCTGAAAAGAAAAATGGAACAAAAAGGAAAAGGGTGAGCTCAACTAGCCTAGTAAGGAATATTATGACTAAGATAATATACAACAAATTATCGTTAGTCTTCAATAGGAAAAATCTAATAGAATACAATAGACAACAAGTTTTAAATCAATATTCGCAATGAAATAATAATTCATTAGAAGAGTTAAGTAGAGAATGCAAACCACTATCTTCTATGTATGAATTTTAAAGTTCATCGTCTATTTTTTATCCCCGTAACATCAATCAATATATATCCCGGGATCAAATATTCATCCTTGCACTACTGTGCCAAGGACATTCACCCGATTGGTCATGTTCATCTAAACACTGCTCATCTTGTGACTACGGGCCAAAGATATTCATCGAAATCATTCATTTTGACTACAGCCAATGATATTCATCATAAATCATTCATCTTTACACTACAAAGCCAAAGATATTCAATAATATCATCATTTAAGACCGAGGATGATGAAAAATATTTTTTAAAGAAACGAATCCAAAGGCAAACAAAATGACAAGGATTAAGGATTAAGGATTCGTACTTTGTTTTATCCACGTCTAAAAATACCTCAAAAAATAATTATTGTGGTGTAAAATTCAAGAATGATCAAAACATGGATACAATCAAAGCTAGTATCCGAATAGATATTTTAGATTTAAAAAGGAAAATTTTCATTTTTCGATAAATAGTCAGTATTTCGTGAATAATTGTCGATATCGTGAATAGTCTACAGATCACGTGAATAAGTAACTCGACACCAAAAGTTCCAAATTTGATAAAAACTCCAGATTAATATTTCAGCATAATGATATTGAAGAAATAATATCATTACGAAAAAAAATAAAATAATATCCCTTACCTTGGAAAGACAAAAGATTTAACGGAATGGAATCTGGATATAAACTATAACTTGAACTTTCACCATATAGCAATACTCAAAGTATATTCAAAATACTCACAAGAATACGCTCGATAATATTGAGAGAGAAAACTTCAGTTTCTGGTGTGATTTTCAATTCTAACCTAAGCACCCTATTTATAGGAAATTGCTTAGAACACTAAAGCAGAAAATTTAATAAAATATTAATAAATTTATATAAATCATACGCAAACTTGGAAATTCTAATTTCAGCATATTTTGCAACACATGTGCCCACCAACCAACCACAAAAATGTTTTTATTATTTTAAACAATTAAAACTTCCAAAAATCAATTATTTCGGAACTCCGGAACTTCAATAATTCACAATAAATAGCCCTTTTGTCAGAAAATTAGAATCTCACATGTTTTTATAGGAAATTCAATTCTCTACAACTTTGAAGAAGAAAGTTTTTCCAAATTCCCAACAGAAAATGACCGAAATCCATAAACGAGCAATTTTACATGTTTATAATCAAATTCGAATAATAAATGGGGTCCACCGACATGTTTAACATGTTTTAAACATTTTGGTAACAAAAATACTCCTCCACATATACTCATATATCCCACATTCATCGTAAAAATATCATCATTATTATATTATTAAAAAATATAATAATATATTTAAAGAATTATTTTATCAGAAAAAGAAAAAATTTTAATTTTCAACAATTGTCACATTAAAAATTTCTCCATCTATATCTATATAAAATTAATATTTTCCTCATCATATGAATCAATAATTAATTATTCACAAATAATATTACAGAATCACAATATTGACAACCAAGCAGTTCCCAGGAAAGAGGGGGCTTTCTAATAAAAAATTTTCCTTACTGGCGCGCAATTAGGTGACCAAACCTCTCCTTAGACAGAACTTTCTAGACATTGCCAATAATATTATCTAATAATATTATTCAGATAATATGAATTATTGCTTCGATAATGAAACATACTGTGTAATGACAATTATTGAAACAACAACAATATAAAATATCAACGCGCAAAGCAATTATTGAATCAATAAAATAAAATCTTGAGCGAAGAATTATCTGTAACCATTATTGAGTAGTGCTTTCTTACGTAAAAGTCAATAATTGGTGCAATATCTGAGTATCTTCGGCAACAACGCCAGACATCGTGTTTTAACCAACGGGTATTCCAACAAAGGTAAATCCAGAATAACTACGCTCTGCAATTATTTTTAAACAACTTATATTTGTCATTTTTTTTTTTTTCCTTCAATCGCTACATGGGGCCCACACATGGTCGCTGGCCGTCGTATGAATATTCCCGACGATCACGAATATTCCGACCAAACGAATATTCCCCGACAATAATGAATATTTTATAACCATTTGCTTATTTTGAAATACTTGCGTATTTTACCCATAACTATCCACATTAATCAAATCAACCCTTACTATTTCAAAATAATAATTAGAGGAAATTAAATTTCATTTATTAATTATTTGGGGTCTTACAATATGGCTAGAGATTGTACCGGGCCACGTGGTAATGGTAGAGGTGGTGATAATGGTGGCAATGGAGGTTAGCGTCAAGGTGGTCGAGTGTTTGCTTTGACGTATAACGAAGCGGCAGGTACTGTTTCTGGCACTCTTTTAGTTGGCAATCGTGAGGCGTCTATTTTATTTGATACGGGTTCTACTCATTCCTTTGTTGCTCAGTCTTTTGTTCGACACCTGGGTGTGCCATCTCAGTCTTTAGATTCTGTTATGTCTATTGCTACCCCGATGGGGACTTCTGTCGGTATTTCTGATTTGTATCGAGGGTGTGCGATCAGTTTTGGGGATAAGATTTGTAGGGCTAATCTTCTTCCGATGGGTATGCACGATTTTGATGTCATTCTTGGGATGAATTGGTTAGATAAGCACCAGGACACTATTGATTGTCAGGCGAAGAAGGTTATATTTGGAGATGTGAAGTCTCCAGAGTTCGTGTTTTAGGGTTCACAGCCGAGTAGGGTGTTGAAGTTGATTTCAACTTTGAAGGCTGGGAAGTTGGTAGTAAAGGGTTGTGAGGGATATTTGGCGTTTGTGAAAGATACCTCTAAGGGTGAGTCTCGTATTGAAGATGTCCTAATTGTTCGTGACTTTTTTGATGTGTTTCCTGAGGAATTGTTAGGGTTGCCACCACAACAGGAAGTAGAGTTTGCGATTGAGCTTGTTCCCGGTGCAGAGCCTATCTCTAAGGCACCGTATCGAATGGCACCATTGGAGTTGCAGGAGTTGAAGGAACTGTTACAGGAGTTGTTAGATCATGGTGTGATTCGCCCGAGTGTTTCGCCGTGGGATGCTCCGGTCTTATTTGTGAAGAAGAAAGATGGGTCTATGAGGTTGTGCATAGACTACAGAGAGTTGAACAAGATCACCATCAGGAATCGGTATCCATTGCCGAGGATTGATGACTTGTTTGACCAACTTCAAGGGTCAAAATATTTTTCAAGGATAGACTTGAGGTCGGGTTATCATCAGTTGAGGGTGAGGGATGAGGATATCCCTAAGATGGCTTTTCGCACTCAATATGGGCATTACGAGTTTCTGGTGATGTCATTCGGGTTGACTAACGCTCCGGCGGTGTTTATGAATTTGATGAATCGGGTGTTCAGAGAGTACTTAGACCAATTTGTTATTGTCTTTATTGATGACATTTTGGTTTACTCCAAGTCTAAGGAAGAGCATGAGGAACATCTTCGCACGGTGTTGGGGATTTTGCAGAAAAAGAAATTGTATGCTAAATTCTCTAAATACGAGTTTTGGTTGGAGCAGGTCGCATTTTTGGGCCACGTTGTTTCTGCTGAAGGCATTAAGGTGGATCCTTCGAAGGTTGAGGCTATCACTAAATGGCCAAGACCTACTACAGTGATAGAGATTAGAAGTTTCTTAGGTTTGGCAGGGTACTATAGGCGATTTGTGGAAGGATTTTTGTAAGACCCCAACTTTTTAATAAAGATGATTTTTCTATAAATATCATTTTTAAATATTATGGAATGAATTTGATGTAATGTTATAGTTGTAGGTAATATTTATAAATTTTTTAAAGTACACAAGTTGTTATATAATATTCGATTGGTCGGGGAATATTCGTTTTAACAGGGAATATTCGTACGACGACACAATCATTGGTGGACCCCACAACGGAATTATTGTCGGATTGAGAAAACGACAAAAAAATATTTTTATGAAAATAACGGCGGAAGTTTTACATTTAAAACTGTTGAACTACTCGGTAGTAAAAGTGTAATAATATGCGTGGTTGCATAGTAGCACACGGTATTGAGTATTGATGCTTACGTGAGAAGTCACTCAGTTTTTTTCAATTATTGTTACAGTAATTGCTGCATAGTATCTCACGTTATTTGATTCAATTATTGTCAATATTGTATAATCAATAATTGAGACGACGAAGTTATTAAAATTATTATTTGCTATATTAACGATGTCTAGAAGTTCTGCCAATGAGAGGTTTGGTCACCTAATTGGGCGCCAATAGGGAGAAATCTTTATTGGAAAGCCCCCTATTTCTTGGGAACGACCTGGTCGATTAATATTGTGAATTATAATAAAGGTGATAAATGTTGTTAAAATTATTAAGGTGATTTTTATGAAATTTTGCTTATTTTATGGACCCCCATTTACCCATTTTCAAAATAATCGGTAGAAAATTATTTAATATAATAAAGGTGGGCCCACATGTGGGGCCCATGTGTGTTAAAACTGAAGTGGGGAAGGAAAGGAATCTGCAGGATGTTATGGAATGGAGTATTATTGTTATATGTTATTATATAAAGTGTGTGTCATTATTGGTGTGTGGGAGAAATTGATGAGTGGTGGAAGATATTATATATATATATATATATATATATATTATTTTGGTGTATATGAAATGTCTTGGGAGGGATTCAAATGAGAAGCACGGGTGGCTTGTTTTCTTATATAAATATATATATAATAAGTCACATGTGGCTTGGTGGATATGAATTGTCCTGGTGGCTTGTTTTTTTTTTTTTTTCAGAAATCAAATGAATTCATGCGGCGTCCGTGATATATATACTGTTCACCCGTGCTTTTTTTATTCAAATAGTATCCTTCCATTCTCCTATAAATAGAAGCTCATTCCTTCATTATTTCTTACGAATTCACTGAAACTCTAGAGAGAGAAACTATAGAGAGAAATAAGAAAAGTATTCTGCTACTTCACTATTCCTATATCCAGTACTCTTGTTTTTAAGGTAAGGGGTATTATTTCTTTCTTTCGTCTTCGTGAAGAGAACTTCTGTTATTCCATTCTTTATTATTATGTTGGAATAACCTGTCTATGCGAAATACCGCATACATAGTGAAATTCTTCTGTTATTCCATTCTTTATTATTCTGTTGGAACATCCTGTCTATGCGTTACGCATGACCTAGTTTTGTTATTTATTATTCTGTTGGAACATCATGTCTGTGCGCTTACGCATGACCTAGTTCCATTATTTATTATTTTGTTAGAATATCCTGTCTGTGCATTTACGTATGACCTGGTTCCATTAGTTATTGTTCAGTTGGAATAACTTGTCTGTGCGGTCTATCGCATGCCTGGTGATTTATTTTGTTATTCCATTCTTTATTATACTCAGTTGGTTAAAGTTTTGACTTCTATACTCCATGAAATTAGTGGAATATCATTGATATTTGCGCTTCATCTAGTATCTTTTCATGAAAATATTCTTCTGATCATTCTTGAATTTTACTCTACAAAGTAGTATCATATTGATAATTTAGACGTTATTGGTTCCTGGATAAATTAATTCTTGAACTTGTTTTTATTGAATTCTTATATCATTGTCATTATCCTCATGTTTATATTTTGCTGAAAGTCATCTGTGGCCTGTAGTGCATAGATGGACTTAGTATGATTATAACTAGGGATTATTCGGTGTAATCATGACCGTAATGTTACAAATAATGTGGTCAAAGTCCTCATTGGCTCGTAGTACATTGATGGACAGTTGTTGGCATGATCATGACCATTGATGAATATACGAATATCCTTGGCCGTAGTGCATGGATAATTTATGGTTGTGATACTAATGAATATCATTGGTCGTAGTGCAGGGATGATGTGGATTATTTATAAAGCTGAGTCTCAGCGATAAAAGTGATGAAAAACCTTTTAAATCATAAAACATAGTAGATTTTATTCTCAACTTGACTCTTTTAATGGATTGCTTATTCCGTTGCAGTTAAACTTGATGTTTGTTATATTTTATCAATTTAACACTGTTGAAGGCTAACGATAATTTATTCTGCATTATCTTAGTCATAATATTTCTTACTGGGCTAGTTGAGCTCACCCTTTCTTTCACTGTTCTTTTCAGAAAATGAGAACGTAGCCGAGACTAGTCGGGGAACGGAGTGATGATCCAGATGATAGTATTAGTAGTCCTCTCTATTCTGTTAAATAGTGTGATAATAAATGTAATGAGGACTCTTTTGAGTGTGGATATTTTCTAGATGACAATATTCTTATTAAAACTCTCAGTTTATATTTTGTCGTATTTTACACGACAGCTGTGTTATTAAGTTGTATTTGAATTTTGTACCATGTATTTGGTGACTCAAGATGGGTGATGTATACCTATTTTGGGGGCATCAAAGTTGGTATCAGAGTTTAGGGATATAATCCCTGGTTGAGATGTGAGATAAGAACTAGGAGGGGAGAGACGGGAAATTCTTTCGCTAGTATGACCTACCTAAGTTTATTTGGTATTTAATTGGTCAGTCAGAGTATAGGGATAATATGTGATATGTTAATTAACCCTTATTTTGTGGCAGTATTTGAAAATGACATCCGAGAATGTTGAGAACATCAATGGAGCACAGGAGACCGTTGAGTCTCCATGATCAATAATCGAGGATAATGTGCATCGGGAAGGCAAAATACTCGGTGTAAATAACAACACACTTGAGATGATGAACGATGGAATGTTCGGAGGCTTTATGCAATTCATGCAACATCGTAGAAGAGCGGCTCTGCAAAAAATGGTGGGAACCGGGAGTTGGAGTTGTATGTACGAGGTTCAGATGGGCATTTGGCGGGTTTGAGAATGGAGCCCTCTCTTATCTCGCGGGTCAAAGAAGCTCAAAAGGAAGATGGGGAGTTGTGGGGTATGACGCAGAATCTGGAGGAGGGCAAGCAGCCCGAGTTTCGTATTGATGACTATGGTGTGATTTGGTTGGGTGAGCGATTGTGTGTACCATCGAATCCAATCATTCGGGGGGCTGTGTTGGCTGAGGCTCATAGTTTGCCATTTTCTATTCATCCAGGTTCTACAAAGATGTATAGGGATTTGAAGAAGAATTTTTGGTGGAATGAAATGAAACGAGACGTGGCTGAATATGTTGGGAAGTGTCTTACTTGTCAACAAGTGAAGATAGAACATCAACGAGCTAGTGGGTTGTTGTAACAGTTAGACATTCCAGTGTGGTAGTGGGAGGATATCACGATGGACTTTGTGACTGGTTTGCCAAAGACTTTCAAGAAGAATGATGCCATTTGGGTAGTGGTGGACCAGCTGACCAAATCGGCACACTTTTTAGCTATCCATGAGGGTTACTCGGTGGATAGGTTGGCATAAATCTTTCAGCAGGAGATTGTTAGACTTATTGGTATTCCGGTGTCTATTGTTTCAGATCGGGATCCGCGGTTCACTTCACGATTTTGGAAAGGGTTTCAACGAGCTTGGGGCACTCGGCTCAACTTCAGTACTTCTTTCCATCCGCAAACTGATGGGCAATCCGAGCGGACTATTCAGACATCAGAGGACATGTTGAGGTCTTATGCACTTGAATGGTCGGGTAATTGGGATGATTACTTGAGCCTAGTTGAGTTTGCTTATAATAACAACTGTCATGCAAGTATTGGGATGGCACCTTTTGAGGCATTGTATGGTAGGAAATGTCGGGCACCCACTTGTTGGGATGAGGTTGGTGAAAGGGCCATAGAAGGGCCTGAGTTAGTCCAAATCACTACAGAAAAGATAGCAGTGGCTAAGGAGAAATTGAAGTCGGCTCGATCACGGCAGAAGAGTTATGCTGATAAGTATAGGAGGACTTTAGAATTTGAACCTGGTGAGCATGTGTTTCTAAAAGTTTCTCCTTGGAAGGGCATTCGGCGATTTAGGTTGAAAGAGAAACTTAGTCCGCGTTATATTGGACCATTTGAGATTCTGGAGAGGGTTAGTAAAGTTGCATATCGGTTAGCTTTGCCTCCACAGCTAGCTCATGTGCACAATGTGTTCCATGTGTCGGTGTTGAGGAGTTATCATTATCATCCGTTGCACGTGGTGCAATATCCATTCGATAAGATTTGGGAGGATCTTACTTGTGAGGAGCAAGCTGAGGCGATTTTGGATCGTCAAGAAAAAATTACAAGGAGGAAGACTATTCCGTTTGTCAAGGTTTTGTGGAGGAATCATTCGGAGCGGGAAGCCACTTGGGAAATGGAGGAGTCTATTCGAGCGGAGTATTTGCATCTTTTTGAAAATTAGGTGCATTCCATTCTTTTGATTCTGGGGACGGAATCCTTTTTAAGGGGTAGGTGATGTAATACCCAGTAAAATAAATAAATAAATATTTAATAATAAAAATTATTTTGTTTTAAATAATATTAATTGGACTTTGTCATTTATTTGGGTCAAACTAGTTATTTATTTTATATGGGCTAATAAATATTAATATATGTGGATAAATGAAAATTTTAAAATTTGGGCTTTAAAAAAAAACTAATTTAGCTTAAGTTATGTGGGTAATAATAAATTCTACTACAAATAAGAGAGTAAATAAGATATAATAATTAATAAATAAATAAGTACAAAACCTAATCTTATGAGCACGTCGATCTGAATTGGAAAAAAAAGAGGAGAAAGCTCACAAGTAGCAAAAAAAAGAAAAGAGAGAAATCGAGATAAAATTAGGAGGAGATAAAGAATCATTGAGTTGTGATTTTGTGTCATTTATATATATATATATATATATATATATATATATATATATATATATATATATATAGGTGAGTCTCTTCTACTTTGTAAGATAACTATAAGATCTATATATATAAAAGTTTGTCGATCTCATGAAGTTGCTTAGCATATGTATGTGTGGTATATTATTAATAGTATATATATTATATTATTTATATTATGTACTCTAGATTGTATTTAATTTTAAAAGTTGTAGTTGATTTAGAACATAAGTTATATATATATATATATATATATATATATATATATATATACCTAAGCTCGCCGCTAAAAAAAAAATCAAGTTATCATGATGTGAAAAGTCGTTTCTCAAATAATAAGAATTATAAATATATTATGTTATAGGTATTTGTGACGTTGGATTACTGCTGACATTCTCAGCAGTGTAGATTTCATTATATTATATTTTAATAATCTTTTGGCATATATATTTTAATAATCATTTGGCCATGAAATTTGTATATGGAATTAGAAAATCAATTGAAGTTATGTATATTAATTTGAATTAATTAATTTTGCCGACATAATTATAAAAGTTTTAATAATAAATTTAATTGTATTATGTTATTAATGATTGGATTGTAATAAAATCTTATTAAATTATTTAGATTGAACGGAGAGAGTCTAAACGAGTTTTTGGGATATACTTTGGGTATTACATTTCTTAATCCAGGTACGGATTCCGTACTCCTTCAGCGATACTCTTATTAAATTTAATTTGTTCGTTTTGTTTCTCGTTTCGAAATTAGTTATTGTTTCCATAATTATTCCTTATCAAATTCATTGGGATAGTTCGTTTTGGCATTCATAGTTAAAACTCATATTTGTACTCTTTAGAATAGTACAACATGTCCAAATTTATTTTGATAGTTTCGTCTTGGTATTGATACTTGAAACTCGTGTTTGTACTCTTGATTTAGTACATCATCTTTTGTATTTATTTTGATTCTCGTAGAAAGTACATGTTAATATTTTTGGAGACTTGTGTGATGTTTCGTTCGATTTAACATGTACACGTTAGAACCCCTCTGTGTTGATATTTTGTCGCACGTGTTGTGACATTATATTTTTGTTAGAATACCGTAGGGTATACCTGAGTTATAACCACTTGTGGGGGTACCACAGGCATGTCCTCTTGGCACCGAGGCATGACACCTTCCATGGCGGTGTGATCAGTCCACGGCGTCTCCGTTTTGTGCTCCGATGGGAGTTGGCCATTTGGTATTTTTTTGTGGGAGGCCCCTAGTTTTCTGTTCTGTTATGTTCTGCAGATTGGTGATGTTTGTGCCAAACACGCCTTCCGATTTTTATGCATCTGGATCCGGCTAGTCCGATGTATGTTATGCCTGTGTGGAATTATTTTGATTTGTCCGTGTGGTATTATTTGACTTGCCTGTGTGGCAAGGTATATTTCTTTTTTGTTCTGAGCTCGGTATGAAATAACACCCAGCCATTTGATTCAGCCTATTATTTCATTGTGTCAGTTTTATTCGTTTCGTTTCATTTCAGTTCGTTTCATTTCATTTCATTTAATTGAGTTACTTATTTTGGTTCATTATTTGTATTCTATATCCGTACTGGGCATTTGGCTCATGTTGTATTTTTTTTCTTCCTGCAGGTCAGCAGGGGGATCAAGGGCAAGTGTGACGAGAGCTTCCTTTTATCCAAATGGTTTAGATATTTTGTTTAAGTTGTGATCCAATAGTTTGTTTGGAGTAGTAATAATGATTTTAGTCATTTTGTTATTTATTATGTTTGACTTATGGTATTTATCATATATTAAGACCATTCTCTTGTGGCTTTGAGCCTTGCTATTAAATTCATCAGTTTTGTTATGTTTTGAGTAACCTCTCTTTCTATTTCGGAAAGGGGGTGTTACACCAATGATCAAAAGGAGTCTTGACACCGTAACATGCTTGATTTGTCGCCGGTTGGATCCCCCTAGTGCTGGACAACTCGTACACGTCATTCTTGCTCCTTCCTTGAACGAGAGGTGCCCCCGCGGCTAGATCCTTAACACAAAAGGAAGAAGGGTAAAATTCAACTGAGGCATTATTAGTTTTGCAAAATTGGGATATTGATATTAAATTCTGTTTCATGGATGGAACACATAAAACATTTGAAAGTGAAAAGAAATTAGTAGGAGTGGTGAGAGTGGATTTTCCAGTGTGTGTAATATGCAAACCTGTACCATCACCAATTATAACATCGTTAGGTCCTTCGTAAGGTTGCTGAATCGAGAGATTGTTCAAATCCGAGGTGACATGGTGAGAAAAATCTGTGTCAAGAAGCCAGTTAGAACTTGAGCCACGACCACTACCTATGGTTGTGTGATTGGCTCTAGGCGGCACTAGCAGGCCGACTTGACGTTTCAAGGAGAAGCATTCTCGAGCATTGTGACCTTTGTTTTCATAATATTGACATATCACTGGAGAGCCTTTGGTGGGGTTGGTTCCTTGATTATTGTTGGTGCATAGCGCTGACTACCTTGGTTGTTGCGGTTGTGAGAGTATTTTCTCTGAGATTGATTTCTATGTCGCTATTGATTGAAACGAGCAGTGTTATCAGTCATAGTAATAGAACTGCTTTCTTCACGCTTGTGGAAAGATTCATATTCCACAAGCTTGTCATGAAGCTCTTCAAAGCCTATGACAGTGTCTCGCGCTCTGATTGCAACAACAAATTCCTTAAATTCTGGTCCAACTCCATTCAGAACATGAAGAATGAGGTTGGTGGTTGGTACCGGTGAGCCAATGATGGCAAGTTCATCGGCGATACCGCGAATGAAGCCGAGATATTCAACAATAGATCTTGTTTTTCATCCTTTGGAGAGTTGATCGGTTAACCCCATAACCCAAGAGGATGATGGATTAGCATAATATCTTGCAAGGCGATTCCACGCCTCAATAGCAGTTTTTGATGAATTTACCATTAGTATCACTCGATCAGAGAGAAATGAGAGAATACCATGAAAAATCAGTTTGTCTTGTCTTTACCATAGAATACGCTCTGGATTGGGAATTTGTTTTCCTTCACTTGTCAACTCAGCAGGTGGACAGGGCTTTAATCCATCGATATATCCGAGTAGATCGTAACCAAAAAACAGTGAGTTAAACTGAGCTTTCCATGAAGGATAGTTCTCTTGAGTTAACTTAACATGCAATTGTGTTGAGTTAAGAACAATGAGTTTGCTTTGGTTAGGAGAGAAAGATGTGGTTGTGCTCTTTTTTGCCATGATAAAAAAAAAATCAATAAAGGAGAAGACAGGTTTAGAATCATTTTAGAAGACTCGTGAGAGCTTGTTAATACTCTGATACCATAAAGGAGCTAAACCAATTGGGAGAAAAATAAGAATGGTAAAGATATTTCATTGATACTATAAGCAGGTATTTATATGTAAAATATACACGTGAGAAATAAGAAAGTTAATTGTACAGATCCTAAAGATAAGGGATTAGATTGACATATACAAACAGTGAATTAAGGTGATAAGGCTGTGGTTGTGAATTGTGATAAGGAGAGATCTTCTTTCCTAATACTTAATTAGGCTTAATTAATTGCATGTGTACATAATTAATGTACGTGTGAGCTTTGTGTTGCGTTGCGTGACTGTGATTCTCTTTCTATCTATCTATCTGTTAACGTGTACGTTTACGCAAAGGACAACAGTTAATTGTATTTGGCATATGCATGCATTGGACATATATGAATTCCAACTATATATAATTTCATGCAGATATTACGTACTAAACAAGCAAGCGCACGTACATATCAACTTATATACTCGAGTACTGCATGCAATATTTCACACCAATTGAATTTATCTTATCAATTCAAGTTAATCTTACATATAAGAAATTCAACGTTATGAATGCATGAATGAATTTACCTTTCGGAAAAATTATTTATATTTGAATAATTCAAAACAAATATAATTTAAGAGACAAACTTGGTTTGGTTGGTTAGCCATGTCCAGACTCTCTAAAAGGAATTATATATCTAATTAAGATCCTCTCCATTTCAAATGAATTGGAATGGGAGAGAGATGATGAGGGGAAATGGAGAGGATCCTATATATTCCCTCTAAAAGTGCCTGGAAACATGAGTAAGTGAAAGCAAACTGAGTGAAAAGGGAAAGAGAAGACAAAGGAAAGAGACTACCAAGCAAAACTAACTTTTTTTATATATATAATATATAGGAAGATTTGGGATCTATTCCTTAACATTTTGAATATACCCTGCCCTGTCGACATATAAGGGAATCATGACTTGTGTCAAGCCAGAGTTGGCTTGTACGAAGACGTTCATAACTACAAGTCATCTGATATATATATTGACAACCTATAGTACGTAAGCTAACGTACATTATGTGAATAAAAAAAATCCCCAGATATTGTTTAATTCCTTTGATAATGATCCATTAGAATTAAGAAGCAAAATTTTCATCCAGTTCGTCATTAAATTCGTTGGCATAAACAAGGTATATATATAGTTTGGCTTAGTACGTACGGCTTGAAAGACCTAAAAGGAAAAATGGTGTGAAGAGCCTTGGGTGTATGTAATGCACTAAATTAATGGGATTTTGATTCCGAACCTACGGAGTCTATGGAAACAAGTTGCATGATATACTAGAAAATTACATTTCAAATATATATCCAGTATTAAAATACAATTACAACTCTCATTTATAAAAATGCACAAACGGATTATATATGAGGTGAAAATGCAGTTTATCTTGGCCAAAAGTTGGGAGGATTGGTTTTGGATGATGGAAACATTAATTAAGGATAGCACCAAGAAGAAAGAAACTAAATAAAATTTTCAAGAATACAATAATTTTTTCCTTTTGCTAAAAAAAAAATTAAATAAATAACAAAAAATGGAGGGGAGGTTGAGAAGAGAGCAGATCCTCTGTTTCAAAATTCCATGTCTTTCTTGTGTCCCCTCACTTAAATTTTGACACGTCATTTTATTTAATTTTAAAATTAATTAATATTAAGTAAAAGACTATGTGTCAAAATTTAAATAGAGGAACACAAGGGGACAGAAAAATTGGAGACAGAGGATCTACTCTCGGTTGAGATGACATGGAAGAAGTGAGATAGATATCCACCACTAACGGTACAAAAATTCAAAGTGGACATAGAAATTAGACATAAAAATTAGACACGAATGTATTTGAATTTCACTTAATTATATTTTAACCCCTAATAATTGATAAAAATATAAATAAATGAAATTTAAATATACTCATGTTCACATAGAAGAGCTCTTAACGGTAAAGCGGCACTTTTACATATTTCCCATTCTGTCGGTGCTTAATGCGGAGGGCCCAAAATTAAACAAAAAAACAGAATAAAAAAAGAAGAGGAAATGAGAGGCGATTATTGCGGCAAGGGGTCCACAGTGGGTGGCCAGCTACTTAATTTGCTGCGTGTATATGGGAAGCTTTTGGCTAACGCCTAACGGCATCATAAATACAAGTATTATACCCCAAGAAAAGTTGGGAATGCATATTAGAAAAGCCAAGCAAACCCTGAAACACATGCTTGGCAGCTCATCAACAACCACCATTTCTTTGCATGACCAAATTACTAGAACCTAAGGACCACCAGCCATTATTCAATACCATAATTAATGCATGTACATTGGATTCTATACAAAACAATATGGATCAAGTCCATAACATGAGCAACAAATGCATAAAAAATTTGAATATGAACAAGAAGCAAACCATCTTATTATACCACTCTCTCTCTCTCTCTCTCACACACACACACACACATACAAATACTACCACAATGGGTACCAATTAGAAGCCAGATCCAGACAATGCAATATAGACTGCAAACCTAGGACATTGAGATATGCAAGAAAGTAAAATGCACAAATGAAAATATGGAAAAAGACTACAGTACGGAAGATGCTACCCAAAAATGGAAACCCAATAAAATAAAATATACAGGATCTCAATGGGTAGATTACATGCATATTAATGAATAACATATTCAAAAACTAGCTTCCAATCATTTACATATACCTGCTCTTCTGCAGATCTGCAAAACCGATGGCAAGAATAAACATATCACTTATCGGGCAATTTAAATGGACACCGACTTGTTATCTAGCCGGAAGGGCATAAACTAACGAGGAAACTACTTTCGCCACATCATGGGCTCATGTTGCACTCTCTCAAATATATCTGATCATAATCGACAAATTTAGTCCAGTAGCTTCGAAACTTGGGTATGCCTATCTCAAGCCATGGTTTCAAGTTGCCATTGTAGTGTATGACAGCTGCTCGTTCAATTTCCTTCTGGCTAACATTTGGATTGTAGCCAAGTCCCAGGACATGCCAAGATCGATCAAGGGGAAATGTACGCTTCCAAAAGGTTATCAAACCAGGTGGCAAGGTACCCAACTTCCACAACTGTCTGTCATGATTCTGCAGGCAAAACAACCTTTCAGGCTTATATCAAATACAAGAGTTGCATGCAAGTGAATGTTTGGCAAACAGGACAGGAGTTTAAACGGGAACTCTGTCCAATTGATCCGAGTCCTGATCTTCTTCCAGAATACCCTCATCTGCATTTTATACGGTTCAGGCAAGACAGAGATATGTTCTTGGCAACGTTTGGTATGGTCATAGTTTGTAACATGTATGCATTTTGACTAACTACTTCTCTTCTAAATTTCAAACTAACTAGGGCTATGTTTGTTTGCAAGGATTATAATCCCGAGATTATAATCCATGGGATTATAACTATTAATCCTGAGATTATAATTATAATCACAAGACTATTAAGCCATTTATAATCCCTAAACTAACAGTCCCAAGACTAAATTTGAAAACAAACAAGACACTTGGGATTAATAGTCGTATCCCAAGTATAATCCTTGCAAATAAACATAGCCTAGGTGTCAAATAACTACAGTTTTGTTAAAGAGATGGAATAAACATGAACATATATAGCTTCCTCGAAAGGGTGGATAACCTGTAGTTGGGCGAAGTTTGCATGGTGTTGGATTGGATAACCTGTAGTCAGGCTTCCCATAGCCATGACTCTTAAGGGTAAAATCAAATCAGACTCAACTGTTCAATCAAACTCATAATTAAGTCGGGAAGGTATTGCTTACCAAATTCTGCCATGAGTGGTACACCTCTGTGATGTTTTGCCTTTTCCATTCCTCCAAATCGAATACATTCATCCCAAACGCCCATCCACAAGCATGGGGATCAAAATTTTTTGACATGAGAGGGTTTGAAAAATTTAGGTAACGATCAAACCGATGGAAGCTTTCAACGCAAGTTTCAACCACACCTATTACTTTTCCCTTCAAATCAAGAGACCAAATCCCAGTTAGATCTTTCTGGACCACAACATCATCATCTAAGAACAACACTTTATTGAGCTTTGGGAAGATTTCCGGCATGTAAAACCGGAGATGATTCATGATTGAAAGGTACTTTGGATTCCGAAACTTCATATTTGAATCAGAATCAGCACGACGAGTCTTGAAGTAATAATCTATCATTGATGGAGAACTCAACTGCTTGAGGACTGGACTATAACTTGAATTTAGCCATGTAAACTCCTCAACATTCTGAACCTGTATTGTAGCTTTGCCTGGTGGGTTTACCAAAAACCACATCCTCATTGCAGCATAATTGAGCCTATCGGTGACAATGTGGAAAACATGGTTTGAAGGATCCTGCAAGGGATAACACATTATGATATTAACAAAGAAATGTTACTTGTCATACATCGGTGTAAGATTGATTGTTACCCTTTACTTCTGTCTACTGAAACGATAGAAAGAGAGAAGACTTTAAGTTTTTAGCATAGTCATTAAAACTCTTCTGCTTCGTATGAGCCGAAATGATCATATTGGATTTCATGATCAATAAATATATGATTTACCTTGGCGCTAGAGACAGTTGAGTTAACAACTACTGCTGCCGCCAATACATTGTCTGAAAATAGTGCATAGTGGTATAGCCCAGGGTCTTCTAATTTCTCTTGATTCGGAAATTGCCGTTCAGAAGAATTTAAATTGAAGTACTCAGTTGAAAGGCGCAATGGGAGACAATGTAGACCTTTAGGAAGTGTTTTTGCAGTTAGGTGTGTCAAAAACAAGGTTTGCTTCTTGTGGACTCGGAGCTGCTCTTCCGTTGAGTGAAGAATAGCTCGAAGCTTTTTTACCACAGCAGCACAATCATCTTGAATTTGCTTCCCTTTGACCAATGTCTGCTCCATTGCCTTCAACTTATCATAAGCACTAATACAGAAAGCATAAATTAAATGTTAAAACAATAGATTAAATTGGACAAGAACCATACTTGACAACAAAATTATTTGACAAAAAACTGAAGACCAACGGAATTCTAATACGCATCATAACAGAACTACTACTTTATGGACAGATGACAACGTAATTCACAGAATGAGAAAAATCTTACTTCGTTGGCAACTCAGAATCTTTGGTTGAATCCCCAAGTGCTCGTTGAACTTCCTTCATCCGTAATCGGAGTTCCCTTATAAAGTGGGGATTGTTTCTGGTAGCTGCAAGGGAAAGATAAACCCTTCCCCTGATTAGCTGATCCTTAAGATGTCGAACACGAGCATCTGCCGGACCTGTTTGTTCATTCTGTTTTTCGGTTTTGATATTTATGGGTTCGCTGGTGCTAACTTTGGCCGAGGCTCGAGCAGAATGACGCACAAGTTTTACCTCCTAGAAGAGCAGGAAGAAACATAGAGACATCAAATAGTAAGTATATATGATTAGCCACATCAACTAAATCACACTAGTCACATAATCAACAGGCAGGGCAGAAGACATATTGCAAAGTAGTTGTTGAAGGTTCAGTAGCATTGCAGGTCTTACACATAAAATAATTTAAAATCATTAGTTTCCATCACATATTGAAGTTCAAAACTACAAGTCATCTCAAGTTTCAGGTGTCAACCAGATGAAACATGGAAGATAATCTGTTTTTGATACTTAACATTATAACAACAATAACTGTTCAAGTAATTCAATTCAACTCTCATGTAGCTCTCCAATTATTATTCATTAGCAGACCATAAGCATCTTCCATAAGAAAATTCAAATGGATATCAAAGGCATGATAGTTAAAGCGCAACAGATCTAGTTGAAAATAATACCTCTTTTTGAGAGGCACTATCAGACACACTCAGCTTCTCTTCTTTCAGGGGCTCACTTTTCTTTTCCTGCAGTGATTCCGGTTTCTGTAAAATGATGTCTTCATGTATTGCTTCATTTGCTCCTTCAGTCACCTGTCTAATGGGATTTTCATCCTTAGCTGTTACTGTGTTCTGCTGGTCCTCAACCAATTCTGGAAAATTTCAACATCTTACAATTAACAAACGAAAAGATTTAGATGAAAAAAGAAAGCATTTTTTTCCTATTTCACTGGGTATGAGTTTTAGTGGTCGATAATAAATGCATTATGCCCAAAAAGAATATGGGTATCAAAAATTCAAATGTAAAAAACTCTACTCAGTGAAAGAACAAAAAGAAACCTTCAGTGAGTTGTCTAGTTTTGCGAGAGTTATCGGAATTGGGAAGAGATTGGGTTGAGTTCTCTAAATAAACGATCCCAGATGGTTCTTTTAGCACTGCGGATGATTCCTGCGGACGTTCAAACAAATTGCATGATTAATTCAAGACAAAAACAGAACAAATCAACATGTTTTTTTTTTCTTTCTTTTAAGGAAAACAATAATGGATTTCAGTATGTGGGCATAATATTTAATTTTTTTGTTTTTTTTTTTTAAAAAAAAAAACTTTATTAACACTATTACCTGGGGAAGCACATTTAAGGGCCTGATTTCGCCGCCGATTGCCTGCAGGGAATTATGAAGAAATTAGAACAACCGGAGAAAGAGGGAGATTTGATTTATAAAGATGAGACAAGAAATAAATCAAATTGGGACTTACGAAGGTGGAAACATCTTCAATGAATTCATTTGGAGCTGCAGAAAGTAAAGCTTATATATACATAGAATAGAATAAGATCAGAGAGAAAGATAAGGGGATATCGTTATTGTTATTATTATTATAGGCTAAAATGGAAATGTGTAAAAGGAGAAAGTTTCAACATACAAGAAGAGGAAGAAGGGATGAAGGTGGAGAGTTGTCTGTCAGTGTAAAGGAGGATTGGGGAAAGAACAGTGAGTAACAGCAAACCCAATAACACCGGCTTCCTCATCTTCATTCTCGCCTTCATCTTCCAAATCTCAAAATGTGTTCAGTTCAGTTCTTCCACATAAATCAAATAAACAAACAAAAATAAAAATGAAAAAGGCAGGCTCACAAGAGAGCGTATGTATGTGTCGGCAACAACGACGATGAGAGAGAGAAATAAATGAGTGAGGGAGTGAAATGAAGCCAGTAGGAAATGTGAGGACGAGGATGGAGAATGACTGCCTGGTAATGAGGTGTTTTTGTTGTATGATACATGTCTTTTTATTTATTTATTCTACCATTCATTCAATATTTTTTATTTATTTTTGGAAATGTTTTTATTCTTACTCCACTACAAACAACCAAATGAAATTAAAAACAAAATATTAAATAATATGAACAACTAGTATATTACTAATTGATGAACAACTAGTATATTACGTGTGTTTATGCAGTGTAGTACTCCCTCCGTTATTTAATATAAATTATTTTAGAGTTGTGCACAAGTATTAAGGTAATGATTATATAATAATAAATTATAATATTAATTGTTTATATTGCCTTTGTATTAGAATAAGAGATTATTATTTATCGGACAGAAAATAATAAAAAAACTAAAATTATATTTAATACTTGGAATAATATTGAAAATGAAATAAATAATATTTAGTTGGAGTAATATTTTTTTAAATCGATTTATATTAAAAAACGGAGGAAGAATAGTATATAGGAGTATATAATGAATTGAATATGGTAGATGGATAAAGACCCACAAGTTGTTTTGTAGTGCCAGCTAACAGTATTTATTTCATTCATCAAGTTCCTCCTCCTCAATTATTAAAGAACAAGGCTCCCTCCCCTCCCTGCTTTAAAAAGTAAAAACATCCGTCTGAGTTCTTCCTATATGTATTGTACCCTCCCTTGCTCAAAAGGATAAGTATTAAACCTCAACATTTGTATACGCGTTCAATTATTAAATAGGTTAGAAATAAAGTTACACGGAAAAATTTAACGGTCTGAATTGTTGGAGGGTAGTTTCGGTAGGAGTGAGTTGGTGCGGTTTAAAATTCAAATCACACCTGAAATTGATTAAGCGCGATATTATTATTATTATTATTATTATTATTATGAGATAAATTAATTTTTAATATCTGTACTGGGACACGACTTACAATTTAGTACTCGAAATGAAAAAAATTATAAACTCGTGATTGTACTCGAAAAATATTACACTCCGTTAAACATTAGGGACACGACTTACAATTTCGTACCCAAAGTGAAAAAAATTACAAACTGGTGATTGTACTCAAAAAATGTTACACTCAGTTAAATAGTAGGGTTTCATCTTTATTATTAGGGTTCTCTTCTTCTGTCCTTCTTCTTCTCTCATTCTTTTTGTCTCGATTCTCCATTGATTACTGGTTCTCATATATTTATTAAAGGGTTTTCAGTGTTTAATTGAAAGAATGAGCTCGTCTTGGAGTGAAATCGTAAATGAAATCGGGGAAGAAGATTGTAGTTCATGCAATTAAAATGAATGTGTTACACCAGAATTCCCAAGTCGGTGTCACTGTGGAGCAATGATGCGAATGTGGGAGGCAAGGAAAGATGGAACAGAACATCGAGGATCTTCTTTGCGTCAACTTCGCTTCTCTCTCTATATGTTTGTCTCTCCCGTTGGATCAATTTTAACGATTATTTAAAAATTGGAAAGTATAAGCACCAGATTTTAACATTTTTCGAGTACAATCACCAGTTTGTAACTTTTTTCACTTCGGATACCAAATTATAAGTCGTGTCCCTAATGTTTAACGGAGTGTAATATTTTTCGAGTATAATCACCTGTTTGTAACTTTTTTCACTTCGGGTACCAAATTATAAGTCGTGTCCCAGTACAGGTACCAAAAGTTGATTTATCCCTTATTATTATTATTATAAAATAAGCAGAGACTGAAAATCAAAGATACTTATTTGATCAAACTCATGAATGTGACAACTTAGTTTTGAAATCAGGATTTTAGAAGAATTGACAAGACTTTTTTTGGGGAAAAAAATCAGAAAAATAATTGAGCTTTGAAGTTCGTGAACTGAGAAGTGAACAACTATTCTTGAAGAAATAATAATAATAATAATAATAATAATAATAATAATAATCCGATAATAATAGTAAGACTAAAAGACAATGTGCACCCCAAACTTTACACCCTTATTGACTTTTGCACCCTAAACCGAAAAAGGTGTCTAAGTATATCCCAAACTTCAATTAAACGTGACAAAAAGCACATTTTTTATATTTAACCGGTCAAAAATGACCGACTAAGGCTGTAATATGAATCTGAAATGTCATTTAAGTCTTTTCCTTTCTTGCCCTTCTCTCTCTCCTCCACTTTATCTCTGTTCTCTATTTGTCTATTTCTCTCATTTCCTTCCCTCTCACAAAATCGAAAATGGTGGCGTCTTTCAATAAAGTTCGACGCCAATGACGGCAGAAGATCTCTGTCGCTGAAAGCTCACCGACGTGATGTGAGTGCTCGGATTCCTCTATTTGATTCATACCACCGTAAACCACAACCATCAAATACCTTTTCCTATCCTTCATAATCTTCACACTTGATTTCTCATATTCCCTACTAAAATTCAAACATGGCCTATACCCTAACCCATTAGACTGCTTCCAATAATCACTCATTTCTTCATCTCCACCAATTTTCGTATTCTTAGGCCCAAATGTAAGACCCCAAATTATTATTAATGAAATTTAATTTTCTCTATTTATTATTTTGAAATAGTAAGGGTTGATTTGATTAATGTAGATAGTTATGGATAAAATACGCAAATATTTCAAAATAAGCAAGTGGTTAAAAATATTCAATGTTGTCGGGGAATATTCGTTTGGTCGTGGAATATTCTTGTTGTCGGAGAATATTCGTACGACGGCGCAGTCTTTTGTGGGCCCCATAACGGAAAGCGATTGGATGAAGAAAACGACAAATATAAGTTGTTTAAAAATAACGGCGTAGTTGTTACCATTAACACTTTAAAAATACTCGGTGGTAAAAACACAGTAGCACACGGTATTGCACCAATTATTGATTCTTACGTAAGAAGGCACTACTCAATAATGGTTACTGATAATTCTTTATTCAATATTTTATTGATTTAATAATTTCTTTGCGTTGATATTTTATATTCTTTGTTGTTTGATAATTGTCATTACACAAAGATTTTTATTATCGAAGCAATAATTCATATTATCTAAATAATATTATTAGATAACATTATTGGCAATGTCTAGAAAGTTACGTCTAAGGAGAGGTTTGGTTACCTAATTGCGCGCTTGAAGAAGGAGAAATTCTTATTGGAAAGCCCCCTTTCCTGAACCGTGCAGTTGTCGATATTGTGATTACGTAATATTATTTGTAAATAATTAATTATTGATTCATATGATGAGGAAAATATTGATTTTATGTGGATATAGATGGAGAAAATTTTTAATGTGACAATTGTTGAAAATTGAAATTTTATCTTTTTTACGATAAAATAATTCATTTAAATATATTATTATATTTTAATAATATAATAATGATGATATTTTTACGATGAATGTGGGATATATGAGTATATGTGGAGGAGGAGTATTTTTGTTACCAAAAATATTTAAAGCATGTTTTATGTGTCGGTGGACCCCATTTCTTGGTCGAAATTTGATTATAGCATTGTAAAATCGTCTGTTTGTGGATTTGATCAATTTCATTTGGAATTTGGAAAAATTTTCTTCTGTAAAGTTGTAGAGAATTGAATTTCCTATAAAAAGTCACTAGTTTCGAATTTTCTGACAAAAGGGCTATTTAATGTGAATTATTGAACTTCCAAAGCTCCGAAATAATTGATTTTTGGAAGTTTAAAATATTTTAAATAACAAAAACGTTTTTTTCATTATGGTGTGTTACACATATGTGTTGAATGAGCTGAATTCAGTTCTTGGAAGGTTGGCGTAGGAAAATTTAATTTATATATTAATATTATATTAAATTTTTCGCTTTGGTGTTCTAAGCATTTTCTATAAATAGTGTGCTTGGGTTAGAATTGAAAATTACACGTAAATGAAGTTTTCTCTCTATATTATCGAGCGTATTCTTGTGAGTATTTTGAGTATATTTTGAGTATTGTTATACTGATGCAAGTTCAAGTCATAACTATATCCGTGTTTCAATTTAGAAATCTTGATCTTTCGAGGTAAGGGATATTATTTTTTTAATGATATTATTTATTCTAATATCATTATGTCAAGTATTGATCTGAACTTTTAATCAAATTTGGAACTTTTAGTGTTTGGGAGTTCTTATTCACGATATCGACCTTATTCACGATATCTGATCTTATTCACGAATACAAGACTTTATTCATCGAAAAATAAAAATTTTCCTTTTCGTCCAAAATATCTATTACGGATACTAGCTTGGATTGTATCCATGTTTTGATCATTCTTGAATTTTACACCACTATGATTATTTTTGAGGTATTTTTGGACATGGATAAAACAAAGTACTGAATCCTTAATCCTTAATTCTTGTCATTTTGTTTCTTTGGATTCGTTTCTTTAAAAATATTTTTCATCATCCTCGGTTTTAAATGATGATATTATTGAATATCTTTGGCACGTAGTGCAAAGATAAATGATTTCGATGAATATCTTTGGCCCGTAGTGCAAAAATGAGCAGTGTTTAGATGAACATGACTAAGTGATGAATATCTTTGGCACAGTAGTGCAAAGATGAATATTTGATTCGGATATATATTGATTGATGTTACTGGGGATAAAAGATAGAGCGATGAACTTTTAAATTCATACATGAAGATAGTAGTTTGCATTCTCTACTTAACTCTTCTAATGAATTATTATTTCACGCATGCGAATATTGATTTAAAACTTGTTGTCTATTGTACTCTATTAGATTTTTTCCTATTGAAGACTAACGATAATTTGTTGTATATTATCTTAGTCATAATATTCTTCTTTGGGCTAGTTGAGCTCACCCTTTTCCATTTTGTTCCATTTTTCTTCTCGTGAGGCGAGAATATAGCGAGTATGCAATTAGCTCTGGGTATGGAATGAAGGTTCAGAGAGAGTTGTTTAGTAGTCCTCACCCATTTTGTAATAATGTATCAATAAATGTGATGAGGATTTATTTGAGTATAGATATTGTCTAGAAGATAATATTTGTATTCAAACTCATGCTTTTTCTTGTTGTAATAATAAAGTTGTAGTTGTTTACGTACCATGTATTGACAACTCGGAATGGGTGATGTATACCTATTTTGGTTGCGTCCACAAGTTGGTATCGAGCTTAGGGATATGATCTCCATCCTACCTAAGCTTATTTGTTAGTTGGTCAATTATATAGGGATATTATGTGATATATTGATTTCCTTAATTAACCCTTGTTTTATGACGATTTGAGAATGTCGAATGAGAATATTAATGATGGAAATGAGACCAGGAGACGCTTTGTACTCACCAACGAGGGAGAACGTGCAGTAAGTGGCAATGTTCCTCCCTGTGAACAACACCACCTGAAAGAGATGATGAGCGAGGGATGTTTAGAAGCTTTTTGCGATTCATGTAAAATCGCACGAGGAGACTCGTGTTCAAAATCTGAGGAGGAAATGATGTTAATTCACGGGTTATCACAAATGCAAGCTTCAAAGAGTTGGGACCACGAATTTAAGGGAAAGCGGATCCGATCATGGCGGAAACATGGGTCAAGCAAATTACCAAGATATTCGATGTCATGGGATGCGGAGGAACAGAAGGTTCCATTCGCCACCTTTATGTTAAAGTGGCGAAAGCGATCATCGGTGGGAGTCTGTGAAGCATACCCATCCAACAACTTTTCAAGATGTATCTTGGGAGACATTTCAGAAACTATTTAATGACAAATACTTTCACGAAAGTGTTAAATCATATGAAGGAAGTGAAGTATATTAGGATGGGAGCAGAATAACATGACAAAGTGTCCCAAAGACGAGGCAAAGTTTGCAGAGTTATCCGAGTTTGCACCTCATTTGATGGAGAATGAGGAGCGTATGACGCGGATGTTTCTTAGAGGTTTGAAACCCAAGTACGTCGAAGATCTCATTCTCATAAATTTTCTCTACTCGGATGTTGTCAGAAATGAGGCTCAATTATTAGAGCGAGATAACGAAAGTACGGCCAACGTAGAGGACCACTGACGAGGATAATACCGGAGATAGCGAGAACAACAAAACAACGATATAACCACGGAGAAAGAAAAAAGACGGACAAAAATGGTAACCACTCTGGTGGTAATCATGGCCATAAAAATAGAAGAAGCGAGTCAGGATGAGATTTAACAACGACCATGTGAAGACGACAGTGCCGGCAATAACTGGTTCTAAGGGAGGAGAACGACCACCGGTCGTATGCTACAAATGCGGAAAAGAGGACATATCGGTCAAAGCGCACAACCAGTTCAAGGTATGCTATAATTGTGGAAAGGAAGGACATATCGAGATCAGATTATGCAGAAGCGAAACCTAGTTCAATGGGAGACGGTGACTCAAAAGATCATCCCGAAAAAGTCAAAGTCGAGGGTTCTGGAAGAGCGTTTGTTGTGACCGGGTCGAATGCGAGGAACCCAAACGAGGTGATCACGGGTAAGGCTATTTATAAATTTTTGCGAAGTCTATACCTTACTTGATACGGTGATACCCATTCATTTATCTCTCTGCTTGTGCTCAACGTTTAAACTTGACTCGGAGAAATTAGACTTTGACCTATCTGTGGAAACTCCGTTAGGAGAAACTTTCATCACATCCATCGTTTATAAATCTTGTTTGATTCAAGTTGGCACCATCACCTTACACATTGACCTTATCCCTTTAAAGATACTTGCTTTTGATGTGATTTTAGGGATTGATTGGTTAACTACTCATCATGCCAAAATTGATTGTTTTCGTAAGGTTATTAGTTTTCATATTCTAACTTGACTGTTGTATTTAATTCAACAACTAAACCATTAAAATCAATCATCATCATATCTAATCATAAAGCTATTCGTTTATTGAAAAACGGATGTCAAGCTTTCTTAGCCCATGTTATGGATTTGAATAAAGACACGTAAAATTTGAATAATATTCCTGTTGTTATTGACTTTCCTGATGTATTTCCTGAAGAACTTCCCGGTCTACCCCCAGAACGTGAAGTTGAATTCTTTATTGATCTTGAACCTGGTACAAAGCCCATTTCTAAAACCCCATATCGAATGGCTCCTATTGAACTTAAGGAGTTAAAGGTCCAACTACAGGAGTTGTTGGACATCGATTTCATTCGTCCTAGTACATCTCCTTGGGGTGCTCCTGTTTTATTCGTAAAGAAGAAAGACTGGAGTATGCGACTTTGTATTGAATATCGGGAATTAAATCATGTCACCATCAAGAATAGGTATCCTCTACCTCGTATTGATGACCTGTTTGACCAGTTGCAAGGAGCACAATTCTTTTCAAAGATCGATCTTCGCTACGGATATCATCGGTGAAGATTAATCGATGATATTCCAAAGAGCGCCTTCGAGAACTTCGATGCGGGCATTATGAATTCTTAGTCATGTCTTTCGGATTGACTAATGCTCCTGCTGCTTTCATGGATATGATGAACCCAAAGTATTCAAGGAATATTTGGATCGATTCGTTGTTGTTTTTTTATTGATGACATCCTCATATATTCCAAAAGTCGTGAAGATCATGAGCACCATTTTGAAAATTCGGTACTCTAAAGGCTTCGTGAAAACAAACTATATGCCAAATTGAAGAAATGCGAGTTCGGCTTGAAGAAGTAGCATTCCTTGGGCACGATGGTGTCGAAACATGGAGTATCTGTTGATCCGTGAAGATTGAAGCAATACAAAGTTGGGAGCAATCAAGTCGGTGATCAAGTCACGTAGCTTTTGGGCTTAGAAATTTGGTTATTATCGGAGATTCGTGGAGGGTTTTCTCGAATCGCTACTCCATTAGCTTGACTAACTCGGAAGGATACAAAATTCGTTTGGAGGCGAAGAATGCGAGAAGAGTTTCCGGGGAGCTCAAGAGGAGACTCATTTTAAGACTGTTTCTAACAATACCATCTCGGTGCGGATGGATTTGTTATCTCAGAGATGCTTTGAGCAAAGGGTTAGGATGTGTTCTCATGCAACATGGGAAAGTCATAGCTTTATGCCTCGCGACAACTTAAAGAGTATGAGAGGAATTATCCTACTCATGATCTAGAGTTAGCGGCTTGATCATTTTCAAGGCTTAAAGATATGGAGGCACTATCTATATGGGAGAAAGTGGAGATATATTCATACCATAAAAGCCTTAAATATTTCTTCACTAATAAAGAACTCAACACGCAAGAACGACGTTGGCTCGAGCTATTGAAAGACTACGACCACACTATTCAATACCATCCTAGAAAAGCGAACGTGGTAAATGGCGTTGAGTAGAAGATCATATGCGGGAATGAGTTCGATGATGTCAAGTATCGCATAGAGCCAACTTTAATAGAAAAGTTAAGGTTGCTCGAGCCACCCACCTTGAGCCGATCGCGTATGAAGAAGAAAATACAAGAAGGAGCTATTCTAAGCGAGAATTGATGAAGAAGGAATACTTGAGTCCACTATAGACTTTGTGTTCTAACGACTCGATTTAAAAGTACAAGATTATGATGGAGGCACATAATACACCATTTGCAATCCATCCTGGATGTACTAAAATGTATCGTGATCTTGACATACATTTTGGTGGAACAATATGAAGAGAGAGATTGCAAAGTTTATTTCGATGTGTTTAACTTGTCAACGTGTAAAGGCGGAGCATCTAGTACCTAAGGGTCCATTGAAACCACTTGAGATTCCAAAATGGAAGTGGGAACACATTACCATGGATTTCATTACGGGTCTTCCTACGGTTTCTCAAGGCATCAATGCTATTTGGGTTATTGTTGATAGATTAACCAAGTCTGCACATTTCTTGCCGATTTGGGAAGAAAGGAAAGCTCAATCCACGATTTATTAGTCCATTTCAAATTCTTGACCGAGTAGGAAATGTAGCCTATAGACTCGCGTTACCTCCGAGTATGTCTCATGTTCATAGTGTGTTTCACATATATAAGATTTCGTAAATATGTGAAAGACCAACCACGTTATAGAGTTAGAACCAGACGAGATAGCCAAGACTTAACGCATGCGAAGAGGTACTGTCAAGATCTTGGATAAGAAGGAGCATGTCCTACGACTGAAAGGTCATTCCACAAGTTAAAGTTTTGTGGAGGAATCATCTTTATAGAGGAGATGACACAGGAATTGGAAAGCGGAAATGAAAGCGAGGTATCCTCACCTTTGAAAACACCGAAGTACGTACGTCAATTTCGAGGACAAAATTTCATAAGGAGGGAGGTTGTAAGACCCCAACTTATTATTAATGAAATTTAATTTTCTCTTTATTATTTTGAAATAGTAAGGGTTGATTTAATTAATGTGGATATTTTTGGGTAAAATACATAAATATTTCAAAATAAGCAAGTGGTTATAAAATATTCATTATTGTAAAGGGAATATTCGTTTGGTCGTGGAATATTCTTTATTGTAGGGGAATATTCGTATTGTAATGACTATGATCTTTTGTGGGCCCCATATGATGAAGTGATTGGATGAAGAAAACGCATAAATATAAGTTGTTTAAAAATAATCAGGCGTAGTTATTTACTGAATTAATCTTCGTTAAAAATACTAGAATTGGTTAAAACACACGTGCTTTACGGCATTGCACAAATTATTGATTCTTACGTGAAGGCCTTTACTCAATAATGGTTACGATAATTATTGCTCAATTATTTTATTGATTTAATAATTGTTGCGTTGATATTTTATATTGCTGTTGTTTCAATAATTGTCATTACACAGTATTTTTCATTATCGAAGCAATAATTCATATTATCTGAATAATATTATTAGATAACATTATTGGCAATGTCAAGAAAGTTCTGTCTTAGGAGAGGTTTGGTTACCTAATTGCGCGCCAGTAAAGAGAAATTCTTATTGGAAAGCCCCCTCTTTCCTGGGAACTGCCTGGTTGTCAATATTGTGATTATGTAATATTATTTGTGAATAATTAATAATTGATTCATATGATGAGGAAAATATTGATTTTATGTGGATATAGATGGAGAAAATTTTTAATGTGACAATTGTTGAAAATTAAAATTTTATCTTTTTCTGATAAAATAATTCATTTAAATATATTATTATATTTTAATAATATAATAATGATGATATTTTTACGATGAATGTGGAATATATGAGTATATGTGGAGGAGGTATTTTTGTTACCAAAAATATTTAAAGCATGTTTTATGTGTCGGTGGACCCCATTTCTTGGTCGAAATTTGATTATAGCTTTTTTAAAATCGCTTGATTTATGGATTTTTTATCAATTTCATTTGGAATTTGGAAAAAATTTCTTACAGTAAAGTTGTAGAGAATTGAATTTTCTATAAAATGTTGCGAGTTTGAATTTTCTGACAAAAGAGCTATTTATTGTGAATTATTGAAGTTCCGAAGCTCCGAAATAATTAATTTTTGGAAGTTTAAAATATTTTAAATAACAAAAATGTTTTTTTCATTATGGTGTGTTACACATGTGTGTTGAATGAGCTGAATTCAGTTCTTGGAAGGTTGGCGAGGAAAATTTAATTTATATATTAATATTATATTAAATTTTTCGCTTTTGTGTTCTAAGCATTTTCCTATAAATAGTGTCTTAGGTTAGAATTGAAAATTACACCGTAAAGCTGAAGTTTTCTCTCTCTATATTATCGAAGCGTATTCTTGTGAGTATTTTGAGTATATTTTGAGTATTGTTATACGGTGCAAGTTCAAGTCATGCTTTATATCCAGTTTGTTTATTTAAATCTAACGATCTTTTCGAGGTAAGGGATATTATTTTTTTAATGATATTATTTATTCTAATATCATTATCTTCAAGTATTGATCTGAACTTTTAATCAAATTTGGAACTTTTAAGTAATCTGGGGTTACTTATTCACGATATCTCTGACTATTCACGTATCTGATCTTATTCACGAATACGATAATTATTCATCGAAAAATGAAAAATTTCCTTTTCATCCAAAATATCTATTCGGATACTAGCTTGGATTGTATCCATGTTTTGATCATTTTGAATTTTACACCACTATGATTATTTTTGAGGTATTTTTGGACATGGATAAAACAAAATACGAATCCTTAATCCTTGTCATTTTGTTTCATTGGATTCGATTTCTTTAAAAATATTTTCATCATCCCTCGTCTTAAATGATGATATTATTGAATATCTTTTTCTGTAGTGCAAAGATGAATGATTTCGATGAATATCTTTGGTCCGTAGTGCAAAGATGAGCAGTGTTTAGATGAACATGACCGGTGATGAATATCTTTGGCACGTAGTGCAAAAGATGAATATTTGATTCTAGATATATATTGATTGATGTTACGAGGGATAAAGATAGAGCGATGAACTTTTAAATTCATACATTGAAGATAGTAGTTTGCATTCTCTACTTAACTCTTCTAATGAATTATTATTTCCACTCATGAATATTGATTTAAAACTTGTTGTCTATTGTATTCTATTAGATTTTTCCTATCAAGACTAACGATAATTTGTTTTATATTATCTTAGTCATAATATTCTTTACTAGGCTAGTTGAGCTCACCCTTTTCCATTTTATTCCATTTTTCTTCTCAGGAGGCGAGAATATAGCGAGATGCAATTGGGGTATGGAATGAAGGTCTAGAGAGAGTTGTTTAGTAGTCCTCACCATTTTGTAAAATAATGTATCAATAAATGTGATGAGGATTTATTTGAGTATAGATATTGTCAGAAGATAATATTTGTATTCAAACTCAGCTTTTTCTTGTTGTAATAATAAAGTTGTAGTTGTTTCTGTACCATGTATTGATAACTTAAAATGGGTGATGTATACCTATTTTGGGGGCGTCACACCAAAACTAAGCTTAGAACTCAAATTCCCATATGAAACTGAAGATTCTTGCTGAGAATTCAAATACCCACTTGAGATTAAAGATTCTTGGTGAGAAATTGAGCATGGGTTTGGTGAAAATGGAATTCGAAGATTCCCATCTGTATCTTTTTGGTGTAATTTGAACAGGGTTTGTTTTAATTTGGAGGAATTTGTATGAAAATTGTAAATTTGGGGATTAATTATGAACTGGATATTTTTTGATTGGTAATCTTTGTGGTTTGAATGAATAAAATTCTTCTTTGGTTTTTATTAGGTAAAATTGGTGGGGATTTGTGGTAGTCTTAATCCTTTTACAAACTCTTGATTTGAAAGGTTGGGTTTTTGTTTTGGCCTGAAATAAATGGTAGATTTGGATGATTGAATTGGGTTTTAATAGCATAAGTAGTGCGAGGTGCCTTTGGATACTCCTTAGGCATGGAAGTAATTGATATTTCAAAGTATGCTCATAGTTTTTGATAAAGTTTCAGTTATCTAGATTTAGACATGTTTATCGATTGCCTGTGAGATGTGGGAGGTTAACTCAAAACTTCTTGCTGCAACTTATTCTTGGGAGTTACAAAGAGCGTATTCATTTTAGTGGTTATTATACTTATTGTGAGTTGGGAGAAAGCCAACGCTATATGTGAGCACAATTGGTATGACTATCTATTTGTTTGGTTTAGGCCTTAATCTATCTTTACTAAGTGAAGGGCCCATTGCGATTGGTTTGGCAATATTGGCGGTTTGTGGGAATGTAGCTTTCTTTTCTGTTGGAATTGGTCTGTTCTTTGGTTTTGACATCCGAAATCTTCCTTTAAGATCTGCGTGCTCAAGCAAGCAAAGACTTTTAACGATGAGGTAACAAAGTTTCTGTTGCTTAATTGCCATGTCTTTCATTTCATCTTCCGTGCAATTATGCATTTGGAACTTTCTTCATCTTTTCACTATATATCGGCCCTTTCTGTTGTTTTTGTTCACACACTTGTTCACGAAACAAAGGGAAATCTCTGGAAGCAGATTGAATTGTTATTTTCGGGATGGACATGATTGGCGACAAGGTGAAGTAGAACTTGGTGATGTTGAGCACTTGGTGCTAAAGCAATGATTTTATATAATATTGAGGAGAGAGTGGTTAATGTTGGAGAAGATAAAAAGGAAATTACTCAAATACCCTTCCAGATATACATTTCGATCTTTAGTAAATTATTGCTTTTGTAGGTTAAGCTGACAAAAGTATGATTTTTGTTACGTTTAATTGAAGTTTGGGGTGTACTTAGACACCTTTTTCGGTTTAGGGTGCAAAAGTCAACAAGGGTGTAAAGTTTGGGGTGCAAATTGTCTTTTAGTCTAATAGTAATAATATCGATAATAATAATAATAATAATATCGATAATAATAATAATAATAATAATATTGATAATAATATTAATTATTATTATCAATATTATTATTATTATTATTATTATTAACGATTTTTGTAACGATTTGTTAGAAAACTAAAGTTCAATGAGTTGACTGTATAAGATCCCGACTTTTATGAATAAAGATTTAATTTTTTCTAAATATTATTTTGAATAATAAAGTGTGGATTCAATATAATGTTGTAGTTGTAGGTAATATTTACAAATTTTGTAAAGTGAGCAAGTTGTCATAAAATATTTGTTTGGTCGGAGAATATTTATTTTATCAAGGAATATCCATACGACGAAACAATCATTGGTGGACCCCACAACGAAATTACTGTCGGATATAGAAAGCGACAGAAATAACCTTTTATAAAAATAACGACAAAACTTTTATCGTTAACTGTTGAAATATCCGGTGATAAAAGTACAGTAATACGCGTGGTTGCACAGTACCACATGGTATTGTACAATATCTTTGATTATTAATGCTTACTTAAGAAGTCACTCAGTTTTGTTCAATAATTGCCACAATAATTATTGCATAGTATCTCATATTATTGATTCAATTATTATCACAGTATCATCTGCAAAATATTTTATATAATTAAATCAATAAATGAGACGACAAAGTTATTCATATTTTATTTGCATTATTGACAATGTCTAGAGAGTTCTGTCGAGGAAAGATGTTAGGTCATTTAATTGCACGCCAATAAGGAGAAGTCCTTAACGGAAAGCCCCTCTTTCTTGGGAATGATCTGGTTGTTAATATTGTGAGTTATAATATTAATGATGAATAATTGTTGAAAATTAAAAATATGTTTATTGAAGACAAGTAATTTGTGATAAATAGAGGGGTTTGTCATGAATTATTTGTCGTAAATTTGGCTTATTACATGGATCCCCACTTACTCATTTTTTAAAATTATCGGTAGAAAGTTATCTATGTTTTTGTTTTATATTACATAGTATTGTATAGTGTTGCATAGTGCTGCATAATGTTGCATAGTACTGCATAGTGAAAATCAGAAAATCATATTTTCGCCCGTGAACTCCGCCTGTGAATTCCATTACTGTGCATCCGTGATTTTCCTAAATAGTGCTCTGCCATTCTCCTATAAATAGGATGTTTAGTTTAGAAATGAAAATCATACCAGAATCAGAGAAATCTTCTTCTATAATATTGAGTGTATTTCTTTTGAGTTTAAAGAAACTTTGAGTGTAGCAAATAGTGTAAGTTTTCTTTAAGAATATCCCCGGTATACTAGTCAGAATTACTCTCCTTTTAAGGTAAGGGGTATTATTTATTTCATATTCGTAAGAGATATTATTCTTCGTATTCGTAAGAAATATTATTTTTGTTCAATATTCGTAAGGAATATTATTTTCGTTCAATATTCGTAAGGGATATTGTCTTCGTTCAATATTCGTAAGAAATAATATTTTCTTCCATACTCTATGTCGACGTCGGGATTTTTAGTTATCCCTTTTTCGTTACTTGTTCTTTGGTGTTCTCATGTTAATGTGAGATTTATTTGAAAAAATAAGTGAAAAAGGTCTGACATGTGTAATGTCGATGATTTGACTTTAAGAGTCGTCAGTTGGTGTTTTTAACTGGTTGCACCAACACAATCGGAAAAGGTTTGCACATTGACCCAGTGATATAACACTGCTAAACGGGTTTGTGAAACCGAGATTCATTTGGGTTCGGGGGCTTGATTATGCGGAGGGAAGGTGTTAGGCACCCCCTGTGAGACCCTAAATTTTATGAAATAAAAGTATTCAATTTTTTTCTATTTTAGTAAATAGTTAAATTGATAAAAGGTTAAAGTTAAGGGTGATATGTGAAAATTTTTCAACGTATGCAAGTTGTATAAAATATTCTTTTTATCGGAGAATATCCGTAGGACGACACAATCATTGGTGGACTCCACAACGGAAGTATTGTTGTAGTAAGAAAACGACATAATTATCTTTTTATAAAAATAACAGCGAAAGTGTTACCGTTAAAATTGTTGAACTAGTTGGTAGTAAAAGTACAGTAATAGGCGTGGTTGCATAGTAACACACGGTATTGATTATTGATGCTTACGTGAGAAGTCACTCAGTTATACTCAGTTATTGCTACGATGAATTCACGCATCATATCTCTCATATTATTGATTCAATTATTGCCACAATATCATCTGCATAATATGTTATATTATTAAATCAATAATTGAGACGACAAAGTTATTCATATTATTATTTTCAATATTGACAATGTCTAGAAGTTCTGTCAATGAGAGGTTTGGTCACCTAATTGCGCGCCAATAAAGAGAAATCCTCATCGGAAAGCCCCCTCTTTCTTGGGAACGACATGGTTGTTAAATATTGTGAGTTATAATATTAATGATGAATAAGTTCGTGTTGATTAAAGATGAAATTGATAGTTCCATTGTGTTAGGATTATTAGTGTTAGTGGAAAACCGACATTTATTTCGATCATAATTGATGTCTAGAAGTTATATTGACCAATCGGGTAATTAATTGGATAAATGAGCAATTAATTGCTATTAATTCACATGATGAAATTATATTTTCCTATAAATAGAAGCTCATTCCTTCATTATTTTTCACCAATTCACTAAAGCTATAGAGCAATTATTATAGAGAGAAAGAAGAAGAGAAGTCTGCTACCTCACTATTCCAGTATCCTGTTTTTTCTAAGGTAAGGGATATTATTATTATAGTAAGGGGTGTTATTTCTTTCATATTCATGAAGAGAGCTTCTGTTATTCCATTCTTTATTATTATGTTGGAATAACCTGTCTATGTGAAGTACCGCATACATGGTGAAATTCTTACATTATTCCATTCTTTATTATTACATTTGAATAACATGCGTATGCTTGATCTATCTCATGCCTCGTGAATTCTCATTGTTATTCTATTCTTTATTATTTTGTTGGAATATCCTATACGTGTGGATTACGCATTACACCGGTTCTATTCTTTATTATTACATTTGGAATATCACGTCTGTAAGGATTACATATGACCGGTTCCATTCTTTATTATTCATTGGGAATAACACATGCATGCGGTCTATCGCATGCATGGTAAATTCTTCTATTATTCCATTCTTTATTATTCTGTTGGAATAACCTGTCTATGTGGATTACCACATGCATGGTGAATGATCCTTCGTATTCATTTCTTATTAAATTGTGGAAGTGATCTGTCTACGTGGATTACCGCATGGCGGACGAAAATTCATTTGCAGTTTCATAATTTTTCTGACCCTCAAAAATTCTGGAAAAATTTGAAATGATAATTTGATAAGTTTTCTAGATTGTGTCCAAAAATGGCGATTTTTGGATGTATAGATCAGGAGTTATGAGTTTTATGGGAAAAGACTATTTTAAAAGTAAACCCTTATAACTCCTTGTGGTTAACTCCAAAATTGGTGAATTTTTTTTTGGGAGTACATATATATTGTGACGCCCTCAAAATAGGTATACATCACCTATTCTGAGTCGCCAAATACATGGTACAGAATATAAATACAATCTTAATTATACAATAAGAGAGCTATGAGTTTAAATATAAATACTGTCTTTTAGACAATATCTACTCTCAGAATAAGTCCTTATTACATTTTTTGTCACACTATTTAACAGAATAGTGAGGACTACTAGCTAATACTATCATCAGGACCATCACTCCGTTTCCCAGGCTAAATCCCAAAGCTACGTTTCTCATTTCACGAAGAAGAGAACGGTGAAAGAAAAAAGGTGAGCTCAACTAGCCCAAAGAAGAAATATTATGACTAAGATAATGCAGAATAAATTATCATTAGTCCTCAACAATGTTAAAAGCGATAAAATACAATAGACATCCGGTTTAACTCAAGAATCGGAACATGCAATCCATAAAAAAAGAGTCAAGTAGAGAATAAAATCTACTATCTTTTATGATTTAAAAAGGTTTTCATCACTTTTATCATTTGAGACTCAACTTAATAAATAATCCACATCATCCCCGACTCACGACCAAGGATATTCATTAGGGTCACGACCACAAATTATCCATGCACTATGGGCCAAGGATATTTGTGTATTCATCAATGGTCATGATCATGCCAACAACTGTCCATCAATGCACTACGGGCCAATGAGGACTTTTATCACATCATTTATAACATTACGGTCATGATTACACCGAATAATCCCTGGTCATAATCATACCAAGTCCATCTATGCACTACAGGCCACAGATGACTTTCCAAAAAAAATTATAAACATGAGGATGAAGACAATGATATAAGAATTCAATAAAACAAGTTCACGAATTAATTTATTCAAGAACTAATAACGTCCAAATTGTCAACATGATACTGCTTTGTAGAGTAAAATTCAAGAATGCTCAGAAGAATATTTACATGAAAGATACTGGATGAAACGCAAATATCAAGGATATTCCACTAATTTCATGGAGTATAGAAGTCAAAACTTTAACCAACTGAGTATAATAAAGAATGGAATAACAAAAAAAATCACCATGCATGCGGTACTTCATATAGACAGGTTATTCTAACTGAATAATAAATAACGGAACCAGGTCAGGCGTAATACGCACCGATAGGATATTCCAACAGAATAATAAAGAATGGAATAACAACAGAAATCACCATGCATGTGGTACTTCGTATAGACAGGTTATTCCAACAAAATAATAAATAACGGAATCGAAGTCCCGTAAAAAACGCATGCATGTGATATTCAACGAGAATAATAAAGGCGGAACCGTGTTAAAGCGTAAAAGCGACGTAAACAAGATGTTCTAACAGAATAATAAAAAGAGCGGAATTCAGTCCCGCGTAAAAGCGCATGCATGAGGATGTTCCAAGCAGAATAATAAAGAATGGAGTAACAATGAGAAATCACCAAGTATAGGTAGAAAATGGCAGATATCTGAGTTATTCCAACGAGAATAATAAAGATGGAATAATAGAAGTCATGAATCTGAAAAGAAAATAATACCCTCACCGTGAAAGAAACTGGATATAGGAAAAGAAAGGTAGCAACTTCTCTTCTTCTTTATCTCTATAATTTTCTCTCTCTAGAGTTTCAATGAATTAAGAAATAATGAAGGAATGAACTTCTATTTATAAAAAAATGGACTGCATAGTAACTAATTTTCAGAACGGTCCAGATTGATTTACTTTAATCGGACGGTTCATATTTAAAGCAAAATCTTTTAAATAAAATATAATATATATAATAATAATAACAATCACAGTACTCCCCAATAATTCAATTCTTCTGACAATTTTTTCTTTCCTTCTCACGGACGAAACATGAACTGGAAGGTCACAGATTGATTGGCAGACCTCAATTTCAAGATTCCTTGCAATCTATCTATTTATATATATAAATATATAATCCCACCCACATGTTATATATAATTATACATTATGTAACCATCCACCACATAAAACAACTTCCCTCAAACAAATGCTAATTCCCCCTCCCCACACAAATTGACTAAACACACACCCACTTATATATATATATATATATATATATATATATATATATATATATATATATAAAATAGAGATAACTTTCCACCGACAGTTTTGAAAAATGGTTAAATGGGGGTCCATAAAATACGCCAAAATTCACAACAAATACTGTGGCAATAATTAAACAAAAATGAGTGACTTCTCACGTAAGCATCAATAATCAATACTGAGTAATTTAATATGCAACCACGCGTATTCATTGTACTTTTACTACTGAAAGTAGTTCAACAAAGATTAACGGTAAAACTTCCGCCGTTATTTTCATAAAATATTTTTGTCGTTTTCTCAATCCGATAATAATTCCGTTGTAGGGTCCACCAATGATTGTACCATCGTACGGATATTCCCTGACAAAAAGAATATTTCCCGACCAATCGAATATAATATGACAACTTGCATACTTTGCAAAATTTGCAAATATTACCCACAACTATAACATTATATTAAATTCTTTCCATAATATTCAAAAATGATAGTTATAGAAAAATCTTCTTTATTCAAAAAGTTGGGGTCTTACATATATAACAGGAGTATACCCTGTAAATTTCAGAATTTTTGGATAAAAGTACAATTTATGATAAATGTCTAAATATTCGGCAGTTTTGGCCATATGAAAAATAGTAAATGAATTTTAAAAATTTAGAGAAAATTATATGTTCAATATGGGACTATATTACGCTAAATTCGTAAAAGAAATATTTTTGGGACTGATTTGGCATTTTTCATGAAAATGAACTAGTTATGAGTAAATGAATTAAATATGTTATGTGAAGTAACAAAATTGGAAAATAGGATTTTATGGCTTGAGAATCCTATATAAGGTATATGCAGATTTTTGATGAGGGATTTGATGTTTGGTGATGAAATCTTATGTGTATGACATTTTTGAATGATTAAATGCATTATTTGGTAAAGTGTAAAAAATTAAAATAAATTATTTATAAGTTTAAGAAGTGATTAAAATATTGTTATAATATTAATAATATTAAATTATGAGTTTATTAAGTGATTGATAATATTTGAATAAATTTAAAGTCTTTAATATTTATCCTTGTTTTTGTTTGATTAATGCTTATATCATTATCATCATCCTCATGCTTATATTGTGATGAAAGTCATCTTAGGCTTACGTGCAAAGATGGACTGTTGATTATTGATTTTACAATGTGCAAAGATGGACTGTTGATTATTGATTTTACAATTATATATCTTTGGCTTACGTGCATTGATGGACAGTTGTTGGTATGATTATAACCAGGGATTATTCGGTATAATCATGACCATTGTTGAAAACACGAATATCCTTGGCCCGTAGTGCATAGATAATTCGTGGTCATAATACTAAAGTGAATATCCTTGGTCAGTAAATGCGGGGATGATTCAATGATGTGGATTATTTATTGTTCTAGTCTTAGCGATAACATATTGATAATACACTTTTAATTCGTAGAAGGTAGTAGATATCATGCTCTACTTGACTCTTCTATAATACAGTTGTATGTCTTTAGCTTTGTAGTGCAAAGATGAATTGTTAATGAATATCTTTGGTCGAAGTAAAAGATGAATTTATTAGTATGATTACGGCGAGGAATTGTGATTTGGTATAACCATGATTTTTGATGTTTCGAGTTAAGATAGATGATGAAAATTATCTTAAATCCTTGGTGCGAAGAGGAATTTAGAATCACAATTATGATTATGAGTTATTCATATGATTGTGGACATGAATTATTGATTGATGTTACTGAGGATAAAACAAAGATTGGTGGACTTTTAACATGGAGAAGATAATAGATCCGATGGTCTATTTGACTCTTCTAATGGAGTGCTCGTTCACCGCAACTATGGTTGAAAAGTTTTATCATCTCACCGTATGTTCTAAATCTCGATTTATTATCGATGAAGTCTATCGACGATGTAAATTATCTTTAGTCATTATATTCTTTCTTTCTTGGGCTGGTTGTGCTTCACCCTTTTGCTTCACAATTCCTTTCATGTAATAAGAGTGTATTTGGGTCGATGGGGGTAACAGGAGAATAGAACGGTGGTCTATAGCTGTTGAGGTTCTCCTTAAATAGTATGGAAATAATTTTATTGAGAATTTTAGATAAGTGTGTCGTATTTTATACGTCATTTGATATTTAATTTTGGTGAACCGAATAGGGTGAGGTGAACCCAACTTTGGAAGGGTGTTTTGCCACTATTATACAAGATGTCTAATGACATACAACCTCGTGTTATCATAAGATAGGGTTGTGCACATCCACTTGCTGAGTATATCTACGAGCACTACCTATATAATCTTGGAGTTTATTTGAAATATAATTCTCACTTGGAGACAACGGAGATAATTATATGTCAAGAGAAGACTCACCATCGGAAAGAAGATGATAACAATCTTCTTGTTTTTCTTTGGGGACTATTGGGTCAACCAAGGATAATTTTGTGGACATATGATATCTATCATAACCTAGACACATGGCCTCCCATGTACGAAGGTTTCCTTGAGCACTTCCCAAAGATTTTAATTTGTAAAACAGTTATGGACTGTAATTTTATGTAAGGTACCATTGTAAGGTTGTGGTCAAAGCACCATGAGAGTTATATACATTTGTATTAAAACTCACAGTTTAACTATGGTCGTATTCTGCATGACAGTTCAACTTTTGTATAAATGAAGTTTGTATTTGATTTTTATAGTATGATATCTGGCGACTCAGAATGGGTCGTGTGGACCTATTTTTGGGGCGTCACACCCCCCGACATCCGTGTTGCCACGGTGACCACCACTTTTCAAGAAACTGTTATATGAATGTGTGTGTGTGTGTGTGTGGATCAATGTGCAATTATTTGAAAGTAGTGCGAGGACTTGTTCGCACCTATACACAAAGGGTTTGAATTTATAGAAAAAATCAGTTTTAAGCAAGATATAGCAATGAAGTTTTGTAAAAAGAGGTTTTCAAACCCTGTGCTCAATAGGAATTGAGACCTTTTCATACTTCCATTTTATTATTAAAATGTTTGGCTTGTTTGTTTTATTTTTGAGATGCGAGACATCTTCGAGAAAAAAATAATATCTGCAGCGATCTTAGAACTCCTTATGGGCATGACATCCATCCAAGGAAATTCAGACATCTGTACAAGATGCTTACAGCTGAAAATGTCCATCACGGGAACCGAATCTAAATTCAGTAGACTGAATATGTGATCACATAATTTCTAGGCTCACATGATACTGCAGTTTGTATGGAAAGCAGTAAGCAATTATATATATATAAGCTGTAAATATATATATACAGACATGATCAACCACCATGAAGGAAGTCCATGGGGGATCGAAAATGTAAATATATAAAAGCGATAAATATATATATATGGACATGATCAACCACCACGAAGCGACTCCATGGGGGATCAAAAAAGTAAATAAAACAGTAAATGCGATCAACCGCCACGAAGTAAACTCCAGGCGGGACTAAATGTCAATAAAGCAATAAAAGGGCCTCGAAGTAAACTTTAAGCCTGACAGAAATGTAAATAAATATATATAAAAGCAGTAAACGCATCGAATATAAAATCTAGGCTCATCGGATATGTCCGACAATAATTATATATATAAGTATATATATGTAAAAGCAGTAAACGCTCCGGATGTAAAATTCAGGCTCATCAGATATGTCTGACAACAGTTATATATATAAGTATATATATATAAGCAAATAAACGCTCCAGATGTAAAATCCAAGCTCATCAGATATGTTTGACAACAATTATATATATAAGTATATATATATATAAAAGTAAGTAAACGCTTCATACATAAGTCTAGGCTCAATCGAGGCATAACTCGATAATGTTAGTCCATATATAAATATATACATATATAAGTATATATATAAAGACTGAAATGAAAACCACGGACCGAAGTCCGGGCATACGCACACAACACGACTCTCAATGTGTAGAATAGTGTGTGCAAAGATGAAGAGAAAGGCTTTAAAGTGTGTAAGAAGGCTTACAATGGACTATCAAAGAAGACTCCAATAACTTTAAATGGATGAGTTCTCGGCTCCCGCCGGTAAAAATATGACAGAATATAAGCTCAAAAGTGTTTGAAATAAGAAAGCACTCAGTTTATGGTGTGTACAAAGCCAATTGGACAGGGTTTCCTCGCTCTTTTTTCTTCAAATATGGCTACCTCAAGCCCTCTATTTATAGAGGGGCCCATGTACCATGCAGTGGCCATAGTGTGTCATGGCCCGCCGCAGGTACAACTACTGCCGCCGCAGATGCATTCTACAATTTGCCGGGGTGCCCCTGCTCATGGTCCCGATTGTCTCAAAGTACGTGCATTGTAATCTTCGTTCGAACTTGCAGAACTTTAATCCGAGCATCCGAACGAGGTATATAAGACCTTCTTCAGACTTCTTATGTCGAGAGTTACACAATGACATGGATTTGTCCTTTTTTGATTCTAGGAAGATGGATACATGATCGAAATAGCATTTTCGGGTTTCCGTCAAACAATTCGGTGAGCTGTTTTGCGTAGTTTGTGCTCCGAAATTAAGATATAGGTCTTGTGGGACTTCTATTGAAGCAATTTGGGTTAAAATGAGTGTATTTGGTTTGAAGTGAAGTTGATTTGGCAAAATAACAATTTTGCCCCTCCTTGGGTTATCTCCGATTTTCACACATTTGTAGCCGTCTTTTCGCAGGGTTATCTTCGAGGTTGTCATGCTGTTGACTCTGAATATCCTCAGGGTTATCTCTGAGATTTGGAATTGATGTTGTGGTCCTCCAGGGTTATCTTTGGAGTGAAAAAGACGCGTTTGCCCTCCTGCATAGTTAGTAACAGAAAAAAAAATCGAGTGTCTACACTCTGTAATATGTAAGTAATATTATTTCGTTTCATATTCCTAATTCTATACTTATTTTGATAAGTATTGCTTCTATACTTCTTGAAATTAGTAGAATATCCTTGAATTTTGCGCTTCATCTAGTATCATTTCACTGAAATATTTTTCTGAACTTTCTTATTAAATTTTAAGCTTTTCATGTCAGAGTACTATTTATGGGTACTATTCATACATATGGCAGTATTCATACACATGGTATTATTTATACATACGATACTATTCACGAAATACTATTCAAGGGGTACTATTCATGACAAAAAAAATTGATTTCTTTTCTGTCCAAATTATTTTTGATACATGAATATTATTCTTGAATTTTACTCCACAAAGTAGTTATCATGTTGACAATTTGGACATTCTTAAACTCTGGATAAATTAAATTATAAATCTTTAATATTTATCCTTAATCTTACTTAGTTGATTTCTTATATCATTGTCATCATTCTCATGTTTATATTGTGGTGAAAGTCATCTTTGGCCCGTAGTGCATAGATGGACTGTTGATTGGTATGATTATGACCAGGAACTATGGATCGGTATAATCATGACCTGTAATATTACAAATGATGTGGTAAAAGTCCTCTTTGACCCGTAGTGCATAGATGGATAGTTGTTTGACATGATCATGACCATTGGTGATAATAACGAATATTTTTATCCCGTAGTGTATGGATAATTCGTGGATGTGATACTAACGAATATCATTGGCCCGTAGCGCATGGATAATTCGATGATGTGGATTATTTATTTAGTTTTGTTATAGAGATAAAACATTGATGATGAACTTTTAAATCATAGAAGATAGTAGACATCATACTCTACTTGACTCTTCTAATGAATTGCTTGTTCCGCTGCAGTTAAAATTGTTGTCTATTGTATTCTATCAGTTTTTATACTGTTAATTACTAAGGATAATTTATTCTACATTATCTTAGTTATAATATTCTTTACTAGGCTAGTTGAGCTCACCCTTTTCTTTCATTGTTCTCTTCAAGAAATGAGAATACAGCTGGGACTAGCCGGAAAATGGAGTGATGGTCTAAGATGGTGGCTATAGTAGTCCTCACTATTCTATAAAATAGTGTGGTAATAATTGTAATGAGGACTTCATTTAAGTTTGAATATTGTCTACAAGACAATATTCATGTTAAAACTATCAGCTTACATTTGTAATATTGTGTAAATTAAGTTTGTATTTGAATTATGTACCATGTATTTGGCGACTCAAAATGGGTTGTGTAGACCTATTTTTGGGGGCGTCACAGTTGGTATCAAAGCTTAGGGATGTGATCCCTGGCGAATATCAAAGGCTAGAACTAGGAGGGGAGAGATGAATAAATCCTTCGCTAGTGTCCTACCTAAGTTTATTTGTTTTTTAATTGGTCGATCGGAATATAGAGATAATATGCGGCATGTCAATTAACCCTTATTTTGTGGCACTGTTTGAAAATGGCATCTGAAAATTTTGAGACAAGCAATGGAGCACATGAGATCGTCGAGACACCGTTAATTAATAACCAAGATAATGTGCATCAGGAAGGCAATAATCCTCATGTAAACAACAACACTGACCAAATGATGAACGATGGGATGTTTAGGAGCTTTCTGTAATTCATACAACACCAAACGAGAGAGATTCATGTTCAAAATATAAGTGGAATCAATGGCAACTCTCAACCGATAACTGCTAAGCAATTCAAGGAGCTGGGACCACCAGAGTTTTTGGGAAAGCCAGAGCCACTTAAGGCAGATATGTGCATTAAGAAGATCACCAAGATATTTGATGTCTTGGGATGCTCCGAGGAGCAAAAGGTTCTCTTTGCCACCTTCATGTTGCGAGGAGAGGCAGATTACTAGTGGGAATCTATAAAATGTACTCATCTTTCCGCACTAAAGATGTCTTGGGAGAAGTTCCAAGAATTATTCAACGAAAAGTACTTTCCAGAGAGTATTCATTACATGAAGGAGGTAGAATTTATCAAGTTGGAACAAAATAATATTACCGTATCACAATACGAGGCTAAGTTTGCTGTGTTATCCCGGTTTGCATCCCATTTGGTAGATAATGAGGAGCGTATGACTCGAATGTTTCTGCGAGGTTTGAAGCCCGAAATTCGTCAATACCTCATTTCTCACAAAATTTATTTATATTCAAATATTGTGAATAGGGCTCAGTTATTGGAGCGCGATAATGAGTCAGCCCAACCAAAAGATAGCAGCCGACAAAACGATAATGGTCATACCAGTGGCAACAGTCATCGAAGCGGTGATAGCAAATGTGGATGAAATTAACATGCCAGAAATGCTAACCACTTCGGTGGTAATAATGGCCAAGATAATAGAAGGAATGAGTCAAGTGGAAATATCAAAAAGAGAAGGTTCAATAATGATGGAAAGACAATGATATCAAAGACCCATTTTTTAAGGAAGGAGAACGACTACTGGTCGATTTATAGATGCGGAGAGGAGGACACATCACCAAACTCAGATTTAACAACCCAAAGTGTGTTTCAATTGCGAAAGAGAAGGTCACTTAGCTTGATTTTTTCGTATAGTGAAGTCAAGTCCAACTGGGATGATGACTCCAAAGGTTGTCCCAGACAAGTTAAAGCCGGTAGTTCAAGGAAGAACGTTTGTCGTGACCTCCGAAAAAGCGAAGAACCCGAACAAAGTCATCACGAGTAAGCTAATCATAAACTCTTATGAAGTCTATACCTTATTTGATACCGGCTCTACCCATTCTTTTAGTTCACCTACTTGCGCTCAACGTTTAAATTTGACTCCAGAGAAATTAGACTTTAACTTATCTTTTGAAACTTCATTGGGAGAAACCTTCATTACATCCACTATTTATAAATCTTGTTTGATTCAAATCGACACTTTCACATTACCTGTTGATCTCATCTCTTTGAAAATACTTGCATTTGATATGATTTTAGGGATTGATTGGTTAACTACTCATCACGCTAAAATTGATTATTTTCGTAATATTGTTAGCTTTCATATTTCTAACCAACCTATTATGCGAATTTAAGCAACCAAATCACTAAAGTTAATCACTGTCATATGAAGTCATAAAGCCATTCGTTTATTGAAAAATGGATATCAAGCTTTCTTATCCCATGTCACAGATTTAAACAAAAATACGTCAGATTTGAATAATCTTTCAATTGTTAATAAATTTCCTGACGTATTCCCTGAAGAACTTCTTGACCTACCCCCAGAGCGTGAAATCGAGTTTTGTATTGACCTTGAACCCGGTACAAAATCCATTTCCAAAACCCCATATCAAATATTGTCATCTAGAAAATATCCACACTCAATTGAGTCCTCATTACATTTATTATCACACTATTTAACAGAATAGTGAGGACTACTAATCTTATTATCCGGACCGTCACTCCGCTTCCGACTAGTCCTCGCCACGTTCTCATTTCACAAGAGAACAATGAAAGTAAAAGGGTGAGCTCAACTAGCCCAAGAAGAAATATTATGACTAAGATAATACGTAATAAATTATCGTTAGCCTTCAAATGTTGTTAAAATGATACAATATAACAAACATCAAGTTTAATCACAGGTGAAATAAGCAATCCATTAAAAGAGTCAAGTAGAGAATAAAATCTACTATCTTTTTATGATTTAAAGGTTTTTCATCACTTTTATCATTTGAGACTCAAATTTTAATAAATAATCCACATCATCCATGCACTACTACCAAGGATATTCATTAGTATCACAGCCACAAATTATCTATGTACTACGGGCCAAGGATATTCGTGTATTCATCAATGGTCATGATCATGCCAACAACTGTCCATCAATACACTACAAGCCAATGAGGACTTTTGCCACATCATTTGTAATATTACGGTCATGATTATACCGATTAATCCCTGGTCATAATCATACCAAGTCCATCTATGCACTACAGGCCACAGATAACTTTCAAAATAATATAAACATGAGGATGATGACAATGATATAAGAATTCAATAAAACAAGTTCAAGAATTAATTTATCCAGGAACTAATAACGTCCAAATTGTCAACATGATACTTCTTTGTAGAGTAAAATTTAAGAATGCTAAGAAGAATATTTCCATGAAAAGATAATGGATGAAGCGCAAATATCAAAAATATTCCACTAATTTCATGGAGTATAGAAGTCAAAACTTTAACCAACTGAGTATAATAAAGAATGGAATAACAAAAGAAATCACCAGGCATGCAATAGACCTCACAGACAGGTTATTCCAACAGAATAATAAATAACGGAACCAGTCATGTAGAACGCACGCATGTGATATTCCAACAGAATAATAAATAACGGAACTGGTCGTCAGCGTAAATTGCGCAAGCAGGATGTTCCAACAGAATAATAAATAACGGAACCAGGTCATGTGTAAACGCACATACAGGATGTTCCAACAGAATAATAAAAAATAGAATTTCAGAAGAATTTCACTATGTATGCGGTACTTCGCATAGACAAGTTATTTCAACATAATGATAAAGAATGGAATAATGAAGAATTTCACCAAGTATAGGTAGATCAAATGGATACAAAGTTATTCCAATGTAATAAAAAAAATAAAATAGAATAACAGAAGTTCTCTTCATGAATACGAAAGAAATAATACCCCTTACTTAGAACAAACTGGATATAGGAGTAGTGAAGTAGCATAATACTTTTCTTCTTTCTCTCTATAGTTTTTCTCTCTAGAGTTTCAGTGAATTCGTAAGAAATAATGAAGGAATGAGCTTTTATTTATAAGCGAATGGACTGAATAGTAACTAATTCCTGAATGGTCCAGATTGATTTACTTTTAAACGGACGGTCCAGATTGGTTTACTATAAAATATTCTAATAAAATAAAATCTTTTAAATAAAATATAATATATTCTATTTATAATCTAAAAAAATGAATAACTTTATAAAAGTATTCTATTTTATGTAAAAAGATTTTACTATGCAAACATTATGCATAATAGAATATAATATATTCTATTTATAGTCTAATAAAACGAATAACTTTATAAAAGTATTACATTTTTATATAAAAGCTTTTCTGTTTTATTACATTAATAATACTAATAAAACAAAACTTCATCATCATTATTATAATTCACATTATTAATCGACTGTGTCGCTCCTGTGGAAAGAGGGGTTTTTCAATAAGGATTTCTCCTATTAGGCGTTAAATTAGGTGACCAAACCTCTCATTGGCAGAACTTTTAGACATCGTTAATATTGCAAATAATAATATTAATAACTTCTTCGTCTTAATTATTGATTTAAAAATATACAAAATATTGACAATAATTGAATCAAATAACGTGAGATATTATGTAGAAATTACTATAGCAATAATTGAACAAAACTGAGTGACTTCTCACGTAAGCATTAATAATCAATACCGTGTGCTACTATGCAACCACGCGTATTCCTATACTTTTAACACCGGATGTTTCAACAGTTAACGATAAAACTTTCACCGTTATTTTTATAAAATATATTTGTCGTTTTCTCAATCCGATAATAATCCCGTTGTGGGGTCCACCAATGATTGTGTCGTCGTACGAATATTCCCTGTTAAAATGAATATTTCCCGACCAATCGAATATTATATAACAACTTGCGTTGCAAACCTTATAAATATTACCCACAACTATAACATTATATCAAATTCATTCCATAATATTCAAATATGATAATTATAGAAAATTCATCTTTATTCATAAAAGTTGGGGTCTTACATGAGTCTCAGCGATAAAGTTGATGAATTTTTTTTTAAATCATAGAAGATAGTAGATATCATTCTCTACTTGACCCTTCTAATGGATTGCTTGTTCCGCTACAGTTATTGATCTAAAACTTATTGTCTATTATATTTTATCAGTTGTTATACTGTTGAAGGCTAAGGATAATTTAATCTGTATTATCTTAGTCATAATATTTCTTACTGGGCTAGTTGAGCTCACCCTTTTCTTTCATTGTTCTTTTCAGGAAATGAGAATATATCTGGGACGAGTCGGGGGAATGGAGTGATGGTCTAGGATAAGTAACTTTAGTAGTCCTCACTATTCTATGAAATAGTGTGATAATAATTGTAATGAGGACTCCATTGAGTAAGGATATTGTCTAGAAGACAATATTCGTGTTAAAACTCCCAGCTTATATTTTATCGTATTTTACACGACAGTTGTATAATTAAGTTTTTATTGTATTCTGTACCATGTATTTGGCGACTCAGAATGCGTGATGTACATTGTATGAAATTAGGTACTTTATGTAGTAAATTGTAAACCCAAATACTTTGGAGGCGAATTATGAATTTGATGGTACTTGATGTAATAGAAGTGTTATTAGCCCTTAATTAAAATAAAACCCTATCCTTAAATAGTTTAGGAGGGTTATTTACATCTATAAATAAGATGAGTCTTATGTTGATTTAGGTTGCTAATTCTTCCAAGAGTTGGGAGAGTACTGATATATATTCTCTGCAGGGAGAAAACTAGAGTTTTGCCAAACACCCATCTTCTTGAATACTTTTTCTTTCTTGGTGCTCACCTCTAGAGGCCAAACACTTGGGTTAGGAGTGAGCAAAAAATGGGTAAAACCGAATTACCAAACATAACTAAATTTTTTTAACCGAATTATTTCGGTTATTCGGTTTTTTTTTCTAAATTCAATTATATCCGATTTTCTATTCGGTATTTAATTTTGGTTATAAAATTCAAGTTATTCGGATACCCGAATAACCAAACTTATTAATTAAAAAAAATTATAAGTTACATCTCACTTCAGCCTTTCATTTTTGCTTTCCCTTTACTATTCTCTCTCGGGTTTTCCTCCATTACAAACAAAAATTTCTCTCTCTAGCTTTCAAAAGTCCCTCAATCTTCCATATTCATACAACCCCACCAGCCCATTCCACTTCATTCTATGCCATGGAGATTTTCTGTTCTCATCCCCGGCACCGTCCTCAACACTGAGCTCAGGCTCATCCTCATCACTAAATGTTAATTGCTGAGTTCTGGATTTTGGGCCAAATGGGTAGCCTTGTTTTACAGGTTGCTGATTTTGTGGGTGATGATCAGATTCATGGTGACCAAAAGCAACTATTGGTTGGTGTTGCAAGTGATTAGGGTTTTGAGGGTTTTGTTGAGGTGGTTGGCGGTGGTGGTGATGTAACTTCACCCATAAATACTATTATTATGTACTTTCTATTTCCCTAGACCTTCCCCGTTGTCCTCCTCCTCCTCACCGCTGGCTGCCTCCTCTACCGTTCAGACCCTGAGCTCAGATCCACATCCACCTCCGCCTCCGCCTCAACCACATCGGACTCCATGCCACATCTCTTAATCTCTACCTCTACCTATCTCTCTGAATCCTCAATCACGAATTCTTCTCTCTCTGAATTCACGCTCCAACTGGATGGATTCCAGGTGATTCATGATGTGTTTTACTTGATTGATGATTTGGTTAGGGGTTCAATTCCTTTCGATACTGATTTCATTGTTAATGGGAAAGTCAACCTTTTTTTCATTCAAGTTCCAATTAAGGTATGTATATTGGGCACAACTTTGGTCGAATAATTGTATGTATAATAATCAAACTGTATGAATTAGAAAACATGGAGAACAGGTTCGGTTATTAATCGAAATACCTGAATTTATAATTCTTTAATTCGTTTATTGTCAAATTTGGCTAGTAGTTCGGATAGTGAAATTATGAATATTTCGGTATTCGGTTATAACCGAATAGCTTATTCGTTTCGGTTATAACCGAATAATCAGTTCTAACTTGGGTGACTAACATTGATCAAAGGAAGGAATCAAATCCGGTGAATTCAAGTTGAACGTGAAAGAAATTGGAGTGAACTCGTACCTGAGAAAGCTCGTTTTTGCAAGGGTATGAATCTGATCTCCATCTCTTTTTTATTAATCGATAATTATGCACAAAGTATGATCATGATAATGGTTTGTATAAAAAATTTTAAAATTCGTTTTATCGCGCTTTTGTACCTTTTATGTAACTAGTTGATAGCCCGTGCAATGCACGGACTAGTTTGTTTTTCGATTGTATAATTTTCTAAAATTAGAATGAGAAAGATTTTTCACCATTATATATTCATCATATATGTACTTTACTGTCTTTCCTCTTTTTTGTTTAGATTTCATTTTCCCCATTCATTGTAGGGATGAATTCAGATTAAGTATTATTTGTAATTTCAGAATTCACCAACAAAAAAGTTAAATTTCTTCACAAACTAAAACTAAATTTCATTCAAAAAAAAAGAAAAACCTCAAAAAAAATCAATAAAACAAAGGAAATAATCAACAATTATCTTATTTATTCTCGAAATCGAATAAATCGGATCGAAAAACCTTACAAATTACATCAAAATTTTAATAAAACAAAAGAAATAATCATCAATTTACGATATGTTCTCGAAATCGAATAAATCGGATCGATCGAAGCGATTTTGAGCCCACAAAACCAAAATCGAGTGTGGTTCGAGGAAAGAGAAGGACAAAAGCGATGTCGGATCCGTAACAAAAGAGTAAAATTTAATGAGAATATAAAGTCAATAAATCCACATAAACATACGAATATATATATATATATATATATATATATATATATATATATATATATATATATATATATATATAAGTGGAAGAAGGAGAGGGGGAAGTGGAACTCTCTGGAAGTGGAAGTGGAAGAGGAAGAGGAAGAGGAGAAGGGGAAGAAACTGAAGTGAAGAGGAGGAGGAGAAGAGGAAGAGACAACTGAAATTAATATCAAGTAAAGTGAATTTGTATTTCATTTTATTGCAGGACCATTTTTCTCCTTTAGTTTTTTTTTTTCATTTTTATTGTTAAGACTTTTTTCTCGTTTTTATTGTTTTATTTTTCATTATTGTTTGATTTTTGCAATTGATTTGATTATGTGTATTTATATTGACTGAGTTTAGTTTTTTTTTTTTCATTTTTATTGTTAAGACTTTTTTTTCGTTGTTATTGTTTGATTTTTCATTATTATTTGATTTTTGCAATTGATTTGATTATGTGTATTTTCATTTTATTGCAGGACCATTTTTCTCCTTTAGTTTTTTTTTTCATTTTTATTGTTAAGACTTTTTTTCGTTCTTATTGTTTGATTTTCCATTATTGTTTGATTTTTGCAATTGATTTGATTATGTGTATTTATATTGACTGAGTTTAGTTTTTTTTTTCATTTTTATTGTTAAGAATTTTTTTTCGTTCTTATTGTTTGATTGTGTATTTATATATTGTTATTGAAGAGAAATAAAAATAAAAAAATTATTTATGTGTATCATCATTTATGTGTATTTATATATAAGAATAGAAGAATAGATGAGTTATCAACTCACTTAATTAATTAAGAGTGGACTAAACGATTTTTTCAATTGAGTTGATTTGATGATGTCATCATTTCAATTGATTTCAAATTAATTGATTGTGATGCCTTTGTATATAAGTAATAATTTGATTGCATAATCGCGCTATATACAAACTAACAAATTCAACATTTAGGCAACAAACCAATTATTAGTTTAATGTTAGTGTTGAACAAATATATATTTACACACAGTGGCGAAGCCACGTCATTTTTGTGGGGTCAATTGACCCCACTCGAAAAAAAATTTATTTTATAATGTAAGGTAAATTTTTAAAATTTTAAATAATATATATAAATTGACCCCACTAAAATTTTATAAATTTTCTATTATACGGGGTCAAATTGAAAATTTATAACTTTGTCAATCAAATTTTAATCATATATGACTCATATCCTTTCAATATATATATATATATATATATATCTATAATATTTTAAACTAAATAATAATCTAATTTATATTATTTTTAAAAATAAATAATAAATTACTTACTTATGAGCAGTTGTGATTAAAAAAGTTTATTATGAGTCAATATAGTGTATATATACCATATATTATTACTCATTATATTTTATTGTAATAATATATATATATATATATATATATATATATACATTAAAAAGTATAAAGTATTAAAAAATTGTCTTGGAGGCCTACCGCCTAGAACTCCCGCCAATTTTTTATAATTTAGCAATAATTTTGACCCCACTGTTAAAAACCTATGGCTGTTTACACAATAAATAATTCCGATAGATTTATTAGGGCCAGACAATTGTTTCGATGCCCTTTAACTCAAGGATTTCTTGGAACTACTACTAACTATGATATGATGGAAAAACTAATTGTAAATAATTTAACTTTGAAAACCTTTTGTAACAATTAAATAAGATTTTAATAAAATAGAATTGAAATGAAACTACAAGATCGTTGCTACCCTTACTTTGTACATATATAAACTGGATTACAGTACTGTATTTAAGATTGAGATTACTGACTACATCTAACAAGCCTGGCCAACCTGGCGAGTGGCTCTAACACTACTGAAAATGCTAAATTTCCTAAGGAAACTAAGATAAATGAGTAGATCAGTTTCAGAGAGTTGATTTTTGTTGTTGTTTCAAGAAGATTCAGATGATAAGTTGGTCAATTGATCAATACAGTTTTGATACGTAAAGAGAAGTCATTTCTCGATCTGCATATCGATCAATTAACTAAAATTAACTCCATACTAACTATTCTTTTGGTCGTTTCAGTAACCGTCATTATGAGCCTTAACCGACCGTTTCCTCAATTTATATCGATGGGCATCATAACATTGGCCATGAATGCATTGCATGTCAGCATGTGAATATTAAAACTAAATGGGTGTTTTGGTCTTTCTCCTTTTTATATTTTCTTAATATAGATCAATAAAATATATATACTCTGACAACTTGATTCCTCCTTGTTTTCTTGAAAAAATGCATCATCTCCAAGATTATGGCCTTTTATTTGAGGATCATATATATGCACCAATTTATTGTTAGAATTAAGTTTGTCTAAAAGATATATTAAGATTATATGGTAGTGAAACGTAAAAAGAAGTAAAAATTTAAATCTTCTTCCGCTATTAATTGAGCATGACATGCAGTACTCAACATGCTTTTATATATATATATATATATATATATAGGATCTTGTCAGGGGCTTGAGACGAGTCCTAAAATACTGAATATTTTTTTTTTTTTTTGAAATAACTAAAAAAAAAATTAAAAAATTATGGAACTGAAATTGCCTATACCAAAACATGTCTGTACTCGGACTCATATATATATATATATATATATATATATATACTTGTTTAGAATTGTTTGACACGAGCATGGCTAAGAAACTTAACCATGAACAAAAAGGTGCATGGCCTGGGGTATGCAGTTGACCGGTCACACAGGCTGAGCTACGTACCATGGGACATCAAGCTACCGATTTCCTCTTCCCTCAGGCGCAATATATATATATATATACTTTAATAATAAATTCCTTTAATATATATATTACGTATAAAATTTATAAGTAATCGATATTTTCTACAACAACTTGTTGAATATTCCAGTATCAAGTGGTTGGTCAAGCACCGAGCTCCAAATGCAATATTCCATCCTGTCTAGCTGCTCCTCATGATTGCGTTTAAACTTATCATCATCATCATCATCATCCACGCAATAATCTTCATGATTTCCCAGACGGACATGTTGATCATGGAATAGGTAGGAATTATAGGCCGCAGGTGCAAGCATTTGTTGTTGGATTAATTCTTCTAAGCTTGTGGTGTATTGAGCAATATCATCTGCTTTGAACATGGAATCTTCATCTTTAAGCCATGGAAAATCGAATACGCCATCTATATGATCAACTTTAACAACTGACAACGACGACGAAGACGACGACCTTGATGACATATGCGGATGAAGATTATTATCGTCGACGACGTCGTTTTTATCTTTGCTCCAGTCATCCATGTCGTCCAAGTCAAGATGATGGCGTAGTCTAAATTCAAGCTTCTTTGCATTCTTGAACGAGTTTTGATCGTTCTTCTTCTTCTCATGATCCCTTTCTCTTGATCTCCTCCTCCTTTTAGTTTCTCTCTCCATTATTAATTAATGCCTGCTTCCAGTTAATTAATCATGCATCAGTACTTTCTACAAAAATGTTTTCCTGTCAAACATATATATACCACCATTTAGCTAGGTTACATATATATATATATATATATATATATATATATATATATATACGGATTTCATGATCATAAACCCAAAAGACAATTAACGATGAAGATTTCTAGTGCTTTTATTTATATTATAAACTTCTACACCTTAAATGTATACACCTTATATATAGCAACGATCTAACTAAAGGTCGGACGGATCATAGAAATGCTAGCACCCGTACGTGAAGCCGAAAGAAAATTATAAAGCCTGAAATATATATGTTTGCAAGGGGAAAAAAAAAGAAGGGGAAAAAAGTACTTAAAACATGCATGTAATTAATTAAATATATATATGCTGAGGGATATTATAAACAAAGATATAAACTGCAGCTACCACATCGATCTATCATTTTTCCATAATTAATATATAGTACAATACTGGTGGGAGAATTACGGAAAGGAAGAGGTGCAACTGATCTAAGATGAAATCAATATATAAATCATCAATTATATATGTGTGTTGTACATATATACTAACCAGCCAGCCATTGGCAGATTGATATATAGATGCTAATGCTAGCTAGTTCCCGGGCTTTATTGCATGTGTGTGTGTATATATATATACACGTGTGTGTGTGTGTTTGTGCGGTAATTAAGAAATTAATTAATGTAATGGCTTCCAAGCTTCACGCTTCTTAATCCCCTTAATTCCGTCTCTCTTTCTCTGTCTAACTTGGCATGCACTAATTTGGTGCACGCAATGCAAAGGGAAAGGGAAAGTGCAGAGAGCAATGCATGGCCACATGATAAGCGCCTTCTTCGTTCCCCATCAAATTCTGTTTCAACCGTCCCATGCACCATCACATGCATGCCACTCTCGCTCGCTCTATCACAGTCCACACGCCCTGCCAACCATATATCACTAACTGATCACCCACCAATTTAAAACAAAATTAAAATAACATTATCTCTAATTTTAAAAGGGATTAAAAATAAAAGAACACCTAAGAAACTGATAGAGCAAACATAAAGGGACAAGGGCCAGCTCAAGATTAATTTTCGTGTCAATTCTCGCTAGCTCTTAAAATGCGGACCAGAAAGAGAGAACTGAAAAAGATGTAACTTGTGTTAGACACAATAACACAGTAGGGCTGAAACCGGGTCAATCCGAACACTTTAATGCTAAACTCGATTTAATTAGATTAAAAAATTTGTGTTCAGATTTGACTCGAATTCGAATTAATAATTTTCAAAGCTGCTCAAGTTCGACTCAATAAATTATTCGATACTACTCGGCTCGGAGTTACTCTGACTCATTTTCAGAACAAATAATTCGAGAGCCTTTCTATTCGAGCTCGAGCCAAAGATGAATCATACCAAAATGAGACATAAAAATTAAAACTTTAAGTTTCATTTATTATATAAAAATACGTGTTACAAAAATTACAATGATAAATTTAGAATATTATATATTTATATTGATACAATTTCTAGTAATATCATTACATCAAGGCAATAACCATTCAACTCAGCAGCACAACAACCAATCACTGCATTTCATGAATACTTCACTGCAATTTTTCATTCAAATGTAAACTGTTAATTAATTAAATCAACTCATGAATTGGTATGGACATAATGGACTTCACTGCAATTCTGTTAACAAAAACCATGCTCCAAAGTGGCAAAGTTCAAGCTTCAATCCTACAAATATAAAAGATGGGTTAGAAAACTTATCTTTTAAATTATAAAAAATAAAAGAAAAGGTCAAAATATTATCTTTTTTTTCATACTATACACACCAAACTAGTTTTACATTTCCTTAATTAAGCAACAACACAACAACCATGATCAATTTTTCATTCAACTGTTAAATAGTATCCTTCCATTCTAAATAGTATTCTTCCATTCTCCTATAAATAGGATGCTTAGTTAGAATTGAGAATCACACCAGAATCAAAAAATTCTTCTTCTATAATATTGAGCGTATTTCTTTCGAGTTTTAGAAAGCTTTGAGCGCAGAAAATAATGAAAGTTTTCTTCAAGAATATCCCCGCTATACCAGTTGGAATACTCTTTTTTTCAAGGTAAGGGATATTATTTTTCTTCAATATTCATATGAAATAATATTTTCTTCCATACTATGTAGTATGTAAATAATATTATTTTATTTCAGATTTCGAATTCTACACTCATTTTGTTAAAGTTTTGGATTCTATACTCCATGAAATTAGTAGAATATACTTGATATTTTGGCTTCATCGGTAGATCTTTCATAGAAATATTATTCTGAGCATTCTTGATAAGTTTTAACTTTTTCATGCTGGAGTACTATTCACGGGATTACTATTCCCGAAGTACTATTCATGGGATACTATTCACTCGGTTACTATGCACCCGAGGTACTATTCATGATAAAAATTAAATTTTTTTCGATCAAAATCATTTTTGGTACAATAATATTCTTGAATTTTACTCCACAAAGCAGTATCATGTTGACAATTTGGACATTATTAAATTCTTGATAAATTAAATTATAAATATTTAAAAATTTATCTTTTGCTTTCTTTTAATTGAATTCTTATATCATTGTCATTATCTTCATGCTTATATTATGATGAAAGTCATCTATTGCCCGTAGTGCATAGATGGACTTGGTATGATTATGACCAGGGATTATTCGATATAATCATGATCGTAATGTTACAAATGATGTGGTAAAAGTCCTCATTAGCCCGTAGTGCATTGATGGACAGTTGTTGGCATGATCATGACCATTGATGATGAAAATCTGAATATCCTTGCCACGTCAGAAGGTATGAATAATTTGTGGTTGTGATACTAATGAATATCCTTGGTCGTAGTGCATGGATGATGTGGATTATTTATTAAGCTGAGTCTCAGCGATAAAATTGATGATAAATTCTTTTAAATCATAGAAGATAATAGATATCATGCTCTACTGACTCTTATAATGGATTGCTTGTTCCGCTGCAGTTAAACTTGATATCTATTGTATTTTATCAGTTTAACACTGTTGATCAGGCTAACGATAATTTATTCTGCATTATCTTAGTTATAATATTTTTTACTGGGCTAGTTGAGCTCACCCCTTGCTTTCATTGTTCTCTTCAGGAAATGAGAATATAGCTGAGACTAGTCGGGGAACGGAGTGACGGTCTAGATATTTGTATTAGTAGTCCTCACTATTATGTGAAATAGTGTGATAATAAATGTATTGAGGACTTATTTTTGAGTTTGAATACTGTCTAAAAGACAATATTGTAATAAAACTCACAGTTCATGTTGTATATTTAAGTTTGTATTGTATTCTGTACCATGTATTTGGCGACTCAAAATGGGTGATGTATATCTATTTTGGGGCCGTCACAGCTTCATCCTCCCAAATCAGAGGCTTCTCTCCCTCCCTAATCGCGAAGAAGCCCTTCATCCTTCCAAATCAGAAAGCGAAGAACCCTAGGTTTAGCCATGTATCGTTCTTTCAATTTCGATTTTGGTCGGTCTTCAATTTCCTTCTTATTCCCATCCATCGAATCAACTTCATTCATCTTCTCCCAAATCAATCGTGCATCAGGGCAAATAGAATGGAACTAGGGGTTATGCCTGCAAGATAGGGAGTTGTTTGTCATTGATGCAATGCCTTTGTCCCACTGTAAGGTTGCTCATTTCTCTCCTGATGTTTATATATCTATGTGGTTTAGCTTATTTGAAATTTGGTAGTTAGTAAATGATTTTCTTTGGAATATCTATGGAATCTCTTTTTAGAAAGGGATTTAACATTTTCACATGAAGATTTAACATTTTCACTTTAGAAAGGGATTTAAGATTTCTCATTTTTGTGTTTGGTTGTTGAAGAATGAACATCCGTAGGCATGATGTCTGAATTTAGGATCTTTTTCGTACATTTTCGTGTTGGTATACTTAGAGGATTATTGATGCAACCTGTAAAAAGAAACAGAATGGTTGAAGGGTAAGAAGGATTCAGCAGGCCAAAGTGAGTATGATAGGAGTCCACCTCCTTAAAAAGATATTAGAAGGTCTAATCATAGAAATTCATCTATTGAAGCTAGGCCGGTGGAGTTAAAATGGATTAATATTTACGAAAAATTAAAATAATTTGACTTTGATTTTATTATAATTTTGCTGAAAATGTATTTATAGCTTCTTATTAGTTTAAATGGATTAATATGTATTTATAGGAGTCACTGAATTCTTCTTTTCTAGGTTTTGGATTTGTATGATTTGTATGAGCTTGCTGATTAAAATAAACCTTCTATTTTTTTTTTGATTTCTATTGAATTCTTCAACGGTTGCTAGTGTAAGACCCCAACTTATTATTTAATGAAATTAAATTTCCTCTATTTATTATCTTGAAATAGTAAGGGTTGATTTGATTAATGTGGTAAGTTATGGGTAAAATCATAATTATTTCAAACAAGCAAGTGGTTTTAAAATATTCATTGTTGACGAGGGGAATATTCGTTTGGTCGTGGAATATTTTTTCTTTGTCGGGGAATATTAAATGCGACGGTATGACCTTGTGTGGGCCCCATAACTTGAAAGCAATTGGATGAAGAAAACAACAAGAATAAGTTGATTATAAATAACGGTGTAGTTATTTGTCGTTAATATTGTTGGAATAACCCGGTGGTTAAAACACGATGGCACTGCGGTATTACACCAATTATTGATTCTTACGTAAGAAGGCACTACTCAATAATTGTTACGATTATTCTTTATCAAATTATTTTATTTTATTGATTCAATAAGCTGCTGCGTTGATATTTTATATTCTTTGTTTTCAATAATTGTCACTACACAATATTTTCCATTATCGAAGCAATAATTCATATTATCCGAATAATATTATTAGATAACATTTTGGCAATATCTAGAAAGTTACATCAAGGAGAGGTTTGGTCATCTAATTAATTGCAGCATGATGAGAAATCCTTATTAGAAAGCCCCCTTTTCTAGAGCTATGCATAAGGTTGTCACAAGATTGTGATTCGTAATATTATTTGTGAATAATTAATTATTGATTTATATGATGAGAAAAATATTAATTTTATGTGGATATAGATGGAGAAAATTTTTAATGTGACAATTGTTGAAAATTAATATTTTATCTTTTTCTGATAAAATAATTCATTTAAATATATTATTTTAATAATATAATAATGGTGATATTTTTATAATGAATGTGAGATATATGAGTATATGAGGAGGAAGAGTATTTTTGTGGCATTAAATGATTAACACATATTTTGTGTGTCGGTGGACCCCAATTATTGATCGAAATTTGATTATAGCTTGTAAAATCGTCCGTTTGGGATTTCGGTCAATTTTTGTTTGGAATTTGGAAAAACTTTCTTCTACAAAGTTGTAGAGAATGAAATTTTCTATGGAAAGGACATGTGGTTTGAATTTTTCTGACAAAAGGGTTATTTATTGTGAATTATTGAAGTTCTGAAGTTCTGAAATAATTGATTTTTGGAAGTTTTAAATATTTTTTTAAAGGAAAATGTTTTTGGTGAGTTAAGTGGGTCTAGCATGTGATATTAATTGCTGAATTCAGATCTTCAAAGGTGGGCTAAGGAAATTTATAATATATATTAATATTTTATTAAATTTTCTACTTTGGTGTTCTAAGCATTTTCTATAAATAGGGTGCTTAGGTTAGAATTGAAAATCACACCGTAAACCTGAAATCTTCTCTCTCTCTCTCTCGATATATTGAAGCGTATTCTTGTGAGTATTTTGATACCTTGAGTGTTCTTTATCGGTGCAAGTTCCTTCAAGACTATATCTAGTATTATTCTGTCAAGAAAATACCGTCTTTTCGAGATAAGGGATATTATTTTTTTAAAATGATATTATTTCTTTCAATATCATTATCTTAGGAATATTGGTAAGATTTTTCTTGTGAAATTTCGATCTTTTTATGTCGAGTTACTTATTCATGAGTTCTTATTCACGAGTTCTTATTCATGAGTACTATTCACGAAGCATGATAAATTTTCTTGTAAAATTCTTGTCTTTTAGTGTCGGGAGTTCTTATTCACGATATCGATAATTATTCACGATATCTGACACTATTCATGAATAAGACACTTATTCACGGAAAAATTAAATTTTCGTTTTTTGTCCAAGATATCTATTATGGATACTAGCTTTGATTGTATCCATGTTTTGATCATTCTTGAATTTTACTTCACTATGATTATTTATGAAGTATTTTTGAACTTCGGTTTGGTTAAAGTACGAATCCTTAATATTTGTTCTTTTGTTTCCTTTGGATTCGTTTTACGTAAAATATTTTTCATCATCCTCGGTCTAAATGATGACATGTTGTTGAATATCTTTGGCTGTGATGCAAAGATGGTTGATTTTATTATGAATATCTTTGGCCGTAGTGCAAAGATGTACAGATTGTTGAGATGAACATGATTAATCGATGAATATCTTTGGCTCATAGTGCAAAGATGCAGGTGTGTGAGATAAATATGACCGGATGATGAATATCTTTGGCTTGTAGTGCAAAGATGAATATTGATTGATGTTCTGAGGATAAAATATTGATGATGAATTTTTAAATTCATAGATGATAGTAGATTTCATTCTCTACTTAACTCTTACAATGAATTGTTGTTTTTTTTTGCGATTCTTGATCTAAAACTTGTTATGCATTGTATTCTATCGATTTTTCCTGTTGAAGACTAACGATAATTTGTTGTACATTATCTTAGTCATAATATTCTTTACTGGGCTAGTTGAGCTCACCCTTTTCCTTTTTGTTCCATTTTTCTTCTCAAGATGCGATAATATAGCTAGAACTAGTCGGGGTGTGGAGTGATATTTCAAGATAGTTGTTTTAGTAGTCCTCACTATTCTATAGAATAGTGTATCAATAATTGTAATGAAGACTTTATTTGGGTATGGATATTGTCTAGAAGACAATATTTGTATTTAAACTCACAGTACATATATTGTCGTATTTTGCACGACAAATGTATTAATAAAGTTGTAGTTGTTTCTGTACCATGTAGTTGGTGACTCAAAATGGGTTGGATGGAATGGACCTATTTTGGGGGCATCACAGCTAGCTAGTGGCAAGTCAAATGGAAAATTTAGTAATGCTAGGTTTTAGAACTGGCACGTGCTGGAGATATTTCAAAATTGATTTGCACGGTCTGTAAACTTAAAAAGCCGAGTCAAAAAACAAAAACGACTCGTGCGTGCGTGCGTGCGTGCATGCATTGATTGTTTGAGTCAATCTCTGAGTCTCATATAAAGACAATATATGTTTTAAAGATATAATGAAGAAGTTGCACAAATTAATATTGTGTATTTAATTATAGAAACTATAAAATTCAAATTTAATCTCCTTTTTAAGTGCACTTGGTATGAAAAATTGATATGCCTTTCACATAATTGGTCAATAAATATGGCTGAAATATTTATATTTTAATTAAAGTTGAACTTTTTAACTTAGAAATGTCATTTTCCAAAAAAATTTGTGCCACTCAAAATTTCATATTAACAAAAGCACTATTCAATTTAGTTTTAATATATGCATTTAGAGTTTCATTTTATGTTTGATTTCTCATTTGAAGCTTTCTCCCAGTATCTTGGTTTACCTCCTATATTTTATAAAATGACTTACATTTTCACTTTCTGAAATTAATCTTAAAATTTTAAACTTTAAAATTCATGCAAATCTTGTCAATAATACATTTTATAATTTGTGACGCCCCCAAAATAGGTATACATCACCTATCTTGAGTCGCCAAATACATGATACAAAATTTAAATACAACTTAATTATACAACAGTCGTGTAAAATACAACAAAACATATGATGTGAGTTTTAATACAAATACTGTGACAACCGAGCCTTTGTAATTTAATTTAATATTTATCGGATTTAATAAATATTTTTCGATGAATTAATTATTAGATTAAATAATTAATTGATGAAATTGTAGTAGATTAATTTAATTATATGTGTTATATTTATTAAATTAATGTGGAGAATTTTATTATTTCGAAGTATGTAATTATGTGAGCTTATTGTATTAAAAAGAAATATTTAATAAGCCTAATGTTATTTTTAATTAATTTAATAATTAATTAGAGATTTAATAATTTGACATTATTAATAAATGAGAAATTTAATTATGTGACTATGTGAATTAATGAGGAATTATTTTATTTTATTTAAGTTAAATTAAACTAGATGTTTGATTTATTATCTAATTGGATGTGACATGATTTAAACTATATTATAAAAGTTTAATTAAATTAAATGGGTATAAGCCTTCTAAGGCTTGCCAAACATGGCATTAGTGGAGGTTGAGGGTAGTTAACGCATGATGGGTAACTGACCTCCACAACGCGTCAGTCCACTTTCATTATATACTTCTTATGTCTTTTATTTTCTAAGTCTGGCAAAGAATCACAGAGAGAGTTTGAGAAATTGTTGAGGGAGATTGTGAGTTGTGTGATTGAAGAATTAATTGAGAAGGGTTTCAATTCTACTAATCTACGCTTTGGGTAATTTTTTCAACCTAGTTTATTTACGTTATTAAAGTTTTTATAAATATGGCTTTTAAGTTTTCTGTAAAGTCTCTGTAAATTGGAAAGAGTAAAGATTATGTGCATATATGTGTTAAGATATTTTTTTAATGTGTTTTTCTATGTATTAGATGGTTCCATATCATCAATTTCATAATATTATAACGTATGTTGTTGTTTCAAAAATTACAAAGTATAAAATATGGCCATATGACCCTTATACGTAAAATTAATATGTCAAACATAAATTATTTTGTAAAATTCACACTTGTATATGATTATGCATGCTAAAACGAAGAAAACAAAACTTGAATGGATGGATTTGGTGTTATAATGAATCCGTAGTGTTAATTTTCATGTTTTATGTTCAAAACCTTCAAGAACATCAAGAACAGTGAAATTTGCATGTTTTAATTCTGTAATTATGTGTTTTAACTTGTTAAAACTATGCTTGAAGGGTTGAGTATTAGTTATTTGTGTATTACAATGTTTGGGTATATCTAAATTTGTGTAAAAATAAGTTAATTGGAGTTTTTTTGGTGCGTATTACGCAATTTTTCGAAATGCAGGCAGAAAAGCTCGAAGTCGAGCCTTGCAGTGCCAACTCCATGCCTTAAGACTCATGTACATGCCTGCCAAAGACCATGTCATGTCGCAGCCCTTCAAGAATAAGCCTAAAATGGCGGTATGGCGCCACTTAGCAGAATGGTCCAGAAATGAGTTTTTAAATGCTCAAGTCTAGCAATGTGTTAGTAACTTAATCTAATGATCATAAAAATATGTTAGACATATAATGAGGTGTGAAAATAATTTCTTAACATGTCAATAACACATTTATGTATGAATTGAATGATTAAATGCATAGTTAGCTTATTGTTCATGATGTGTTAATTGTAACAATGAGTGTAGTAATTTGACTAAGTATAGTCATGAACTCAAGTTAGACAAAAAGAACGAACTTGTGATGATTAGTACGTTATAATTGACTGGTATTGTGAACGTAAATGATATGTAGGATTTAAATCAAGGAACAAGTATAATTAACGTGTAATCTACGCACGAGGCAAGTTCCTAAACCTTGATTCTTTACATAAAGCAAGTTCATTATTTTATCTTGTTTATTATTGTTCAAGTCAAGATTTCATATTAGATCTTATCATTCTTTAAAAGCGCGATTCCTGTTATACAATACTTATTCGATTATATACATCTTGAATTTTATTATTCAAATTGAATATCAATTATTTTTGAACCTTGTAAGACTAGCGAACCCTTATTGATTTGACTAGTCCATAGTTGATGAGTGTTATAAATTCTAGAACTTTTATTGAGCTTATCCAAACCAAACTTCCTTTGGTGTGGACTCCGATGTCAAACTGAGATGAACAACCCTTTAATAGGGGATTATTTACGCTTTAGCGTTAAGATATTGTGCACAGTATGGTACTAAGGGCTGATCCCCCTAAGTACGAGAAGAAGAGTCCATAGTCTTATGACCGTTAAAGTGCTCAAGTATAAACACTTGGTAACCTAGGACATAGTTCAAGGTCTTATGACCCTCAGAAGTTCTTTTGTCTCTTACTATTTATTCTTGATTCAAAAGTTGAGTTTCCTATTTCAGAAGTCTTTGATTTATTCGCATGTTATTATTCATTTGTTATATTGTTATACTTGTGGGCAATCGTGCTCACTCTTGCGTAATAATAACATTGCAGTTAAGAACGAAAGATCAGACGAGCCTTCCACTAGTAAAGGCAAGGGCAAGGTTAACAAATGAAGAAGACTTGTTGTTATTATGTATTTATGTTTAGACTTGGTGTTATTTAAAACTTGTTATTGTTTATGATTCCGCACAGATGTTTAATGTTAGAATGACCTGGGATTTTATTTTATGCAGATGATGTAACCCCATAAGGGGAGATTTATTTATTTAATTCTATCTATTGCATGGTTTGCTTTTATTTATGGGTAGATAGATAGATGATATTTATACAGTGAACACCAAATCCTACGGAAATGGAAGTACCCGGATTTGGGGGTGTCACAAATATTTTCATCTAGACAATATCCACACTCAATTGAGTCCTCATTACATTTATTATCACACTATTTAACAGAATAGTGAGGACTACTAATCTTATTATACGGACCGTCACTCCGTTCCCATTAGTCCTGCTACGTTCTCATTTTAAGAAGAAACAATGAAAGTAAAAGGTGAGCTCAACTAGCCCGATAAAAAAAAATATTATGACTAAGATAATCTGAGAATAAATTATCGTTAGCCCAACGATGTTAAAGCGATACAATATAACAAATATCAAGTTTAAGCTGCGGTGGAACAAATAATCCATTAAAAGAGTCAAGTAGAGAATAAAATCTACTATCTTTTATGATTTAAAGGTTTTCATCACTTTTATCATTTGGGACTCAAATTTTAATAAATAATCCACATCATCCCCCGTACTACGGACCGAGGATATTCATTAGTATCACAACCATAAATTATCCATGCACTACTACTGGTAAGGATATTAAGTATATTCATCGATGGTCATGATCATATCAACAACTATCCATTGATACCACTACGGGCCGATGAGGACTTTTGTATTATTTGTAAGACCGAATTTTATGAAATAAAATTATTCAATTTTCTTATAATTATTATTGGTAAATGTTAAAATTGATAAAAGTTAAAGTTAAGGATGATATATGAATTTTTTTTTTCAAAATACATGAGTGGTTATAAAATATTCATTGTTGCCGGAGAATATTCGTTTGGTCGTGGAATATTCTTTTTGTCGGGAATATCCGTATGATGGTGCGATCATTTGTGGGCCCCATGCGGAATAAGCTGTCGGATGAAGAAAGCGACAAGTTTGAGTTTTTACCAATTAACACTTTGTTGGAATACACGGTGGTTAAAATACAATAATCGCGTTGTTGTTGCGAGATGGCAGTATTACAAGTATTTTTGAATTATTGATTCTTACGTAAGAAGGCTTTACTCAATAATTGTTCTGATAATTACTATTCAATATTTTATTTTATTGATTCAATAATTGTTGCGTTGATATTATATATTATTATTGTTTCAATAATTGTCCTTTATGATATTTTCCATTATCAAATCAATAATTCATATTATTTGAATAATATTATCGAGATAACATTATTGGCAATGTCTAGAAAGTTACATCTAAGGAGAGGTTTGGTCACCTAATTGCGCTTAGCAGGTAAGGAGAAATCCTTATTGGAAAGCCCCTCTATCTGAGGCGCACTGTTGGTTGTCGATCTTGTGATTACTGTAATATTATTTTTAAAATAATTAATTATTGATTATTATGATAAAGAAAATATTTATTTTATGTGGATATAGATGGAGAAAATTTTAATGTGACAATTGTTGAGAATTAATATTTTATCTTTTTACGATAAAATAATTCATTTAAATATATTATTTTAATAATATATTACTTGAGTAATATTTTTACAATGAATGTGGGATATATGAGTATATGAGGAGGAAGATTATTTTTGTGGCATTAAATATTTAACATATGTTTTGGGTGTCGGTGGACACGATTCTTGACCGAAAATTGATTATAGACTGTAAAATCGCTCGTTTATTAATTTCGGTCAATTTATGTTTGGAATTTGGAAAAATTTTCTTCTGCAAAGTTGTAGAGAATAGAATTTCCCATGGAAAGTCGCGAGATTCGAATTTTCTGATAAAAGGGCTATTTATTGTGAATTATTGAAGTTTTAGAAAATAAAATAATTTTTATTAAATTATATGGTGGGACCCACTTTGATTGGTGTTAATAACATGTGGGCTGCTATATTTTTTTCAGAATTGGCATGCTTGGATGGCTGGTCTTGGATGGTTGGTGTGTAGAAAAGAAAAATAATATTTTATTATTTTAGTCTCCTTTTAGCGTTCTAGCATTTTCCTATAAATAGAAGCTTAAGTTAGAATTGAAAATCACACGTAAGCTGAAGTTTTCTCTATTTTCTCTCTATATTATCAAGTGTATTCTTGTATCTTGAGTGTTGCTATATACGATTGCAAGTTAGATTCGGCGTTATTCGATCGGAAATCTTCTTTCTTTTCGAGGTAAGGGATTTTAAGGGTTGTGATGTTTTTCATGTTTCGTAACTTTTCAGACCTTTAAAAATTCTGGAAAAATTTGAAATGATAATTTAATGAGTTTTATAGATTGTGTCCAAAAATGGAGATTTTTGGATGTATAGATTAAGAGTTATGAATTTTACGGGAAAAGACTATTTTAAAAGTACATAAGTCCTTGTGGTTAACTCCAAAATTGATGAAATTTTTATTGGGAGTACATCTATATTATATAAGTATACTCTGTAAATTTCGGAATTTTTGGATAAAAGTACAATTTATGATAAATGTTTAAATATTAGGTGGTTTTGGCCATGTGAAAAATAGTAAATGACTTTTAAAAATTCTGAGAAATATATATGTTCAATATAGGACTATATTCTGCTAAATCCCATAAAAAGAAATATTTTTGAACCGATTTGTTATTTTCATGAAAATGGACTAGTTATGAGTAAATGAATTAAATATGTTATGTGAGGTAAGAAAATTAGAAAATAGGATTTTATGACTTGAGAATCCTACATGAGGTATATCTGATTTTGATGAGGATTTTGGTTATTGGTGATGAAATCTTATGAGTTTGGCATTTTAGAATGATTAAATGCATTATTTAGTAAAGTGTAAACACTTAAAATAAATTGTTTATAAGCTTAAAAAAAATATTATTTTTTCAATATCATTATCTAGAAATATTGGTATGGATTTTATTGTGGAATTTCTACCTTTTTGAGTCGGATTTATTATTCATGAGTTCTTATTCACGAGTTACTATTCATGAGTTCTTATTCATGACAAAATTGGTTTCTTTTTAAACAAATTATAGTTGATTTATGAATATTACTCTGGAGATTAAAACTATATATTGATTATATTGATTTTATTATCATATATAACATTTTATAACCACGATGTTGAAATTCTCTTTCCTTTGGAGTGTAAAGATGGATAGATTATTGGTATGATCATGGTAGGGTTCTCTTTGGCCGATAGTGAAAAGTTGAATTGTGATTGGTATGATCATGACCATTGAATTTATAATTGAATATCTTTAGCTTAAGTGCAAAAGGTGAATTAATCAACATGGTTATAATTATTGTTTATATAAATTACGAAATGATTATATATTTCTTTGAGATATTAATATATTTGGCACATGTCAAAGATGACTTGTTGTTGAATATCTTTGGCATGTAGTGCGAAGATGAGCTGTTGATGAATATCTTTGGCTGTAGTGCAAAGATGAGCTGTTGATGAATATCTTTGGCCCGTGGTGCAAAGATGAATTTATTAGTTTGATTATGAACATGAGCTGTGATTTGGTATAACCATGATCTTTGATGTTTGGTGATGAAAATTATCTTTGTCTGGATGAGAAAGGAATTTAGAACAACAATTACAATTATGAGTTATTAATATGATTGTGGGCGAGGAATTGTTGATTGATGTTACGGGGAATAAAACATTGTTGGTGGACCTTTAACATGAAGAAGATAATAGACTTTATAGTCTATTTGACTCTTAATGGATTGCTTCATTAAATTCATTATGACTATGGTTGAAAAGTTTTATCATCTACCATATGTTCTAAATCTACGATTTATTCTTGATGAAGACTATTGATAATTTATTTATCTTTAGTCATAATATTCTTCTTGAAGCTAGTTGTGCTCACCCTTTTTGCTTCACAAATTCCTTTCGGGTAATAAAAGTGTATGCATTTGGGTAAAGTGGGGGATAACGAGGGGAATAGAGCGGTGGTCTATAGCTATTGAGGGTGAAAGGTGAACCCAGCGTTGGAAGGTGTTTTGTCCTTTATCATACAAGATGTCTAATGACATACTGACCTCGTATCATCATAAGAGCGGGGATGTCTTTCGTCCACTTCTTTGAGTATATATCTGAGCACTACTATATAATCTTGGTGTTTGTTTGAAGTATAATTCTCAATTAGAGATAGTGGAGATAATGATATGTCGAGAGAAGACTTACCATTGGGAAGAATATGATAGTAATCTTCTTATTTTTTTTTTTGGGTCTATTAGATTGACGAGGATAATTACGTGGCCATATGATATCTATCATAACCTAGACAAGCATGGTCTCCCGTATACGAAGGTTTTCTTGAGCACTTCCCAAAGATTTTAGTTTCTAAAAGCAGGTTTTGACTATACTTTTATGTAAGGTGTCCTTTGTGAGGTGTTGTCCACGATTGGGACATGTGTCATATTTGGTATATATTTGTATCAAACTCATAGCATATGTGTTGTTGTATTTTATCGACAATTGTTGTAATAAAGTTGTAGTTATTTTACGTACCATGTATTTGGCGACTCGAGAATGGGTTGGATGGAATGGACCTATTTTGGGGTTGTCAAATACAATGGTAGGTAAAATAACTACAACTTTATTACTACAATTGTCGTGCAAAATACAAATACAACATATATATCTTGTGTTTTAATATAATGTGACTCATGTCCCAACTATGGACAATGACACCTCACATTGATACATTACATAAATGTACGATCGATAAATGTTTTAGAAATTAAAATCTTTGGGAAGTGCTCAAGAAAACCTTAAATACATGGGAGGCCATGAATCTAAGTTTTGATAGATATCATATGTCAGAGAATTATCCTTGGTTGATCCAATAGACCCCAAAGAAAACGAGAAGATTACTATCATGTTCCTTCCAATGGTGAGTCTTCTTGACATATAACTATCTCCACTGGTGCAATTGAACATTATGTTTCAACCAAACTCCTAGATCATATAGGTAGTGCTCGTAGATATACTCTCGAAAGAAGTGGATGTGCACAACCCTGTCTTATGATAACACGAGGTTGTATGTCATTAGACATCTTGTATGATAGTGACAAAACACCCTTTCAAAGTTGGGTTCACCTCACCCTATTCGGTTCACCAAAATTAAATATCAAAGCGGCGTATACAATACGACACACTTATCTAAAGTTCTCAATAAAATTATTTCCATACTATTTAGGGAGAACCTCAACAACTATAGACCACCGATTACATTTCCTGTTATCCCCGCTCGACCCCATTCTGGCTACACTCTTATTACCTGAAAAGAATTGTGAAGCAAAAGGGTGAGCACAAATAGCCCAGTAAAGAATATCATAACTAAAGATAATTAAATTATCAATAGCCTTCGTCAGTAATAAATCAGAGATTTATAACATATAGTAGATGATAAAACTTTTCAACCATAATTGAAGCGGAACTAACATTCCATTAGAAGAGTCAAATAGACTATAAAGTCTATTATCTTCTCCACATTAAAAGTCCACCAATAATGTTTTATCCCTGTAACATCAATCAACAGTTCTTTCCACAATCATATGAATAACTCATAATCATAATTGTGATTCTAAATTCTCTTCTCACCTGGGGCGAAGATAATTTTCATCACTGTCTTTATCTGAAACATCAAAGATCATGGTTATACCAAATCATAGTTCTATTCATAATCATACTAATAAATTCATCTCGCACTCACGGCCAAAGATATTCAATGGGTCATCTTTGCACCTACAAGCCAAAGATATTCAACAACAGTCATCTTTTACTACGGGCCAAAGATATTCAACAACAAGTCATCTTCAGACTACGGGCCAAAGATATTCATCAATAATTCATCTTTGCATCTGCAGCCAAAGATATTAATATCTCAAAGAAATACATAATCATTTCGAATTTATATAAACCATAATTATAACCATGTTGATCAATTCACCTTTCACGTTAAGCTAAAATATTCAATTGTAAATTCAATGGTCATGATCATACCGGTCAACGATTCAACTTTACCTTTCTTGGCGAAGAGAACCCATAGTCACGTTCATACCAATAATCTACCCATCTTTACACTCAAGTCAAAGAGAAATTTCTTTACCAGGATTATAAAATGTTATATATGATAATAAAAACAATATTATCAAAACATGGATTTAATTTCAAGAGTAAGATTCATAAATCAACGATAATTTGGTCAGAAAAAAAAAAAACCAATCTTGTCGTGAATAGTAACTCGTGAATAGTAACTCATGAATAGTAACCCTGACATGAAAAAGGTAGAAATTCACAATAAAATCCATACCAATATTTTGGTATAATGATATTGAAAGAATAACATTTCTTAAACTTATAAAAAATTTATTTAAATTATTTACACTTTATTAATTAATGCATTTAATCATTCTAAAATGCCAAACTCATAAGATTTCATCACCAATAACCAAAAACATCATCACAAATCTGCATATACCTCATATAAGATTCTCAAACCATAAAATCCTATTTTTGCAATTTTGTTACTTAACATAACATATTTAATTCATTTACTCATAACTAGTCCATTTTCATGAAATACCAAATCAGTACAAACAAATTTTTTTTTTTGGGATTTAGCAGAATATAGTCTTATATTGAACATATATTTTTCTCAGAATTTTTAAAATTCATTTATTATTTTTCATATAGCCAAAACTGCCGAATATTTAGACATTTATCATAAATTATACTTTTATCCAAAAATTCTGAAATTTACAGGGTATACTGATATTATATAGATGTACTCTCAATAAAAATTTCATCAATTTTGGAGTTAACCACAAGGACTTATAAGGGTTTACTTTTAAAATAGTTTTTTCTCATAAAATTCATAACTCTTAATCTATACATCCAAAAATCACTATTTTTTGACACAATCAAGAAAACTCATCAAATTATCATTTCTAATTTTTTCAGAATTTTTGAGGGTTTGGAAAAATTACGAAACTGAAAAACATAATAACCCTTAAAATCTCTTACCTCAAAAGAGCAGTACTTCTGACTGAATTATCAAATGTAAAGCCGAAGGAAACTTGCACTAAATAGCAACTCTCCAAGTATATACATACTCACAAAAATACGCTCGATAATAAAGAGAGAAAGAAAACTTGTTTCTAGTGTGATTTTCAATTCTAACTTAAGCGCCTATTTATAGGAAAATGCTAGAACGCCATAAGAGACTAAATAATAAAATATTATTATAATATTTTTTTTTCCCCACATAAAGCCACTTTGAAAAATCAATCATACCATCACAGTGGGGCCCACCCAAAAATCAGCCACTTTTCCCAACAACCAAAAGTGGGTCCCACCCAATTTTAATAAAAATCATTTTATTTTCTAAAAATTCAATAATTCATAGAAAATAGCCCGTTTATCAAAAAAAATACAAATTTTATGTCCATTCCACACGAAATCGAATTCTCTACAACTTTGTAGCTTTAAGTTTTTTCAAATTCCAGACAAAAAATATCCAAAATCCACAAACGGACGATTTTCAACACCTTTTAAAATTCATAACAAATCATACGTTAATTTTTAACGGTTCAAAATTTGTGGATATATACTCAACTTATATATGTATAACATATCCAAAAATCACAACGATCCAGCGGTTAGATTAAAATTATAACTCACATGATAGAGCTTTAAGAACTTTGATTGATCTTTTAATACCTCAATCGACAAAAATCTTGATAAAATACCTCAACATTAATTCCTTCATTTATAACCACATAAATAAATCCATCATTTATATCAGCATAAAATAAATATTTCATTATCATATAAATCAATAATTAATTATTCACAAATAATATTACAGAATAACAATAATCGACAATGACGGTGGTTCCTAGGAAGAGGGGCTTAGATAAGGATTTCTCTCCTTCTTGGCGGCGCAATTAGGTGACCAAACCTCTCCTTGACAGAACTTCTAGACATTACCAATAATGTTATCTAATAATATTATCCAAATAATATGAATTATTGATCCGATAATGGTAAATATTGTGCAATGACAATTATTGAGACAATAATATAAAATATCAACGCAGAAATTATTGAATCAATAAAATAAAATATTAAACAGTAATTACTGTAACAATTATTGAGTAGTGCCTTCTTACGTAAGAATCAATAATTCCAAAAATATTATGCAATATCGTGTCTTCTATTAATGCGACCAGACAGCGTATTTTTGTATTTTAACCACGGGTATTCTCGCGATTATTACTTGGTAACAATTACTGTAATTATTTATAAAAATTTAAACTTGTCATTTTCTTCATCTGACAGTTATTCTATTATAGGGCCCCTGAATGGGTTTTGCGTAGGTAAATGCGAATATTCCCCAACAACAAGAATATTCCACGACCAAACGAATATTTCCCGACAACAATAAGTATTTTATAGCCACTTGCTTATTTTGAAAAATTTCATATATCACCCTTAACTTTAACTTTTTATCAATTTAACCATTTATTGAATAATAATTATAAGAAAAATTGAATACTTTTATTTCATAAAATTCGGGGTCTTACAATTTTTACCACATCATTTGTAATATTACGGTCATGATTATATCGATTAATCCTTGGTCATAATCATACCAAGTCCATATATGCACTACAGGCCACAAATGACTTTCAACATAATATAAACATGAGGATGATGACAATGATATAAGAATTCAATAAAATAAGTTCAAGAATTAATTTATCCAGGAACTAATAACGTCCAAATTGTCAACATGATACTTCTTTTGAGAGAGTAAAATTCAAGAATGCTCGGAAGAATATTTTCATAAAAGATCTTTGGATGAAGCGCAAATATCGAGGATATTCCACTAATTTCATGGAGTATAGAAGTCAAAACTTTAACCAACTAATTATAATAAAGAATGGAATAACAAAAGAAATTATCGGTGTCGCGATAGGCCTTGGCAGCATGAGTTATTCAACGAGAATAGACACTGGCAAAGATGGGCAGAGCGCATGTATGTGTTGGGCTTTGGTAGTGAATTTTAGCCCATAAAATTTGGGCCGTTTACTGCCTTGGCACTGCAACCGCCCATGACGTGATTTTATTTTTATTTTTTAAAAACAAAATGTTGTTACTTGTGGGTTATGAGGCTTGAACTTAAGACTTGTAAGTAAATAAATAAGAGTTCAAACCAACTGAGCTACAACAACAACTATTTATTTTTAATGCAATCTTCAATATAAAATATATTTTTAATTATTATAGTTGTAGTAAATAATAATTGCAGTTTGAAATTTCTTAATTGATGTGGCTGTTAATCATAATATTATATGAATTTAAAAAAAACCATCATAAATCATATTACATAAATCGAAAACCCATCAAGCAGGTAGGTTTATGAAGCACATCATATATACAATATTTAAATGAACTAGTTTATGATCCGGAATTCCAAATCAAGATGATCCAAGGAACCGATATGATCGTGAGCGAGACAAATCATAAACTAAAACATAATATTAGTTAAGCGAATTCATAGATTTTCGAGAAAGGTATCAAATATTTAATTGACATAATTAATAAATATTTACCTAACGAAGTTTTGAAGATAATGAATCCATAAGGATTAGATAGGTGTTCACTGAATCAAGAAACTTCAAAACATTCACGTTTTTTTTCACATCTTGGTGTAGTTGGTCTGTCGATTCAATATCATTGTCGGAGCTTCGTAATTTCTCTACTTGTAGTTCTTGTTTTCCTTCCATTGAAAATTAAAATCGATCCTATAAAAATCATAATATTCCAAAATCATAATAATAATTGATTGAGGTATGTAGTTAATGTAGGTAATTAGAATTATTTTTTATTATAAATTATTTTATTATTTTTAATATTTATTATTATTACTATTTTTGGTATAGCCAAATTTTGCAAAAAAAAAAAAAATTAGGGAAGAAGCTTGGTGAAATTTGGTAAATAAATGACTTGAACACCTGAACTATTTATTTTAACACTAAAATCAAGACCTTTTGGCTGATTCATGAATAACCGCCCGCCTTCGGCCCGGCCCAGGCAAGACAGCCCGCACTGCCGCTTGCCATAGCCTGTGAGAATAATAAATAACGGAACCGGTCGTACAGAAGCGCATGTAGACGGGATATTCCAACAGAATAATAAATAATGGAACCAGTCATGTGAAATTCGCACCTCTGAGGATGTTCCAATGTAAGAATAATAAATAACGGAACCGGGGTCATGCGAAAGCATGCATGGGATGTTCCAATGAGAATAATAAAGAATGAAATAATGAAGAATTTCACCGTGTATGATGTCTTCAGATGTAGAAGCAAAGTTATTCTAACATAATAATAAAGAATGGAATAATGAAGAATTTCACCAAGTATAGGGTAGGCCAGCGTATACAGTAATTCCAACAGAATAAAAAAATAGAATAATGAAGTTTTCTTCATGAATCTGAAAGAAATAATACCCCTTACCTTAGAACAAGCTGGATATAGGAGTAGTGAAGTAGCGAGAATACTTTTTCTTTCTCTCTATAGTTTCTCTCTCTAGAGTTTCGGTGAATTCGTAAGAAATAATGAAGGAATGAGCTTTATTTATAGGAGAATGGGTGAATAAGTAACTAATTCTGAGCGGTCAGATTGATTTACTTTTAAGCAGACGGTCAGGATTGGTTTACTATAAAATATTCTAATAAAACAAAATCTTTTAAATAAAATATAATATATCTATTTATAATCTAATAAAAGCGAATAACTTTATAAAAATATTTTGTTTTATATAAAATAATTTTACTATGCAAACACTATATCTGGTCTTATGCAAAAACTTATGCATAATAGAATATAATATATTCTATTTATAGTCTAATAAAATGAATAACTTTATAAAAGTATTACATTTTATATAAAAAGCTTTTACATTTTATTACATTAATAATACTAATAAAACAAAACTTCATCATCATTATTATAATTCACACTATTAATCGACCAGTCGTTCCTGGAAAGAGGGGCTTTCAATAAGGATTTCTCCCATTGGCGTCTAATTAGGTGACCAAACCTCTCCTTGATGAGAACTTACAGACATCGTAATATTGCAAATAATAATATTAATAACCCGTCGTCTCAATTATTGATTTAATAATATATAAAATATAAACAATAATTGAATCAATTAACGTGAGATACTATGCAACAATTACTAAAGCAATAATTGAACAAAAGCTGGTGACTTCTCACGTAAGCATCAATAATCAATACCGTGTGCTCTTATGCAACCACAGCGTATTCATGCTTTAACTGCCGGATGTTTCAATAGTTAACGATAAAACTTACTTACCGTTATTTTCATAAAATATTTTTGTCGTTTTCTCAATCCAAACAATAATTCCGTTATTAGGGTCCATTAATGATTGTGTCGTCGTCACGAATATTCCTGTTAAAAGCGAATATTTTCAGACCAACCTAATATTATATAACAACTTTGCGTATTTTATAAAATTTATAACTATTACCCACAACTATAATATTATATCAAATTCATTCCATAATATTCAAAAATGATAATTATAGAAAATTCATCTTTATTCATAAAAGTTGGGGTCTTACATAATTAGTAGAACATTTAATTAAGATAATTTATAATAATTACTATTGTGTTAATTAGAATAAACAAATTCATTTCATAGATTACATATGCACAAGTGCTGATTAAATTAATTTATGTCAAGTACTATAAGTCCCATTTTTCTCATTATATATAAAATGGATCAAAATACATAAGTGAATATTTAATCTTCTGTAACATAGTATCCTACATCATGTAACATGATCAAATATATAAGTTTGAGTAATATTAAGAATGTCAAATTTTTTCACAAGAATGGATCTCAAATGACATAATATTACTATAATTAATGGCATAATTAATCACATAAGATCTACATATATACCAATGTTATATATAGTGACACATCATTTGAGAAACTTTTTAACTAAAAATTAATTTAAGACCACTAACATCACTCATAATTAAAACCAATCATCATTATCATTTGCAAATTCAGTGTTACTAGGATGAAGAAGATTAAAGGGTTGTTTGTTTAGAATTGAATACGTTGAATGGCTGAATGGCTAAATCGGTCAGTCATTATGTGCGTTTGTTTTGAAAAAAATAAATACGAATAAGCTGAATCGGTCCATTACGATGATTGAAATTTGAATGACTAAGTCGATTTTTTTGGTGAATGAATGAAATTTGGATAAAGTAAAGAAAATTAAAAAATATATATATTAACTATTAATATATTAAGTAATATTAAATAAATTTACAACAATTTTTGAATTTTTTCAAAGGGGTAAATTAATAAAATTTTGTCATTCAGATGTTTCAGACTTGTTAATTATCGAACAACTTTTTTCATTTAGATTTAATTTTTATCAAACACCCCCTAAATCTTACAACTGATAGTACTTTTTAATTGATACAATTATTATATTTGTATAGTTTATAACAAAAACTATTAATCACTAAATTTAATTATTTTATTCTAAAGTTTTATACGTCATACCAATTTTGAAATTTAATATGCGGTCGTTTGATATCAAAAGTCAAATTGTATTTCTAATTTTAGAATAAATGTAGTACTATTCATTATAAGATTTATTATTTGATAATTTTTAATAAATTATCTCAATTATGAGTTTAAAAATATTTTTAATTGACTTTTATCTAGTGGCACTGCTTTCTAAGATATATATACTTGCCTCTTGCATGTGAAATTATTTGATATGTATGTAAAGTCTCAAATTAATTATTATCACTAATATTTTTTTATGACTGGACTAAAATAATTCAAAAAAATACTTTTTAGGCATTGAATTGACTCCATTTTTTCGATACGATCATGTCCAACACTAATTTGAGCATCCTTTAATTCGGTCTGTTCACTTTCTTGTAATTCATCAATTGTACTCAACTTCTATTTTATCTAGGTCTAACAACGGAGCGGATAGATTATAATAAAATAACCTAAATAAGTATATAATTATATATATACAAAATAAGTACATATTAGTACCGTTGTATACCGGTGTCCCGTCTCAGATTTATATATATATATATATATATATATTTATGTTCATAAATAAATTTTATTGATTAGTAACTTAAGCTCTCCTATTTTTCTTTTATTTTTCAAGTCCAAAATTTACAACCACCTTATCCTTTAAGCTTCTTGCGTAATAATATACCTTATTGGTGCTTTTATTTGACCGTTTAAACTTTTAAATGAGTTGATATCAAAATTTTAATTTATCTTAAGTTTAAATCTTTTCAGTCACACAATTATCTTTATAATAATTAATTCATTAATGAATTAGTTATATTATTAGCACAATACATTGTTATACTATCATCTACAATCGAATATAGAGTTAAGCTTGAACTGGAAATAATTTTAAAGAATTCAATTATTTGATTTTCTGTAACATTTATTTAAGTTTTGTACCGTTCTGATAATTGAATCTTGGTCCGAAACATAAATACCGTCCGGTACAATCGGTACCGTCTGGTAAATTGACCGTACAAATTTACCGAAACTTTTAAAAACAAGCTGTTTAGTACTGTACTGGCCGGTACGTACAATACAGGATTTATGACTGATGTAATTAACGGTGTAAGTGAACCTAGTCGAACCAAGTATTGAGTTGTTTAAATTTGATTCACAAAATTTATCGAGTATAAAATAATGATTTATTGAAACTCATTTAGCTACCGAGCCGAGCACGATCTCGAATCAAGCTCGAGCAATTTTTTGAACAAATATGATCCGAATATTAATAGAAAATTACAATTTGAGGAAGTTCAAGTAAATTATCGAACTTTAAAATTTACTCATATTTGATTTATTTATATTTCGAATTAAGCTCGAATCCAATTTTTTATCGAGCGAATACGAATCGAGCCCAAATTATTTACTTATTTTTCGGCCTTAGATGTAGTTGGCTCGTGACTTAAAAAGGAAGGATATTTTGTTGGCCTTAGATGTAGTTGGCTCGTGACTTAAAAAGGAAGGATATTTTGTTGGTGTTTGAAAATATTAGCTAGGAATATTATTGATTGATTTGGAAAGTTACATTCAACAATTTTAGGAATGATGAAAAATTGGAGTCATGCGTGAAAGTTTGACCATACATTCAAAATGTCATTAGTACTAAAAAATAAACAAAATATTAAATTATTTATATTGAAATAAATGATAACGTCTCAAGGTAAAGTTGCTAGCTTGTACTATCTGAAATTCACTTTGGCTAACAAAACAACTGTTTCTATAAACAAAATATAAATATAATGTAAAACCAAGACATTTCTAAATTAATTTTCCCCCCTCCCAAATATAAATATATTATTATTATTTTCCTATTATTCGATTCTAGGTCGATCGTCAAATCATCTGACTTCACACCTTCCATCTTCATTATAAAAAGGAGGAATACTTTGCTCGTGTCTGAAAAAGCTATCAGGGTCAACCATAGACTTCACCACAACCAGCCTCTCAAAATTATTTTTAAAGTAACTTTTACCCCAAGCGCTTGCTTGTGCATAACTTGTGCTACCTTGTGGATTATTTACTCCAAGATCAAGATCAACATAGTTCAAATATGAAGCTCTTGGAAATTTCGAAACGTAAGGACCCAAGTAACTGTATAAGCTTCTAATCCAGTTCATCTCATGTTTCCCTTCTCCAGCGAAGAACACCGACATGTACAACATGTACAAGGTTCCAGCTCTATGTGGAAATGGAATTTCCGACTCCGAAATTTCACTCATCCTTCCACCATATGGTGTGAACAATAAATTTGTCGTGTATGGCTCAGCTTTAAGCATAATTTCTCATATCCCTCTTATGCCTTCTTCAGAAATTGGTTCTGTCACAAAGTCTGATTTTGATTTGAAAAAAAAATTTGGCAAAGAAATTCTGTTGAGTAAAATATCATCATTTGGTTCAAGAGGGAGAGTTGGAAAAGATCGCGCAGAATGGATCCAACTGACTTCTGAACAATCTTCTTTCACTAAACCCAACTCGGGGAAATTTTGTTGCATTAGTGGAATTAATCTATCTATTCCACCAAGGAACAAGCCCATGAAAGAGACTAGTATTGTTCTCTTATCTTCACGAGTACTTGAAACGCTAAGTACAGTCCTGACATATATTCTAATGTCAAGATCTTTGTGAAGATTAGGAGCTACAAATTGTCACTTACGAAGAATTTTTGTGGCATCTTGTTCCAAAGTTCTGTCGGTGTTAATAGTTGTGACAATTTCCGAAACTCTAACTAATTTAATCTTCCAAGAAAAAATTACTCCGAAACTCGAGCCCCCGCCTCCTCTAATAGCCCAAAAAAGATCTTCTCCCATAGATTTTCTATTGAGAATTCTTCCATCTACGTTGATCAAAATTGCATCAATGACATTGTCAGCAGCAAGACCGTACTTTCTTCTTAACATGCCGTATCCCCCACCACTAAAATGTCCACCAACACCCACATTAGCCCAAATGCCAGCTGGAAATGCAAGTGTACTACTTTTTTGGGCAATTTTGTAGTAAAGTTCACCCAGAGTTGCACCAGATTGAACCCAAGCGGTTTTAGTTGTGAGGTCAATATCGATAGATCGAAGACGGATGAGATCCAGTAAGAGAAACGGTTCGTTGGATACAAAAGAAAGACCCTCAAAATCGTGGCCTCCACTCCGGATCCGAATATGCATGGCATGCTTTCTGGAGCAAATAATGACCGCCTGGATTTGAGACTCATGCACAGGTGTAATAATAAGTAGGGGTTTAGGGGTTTTTGGTGATGAAAACCACAAGTTCGCTATTGAATATTGCAAGACCGATGTGGAGGAAGAGTTGGTTGGATTGTAAATAACTTGGAAAATTGAGGTGGAATTGTGAAGGTTAAGGCATTGAAGAAAATCTTCATGAGTTTCAATGGAAGCTGATGAAAAAGTTGATAAGAGAATAACCAAGAGAAATGAAAGCTGGGATAAAATTGGAGCATTCATGGTACGTTATTGAATTAGATATGTTACTAGCTTGGTATAAAGCAGATCAAGGTCACTAGCTATATATATATATATATATATATATATATATATATATATATATATATATATATATATATATATATATATATATATATTCTTATTCTTATTTTTATTTTTATTTTTTAACATCGATCATATATATAATCAAATTAAGCACTTGATTTTTTATATTTTGAAATCAGTAGCGGAACTGCTTTTGGACCGATAAAAATGAGAATCGGTTCGCCTTTTAATTCGATTTAGACCAATAATTCAATTTTAATTAAAATTTGGGTTGGCTCGTTGACCACCAATCCAAAGTAAGGTGGTCCAATCGATGTCGATCCAATTATTTCGATTTTAAATATTTTTTTTCTTTACCAAAAAAATTTTAATATTAAAATTAACCACTTTTATTAATACTGTAACTCATCTTTATTATGTTTTAGTTCATAAAAACGAGATTTTTAAAAATATTATTAATTTCTAATAATAGATATTTTTTATATTTTAATAACGTCACTGAGTCAATAACGGTTCGATCACTGATTAGACCAGTGACTCATTATAAGACCCCAATTTTTTATGAATAAAGATTTAATTTTTTCTAAATATTATTGTGAATAATAAGATGTTGATTTGATATAATGTTATAGTTATGGGTGATATGTACAAATTTTATAAAAGTAATCAAGTTTATCATAAAATATTCGTTTTTTCGGGAAATATTAAATGCAATAGTATGAATCATTGGTGGACCACATACTTGAAATAAGCTATCGGATATAGAAAGCGACATAAATAACCTTTTTATAAAAAATAACGGCAAAATTTTTACCGTTAAGCTGTTGAAAACCATTGATAAAGATACGATAATATGTGTGGTTCTTGCGAAGAGCACACAAGATACACAAGATATCTCGATTATTGATTCTTACATAACAAGTCACTCAGTATTCAATAATTGCCACAGTAGTTGCTGCACAATATCTCATATAATTGATTCAATAATTGTTACAGTAACATCTGCATAATATTTTATATTATTTGAATAATATTATTAGTTAGCATTATCGATGATATACAGAAAGTTACATTGAGAAAATGAAATTAGAGTTATATATTTTTGGCGCCAATAAGAATATATAATTTTCAGCATGTGAATAAAAGTGGAGTGAATGCTAATATTTTGATTTTAAATTCTTTCTTTTCAAAATCTTTACGTGAACATTTTGATTTTTTTTCTTTCTTACACATTTTTTTTTTCCAAAGTGGAGGTTTGAAACCATCTCCTGCAATTTTTTTATTTTCCAAATTTATTGGTCCATCAACCATTGGAAAATGAGAGGTTAGATAGAGAAAGAAAAATAGAGGGGAGAAATTTAGTATATGATGGACTATTCGACTCACTGGACCATGGCATTACAAAACTAGATCAGTTTATGTCTTCTTCTTTTAATAGTCACATAAAGACAAGTGGCGTATAGTAATTGGCAGTTGGGCATTTCGAGCTGGGCTTGATAAAATGTAGCCCAAGTATAACACGGAGTCACTAGACTATGTAAAATAATGGATGTGGTGATTAAATAATAATTGTTTTATCATGTGTGTGACTATTTAACATTTTATTTACAAAAACTCAATCCATATATTATATTTGAATTTTATTTATTTATATTTTAATTATTAATAGTGATTAGGATCAAAATACAAATAGATAAAATTTAAATACACTCGTGTCTAATTTTCATATTCGTCAAAAAGAAAAACCCTTTTATTTATTATTATTTTTATTAACAATTGAGGGACAAAGAATTTCAGATACAATTAGAGAAGACACACTAAAGTGATTATCCTCCATATAAAATGTGGGAGTATTTTCCAATAATAGCATAAATGTCAACCAACTTTTGGTGTCAGAAAATGGTCTTTTTTAAGAAAAAAAATTTGTCCATTTTTTTTAAATGACAAATTTGATACTTTTTATTTCTTTTAAAAAACAGATTAAAAAATAAAAATATTATATACTTGAAAGCCATTTGAAATGGCGTTTGAATAATTTTTTTTATATATATAAAGCTTGAACGACATTTCAAATGGCTTTGAAACAATTTTTTTAAAGTTGAAAGCCATTTGAACAAATTTTTTTTTTTTGAAGTTGAACGGCATTTCAAATGATTTTGGAACAATATTTTTATTTTAAATTTTAAAGTGGATTGTCAACTTGGCTTTGGATCCAAATTTTTTTAAAAAAAATTTATTAAACAAATGAACGCAAATGGCTTTGGAACAATTTTTTTTAATCAAAACAACTTTGGATGCCATTTGAAATGGCGCTGGAATTTTTTTTTTCTTACAAAGCAATTTTGGAATATATGACTACTTGAACAAACAAATTTTTTTCACTAAAAAAAATGAGAAATAAATGTACTTGAACGCTACTTGAAGGGGCGTTGTAACTGTGACGCCTTCAAAATAGGTCCATGCAACCTATTTTGAGTCGTCAAATATATGATACATAATTCAAATACAACTTAATTTACACAATTATTAATTATCGTGCAAAATACCACAAAACATAAGCCGAGAGTTTTAATGCGAATATTATCTCGTAGACAATATTCAAACTCAAATAGAATCCTCATTATAATTATTATCACACTATTTTATAGAATAGTGAGGACTACTATAACCACCGTCTTGGATCATCACTCCATTCCTCGACTAGTCACAGCTATATTCTCATTTTCTGAAGAGAACAATGAAAGAAAAGGGTGAGCTTAACTAGCCAGTAAAGAATATTATGACTAAGATAATGTAGAATAAATTATCCTTAGTCTTCAACAGTATAAAAACTGATAGAATACAATAGACAACAAGTTTAACTGCAGCGGAACAAACAATCTATTAGAAGAGTCAAGTAGAGTATGATGTCTACTATTTTCTATGATTTAAAAGTTCATCATCAATGTTTTATCTCTGTAACACAACTCAATAAATAATTCACATCATCGAATTATCCATGCCCTACGAGCCGAATATTCGTTAGTATATTCACATCATTGAATTATCCATGCACTACGGGCCAATGATATTCCTTAGTATCATCAATGGTCATGATCATGCCAAACAACTGTCCATCAATGCACTACGGGCCAATGAGGACTTTCACCACATCATTTGCATGTAACATTACAGGTTATGATTATACCGATACATAATTTCTGGTCATAATCATACCAATCAACAGTACAACTATGCACTACGGGCCAAAGATAACTTTCATTACAATATAAACATGAGGATGATGACAATAATATAAAAAAATTAACACTACTAGAAAATATATCTATAGCGACGATCGCCGACTGTCGCTATAGATGAAAAGACCGTTGCTATATGCTATAGCGACTGTCGGATACCATCGCCATATAAGCCGTCGCTGAAATCTATAGCGACGGTCAAACCGTCGCCAGAAAACTAACTAAATAGAGTTAGATTTTAAATTAAACATCTAAACTTAGAATCAACACAATATAGTAACCACCAATTCGCCAGAGCAATCGGTTGGAAGTTACAGTACAAACTGAAAAGAGGACCGATCAATTAAGAGTTGCATCACCGACTGGAAAAATGAGTACATTAAGAATGATATTGAAATTTTTTTTCATTCGAAGTAGTTGAAAGTTTGAAACGAGATTTGGATGAAATTGATGCTTAGATTTGTATTCAAAATATACTCCATTAAAGAATATATAACATTATAGACATCAATTAACAGAATCAAATATTCAATTTGAAGATTTCAAAAGAATAATAATTACCCATCAAAAGAAACTATTGAAAAAATTGGATTCAATTGATGTGAGAATTTTTTGGATGATCGAATTTAAGTTAGGAGTAGTATGTAAGAGTACATTCGAGTAGGATGGAGTGGGTTATGCCTCAAACAACCAATGACTTTGGTACAAATCTTAAATTTATTAACAATTTTGTGAAGTTAGTATATCCAAATATAAATAAAATAGGAGTGATCCATGAGCTTTATATTATAGTGAAGAGCTGGAGAGCTGGTGAGCTGGAGTATTATATTACACTAGATGATTGATAGTACTAGCCTATAAGGCTATAAATGAGACTATAAAATCCAAAAGAAACACCTCAATGCCTTCTATCTGATTTATACGCAAAACTAATGTTTATCCTGTAGTTGGCACATTTTGTGCAATATTCCACTATAATTTTGAAAACTGCAATTACCTATCTGAATTAATTAAAAATATAAAATTAAGACATCCCGTCGAATAAATTGGATGGCCGTCTATCTATTATCTACATGGAACGTTTAAAAAAAATTGAAAAAATCAGGACATAATAAAGTGGCACATATTCTCGTCTCTGTGTGACCGACTATCATCCACCACCGCACCAACATCAGCACAAAACAACAATTTTTTACTCCTCTATTTCCACATTATGCAAATATGGTTTTGCCCTGATTTATATGAAGCCTAAGGTTCCATATCAAGGTACATAGTATGGGGCCTTTCCCCTAACAGTGCATGTTCTTTGTTACAAATTGATCTTTCATTCTGGGTAACAACTGGGCCAACGTAAATTTTTACAATTGCCGTTGAATTTTTAAAAAGCTTCATCAAATAATGCAAAAAATTGATTACTAGAAAATTAAAAAGACACTCATCAATTAAACTATAAAAGGAAATAAAAGGTAAACTAAAATAACTAGGTAGTAGGCTTACAACAAACAACACTTAAAAATCAAATTCAGATAATCCAAAAACAAGCAGTACATTTTTCTTTATTTCTAGATCTCTTTAGGAATAACTATGGAAAATGCAAGACAAATTAACCCCAAAAAAATTGCAGTTTATGTATTGTTTGGGTCCACTCAAGTCCAAATGCGTTGTTCGCATGAGTGTTTTTTATGTTGTGCTAAATTGGAAACTATGATTAGTTATTAACTAGACAAGTTAAAAACAAGATTATAGAAATTTATTAAGTGCTGAATCTTTTTTTGTTATATATACACATATATAGGTGAAATGGCTGAGGATGTGTTTTAGCAATTAACCAAGAATGGGACATAAGAGCCTTACCCCTACAAAAGTCCCAAGTAGGATAAAAATGGCATGACATGTGCTAAAAAAATATAGGACAAAAGATACACACATGTGCCTAAACTAAAATTATTCAAGTTTCCTACTTGAGTGAAAAACCCATTCATCTCCAAAAGGTACGCTTCCTTCCAACTTCCAGGCTATGCATGATGCAAATGAGTCGGCAAGTTGATTCCCCTGTCTACAAACTACGTGCTGGAATGCGATATATTTAATACTAAATTCACTAGAGCCATGAAAAAGCATTATCATAAACTTGTTTTACCTAAGGAGAAACTACAAACCCATGCATACAATACTTTATTGGTTCCTTTCCAAACATTGTTCAAAGGATCGACCGTTATGCTCAAAATATCGGTGTATCGCTTAGGTATTAACCGGTACCGAAATGCAACCTTGACACGAATTGCAAAATTTGGAATTATTCAAGTAAAAGGTAATTTTCGGAGAAATTTTGGCAACTTGGTGTAACGTAGCGTAAAGCGAAGAAACACAGCCCAACAAAAAAAAATCGAATATGATGAAAGCTATAAACGGAGACGACACGAGAACGAATCTTTCTCAATAAATTATACTCCCTCCGTCCAACTTTACTTGTCCTAATTGACTTTTTGAGATCAAATTGACCAATTTTAAAATTAATAATTAAACAAATGTACTATAAATTTTGAAATCAAATAAGTTGACTTTGATAGTATATTCTATGTACTTTCTTATGATAATAATTTTGTGCCTATATCTAATAAACTTAATAATAAATTTTGATTCTAAATATGGTCAATTTGACCATAAAAAGTCAATTAGGACAAGTAAAATTGGATGAAGGGAGTACTTAAATTGTACATATGTAGTATCTAGTTAAGTATACCTTAAAAACATATTGTACGTCACTATACTTAATTAAGTTAAATTGTACTTAAAATGTACCTATATAGCACCTAGTTAAGTATAACTTAAAAAAATACACTTAATATATAATTACTTAAGTTAAATTTTACTTAAACTATAATTAAATTGTCCCTACATAGTACCTAATTAAGTACAACTTGAAAAAAAATTGCACTTAGACAAAACATGTGTTCTCAAGCATTTGAGCTAAGACAACATCAACATCAACTTTATTCAAACATAAAATTGATTAAAAATATCTAAGAGATGTTTGTTTTGTCTCTTGGACAATGGTATGTGCACTAGATAGTATTTTTGTGAACTTAATTGATTCATCTTCTTGTTCTTATTATTTAGAATCTTTTCATAATTTTTTTACTTTTTTTTAAGCTCCTAACTGGCCAACGGTGCGTATTGCCCAAAATCGATATTAAGTCAAAAAATGACCTTCTGAAACATAGGCTGCTACCGCGAATATGAACCATGTTTCTAGAAGTTCATACTATATTAACCTTTTCTTCAAATTTTGTGCACCACCCAAATGACAGATATAAGAAGACATGTCATATTCCATAAAATTTGATATGCTTGCTACCAATTTCAGTAATGAATTTTCCCGATTGGCAATCTAATAGATATTGATAAACCTAGACATGTCAGATTCGGAAAATCCTGGACAATACTTTCTGTCGGTATGTGGTAATAAGGTCTACGAGGACTACTGGAATATATAGTAGCTAAAAGCATTATCTATATGCAAACCCTACTTCATTTGCTAAACAATTAACAACGAAAAAAATCAAAAAACAAGCATTCTTAAAGAATGATTTTCCTAGATAGGTGATACAACATGAAAAAACTAGTGTGGCCTAAACAGCAAACAGAGATTGACAATGAAATTTAAACAAGGTATGAATTGTAATTAAAAGGGAAGTTAGTAATCTACCTGAGTGTGGCTTCGAAAAAAAGATCCCAGAGAAGTCTGCGCATTAATAATCTGAATGTGGCCCAAGTTAAAGCTATTGCAAATGTAGGTTTGGTTAACAGCAATTTTGTGCCCTAACTCATGGTCTATAGGAGCAGATCCGGGTACGAGCCCAAGACCACGTGGCCATGCTTCCCTTGGCGTTCTTGCAGCAATCAACAGTACTTCCCTTGGTCTTCTTGCAGGACAATCGCTCTTGCTCTTGCTATTGCTCTATCGCACTCGCACTCACACTCACACTTACCCTTGCACTCACACTCAAACTGACAATCACACTTACCATCCCATTCCAAAGGGAGAAGCAACTTGGATTGATTACGGCCCATTGCAATTGCCTTAGTATTTGAGTTTTATCTAAAATGAAATAGGCTGGGGTGGTGAAATTAGGGTTTGGTGGTGAGGGAGCAAGATAATGGACTTTGCACCGGCGGTGCAAATTACCAATGCGGAGGTGGCCGCGGTGGTGTGCTGGTGGTGAGTAAAGGTAAAATTTGGCGGAGTAGGAAGAGGGGAAGGCGAGGGTTTCAAGAGGATGATGGAATAGTGTATAATTGGTATATGCAAGGGTTTGCGATCTTTGAGAACCCAATTAGTTGATGCCATCAATATGCAGGTAGTAGTAATCTTGCGAACAAACAACACGTAGAAAATCAGTTTCAGATAATCCAAAAACAACTTGTACATGTGTAACCTCTTTTTGACTTTGCTATCCGCTGCGTAATGTCTACACCCCATGGAAATTAATGCATTAGACGCTGGTTTTGCCGATTGGAAATCTTGGGGATTACTACTGTTAACGCCAAATATCGCCGGCGCGTCCAATCACGTAATCCACGCGTATTAAGAGCATAGCGATAATAACAGATCGCGCGAGAAGCGGCGGCTTATGCCACGAGAGATAACCGATGTGAGAATGAAATATGTCTGAATTCTGAGGTTTAACAAATGGAGGATAAGTATTTAGTCTTTCAAAATAGGTATTACCTCATAATGATAACCTAGGCCTCATATTTATATAATCACCACCTTAGAATCCTTCTCCCAGGTCGGATTAGGACTCACAGTATATGGTAGTTACCATAACTTGGGTCCAACACAATCTCCTTAAAAGGTCAAGTAGAGTCCAATCTCCTTACCACCTTTGGAGTTACTTATATATCATCTGAATAGGTGCGGACTGCCTTGCAGGGAGAGCCCATGTATGCAGCCCCAACGGTCCTATAATCTAATCGGCTTCTACCAAAGAACTCAAAGACCCAGGCCGAACATCACAAGACCGAGTTCAAATTATGGTCCGGGAGGGTTCAAATCTTGGGCCGAACACCTCCAACACCTTCATGGGCTTCGGCCCGTGGTCTCTCAAAGCCTTCCGGTATTGAATCTTGACCCAAAAGGAGGATCCAGAAACGCGCTCCGAACATTGCCCCCGGTCTCTAATCATAACATATTTATGATTGGAGACTTGAAAAAAATCGAGACTTGAGCGGCCATGCAGCAGATAATGATGAAGCTATCTGTGGAAGCCGTCAGTCACTTCTTGATATTTGAAGCGTTGCAGACGCCTTTTCACGCTGGGCCCACCTCAAGTATTTAATAGCCGCCTTGGGGTTCCGTCTTAGTACTCCTTATAAAACTCCCCCCCTCATTATCACTTTTCTTGACTCCTTGCTTTCAAATTCTCCGTGGCGATTTCCGTGAAGCTTGTCTCTTACTTTCAATCTGCACCATTTCCTGTTGTCTTGAAATTTGAGTCTTTATTTTGCTTATTTCCTCTCCAAAACTTCTTACTTGTATCACCTTACCTCGATTTCATATCGAATGGTGATTCTAGCATCATTCAACATTTGAGCCTCGTTGCCTCTGTCACCACCGTGACACTGTTAGAGGTCGAATTACCGTGTCTAATCGATACTACTTAGGCCACCCTCTACTCTGGCCGATCTTTGAGGTTAGAGTTCTAAGCCTACCACTCCTCGGAGGTTTTCTCACCTACACACCCCTTCTACTCTCACCCTTCTCAAATCTCCGATATCAAGAACCCTTTTTAAAATGCAGAAGAATACAGACTCGGGATCCCTCTACCGATGAGAAGATGTTTCGAGGCAGGGTGAATGGGTAACAGTTCCTGTATGTCTTTGAAACACGGGGTTCGGTTTCCTCTGCGTGACTTCATTTCTTCCTTCCTCGGCCCGTGGGGATCGGGCTCGCTCGTGGTCTTTGAACTCGTACATCCACCTAGTTTCCTTTATAGCCACACCGTGGGAGATGGGAATCACTCCGGCCTCGACCTCTTCTTCGCCCTCTTCACCATCCATGTCGGGTCTACAGGAGCCCGACCTTGTGAACTCAACAAGCGCCCCAATCGCTCTGTGTGTCGATCAAGACCCCTTCCGAGTAATGAGGATGGCACGAACAATGGTTCTTTGCAAAAGGGCCGACCTTGACTCTCCCCCACAGGCCCATCCGGTAGATTCACAGCCAAAATTTCAAAGGTTCCCCAGAATTGAACCAAGCGCCTTCAAGGCATTCTACAAACAATGGAAGCAGATCCATTTGAGTTTGAGGCTTCGATGGATGAAGTTCGGCTTTATAAACACGATTATACGTGCCCTTTTCTTTGGTTTTGTTTCTTATTGTTACTTTTTATGCTTCGTCCCTTAATCATTCATCTGCGTGCGGTGACAATCTTGAACTGAGGGTGTTGACGACCTCTTCATTCCCGCCACCGTCACCCGGGTTCATCAGGCCCCGTGGATCGACGACTCTCCCAGGAGGACACAATTCCAATCATAGAGTTGTCCTTTGGGGTCCACTTACGGGCCGAGCCCCGACCACACAAAAAGGGGGCGAGGATGGAGCGGCGGAGAAAGGCTTCTTGAAGAAGTCAGAAGCCTTGGCCCTGACCATCAAAGCGCCTCCAAAAGTCGCTCCACCGTCTCTGCCGAAGCCGACTCTCCCGACGCCCGGTCGAGGATTCGGAGGACACAGAAGAGGTTCCCCTCGAACCCCGATCAAAAAGACCTCGGTTGTCGGAAGGTTCCGATCAGGCCGGAGAGATGGTGGTTCTCGGTCTGGACCGTTCCACCACTCCTTCTTCCGGTCCCAGCTCTTCTTCCGGGGATCGCTGACTACTGTTGGCCCAAGAGCCCGTCGAACTTTTCCCTTTTACCCTTTTCGATCACTTGAACTACACGGTGACGACGGCCAGGTTCAAAGGATACTCTTACGATCGTTCTTGGTGGCTATGTTAGGGGCTCGAGACCGGTAATTCCCTTTGTCACTCGATTCTTCTTATTAACTTTGACCTTTACTTCTTGTCTTGATGTATGTGTGTTCGCTGCTTGCCAACACTATACTACTTGAAACCATCCCTCCCTACTTAGATCCACCAAGAAAGAAGTTCAAATTTGGGGACGGAGGTGGAGCTCTTGGAGGGTGAAGTTCGGGGTCTGTGATCGGGACTGAAGAAGGAGCAGGATTCTCGTCTTTGAGACCGAGGCCGAGTGGCCCGGCGGAGGCCGGGTCGAAGAGTTGGAGCATGAGCACAATGCTCTTCTTGGCGAGAGAGAGGGTCGTCTGCTCAAGATGTCGAGGATCGGGAGGCGCTATTGATGAAGATTACACACAAGTTCTCCGGGATGCACGACAAGATGATGTTCTTGATCGAGAGAACAACACCTCGATCTACTTCTGGTCAACGCCTTTCCGAAAAGATAATCGAAGCAGACTGACAAGCCATTGTGCCGAATCGAGGAATCTGAAGCCTTGAGCGATAAAGGTCATAGCCCGATTTGGTGAAGGGTATGAGACTCATCGGGAAAAGGCTAAAAAGCAAAGTTGATGGCTCTTTGGGCTTGATGTCTCCATCCTTGACTCTTGGGATGATGAGTCGTATGTGAAGATGACCCCCCTAGAGAGTAGATATGTAGGAATTGTAATAAAGAAAATTTTCCTTCTTCTTTTTTTTTTTTTTTTTTACTTGGCAGAATCGTAGCGGTAGGGTTTGTAAAGTAAAAATTTTCTAAGTATAAATAAGATATACTCTTTGCCCATGAATGTTTATTGTCGATTTCACTTATGACTAATCTCGATCGGTTGTGTCACACGAACCTTACGATCGGATCGTCATAAGTTTATCGATTGTAGAGGTCGAAGATTATACGAGACTTATCTCGATCGATGGTGTCTTCTCGAACCTCTTGATCGGATAGTGCTAGAGATCTGTACTTTGAGCATATTAAACTCTCGGTCAGTTATGCTCGGAACTTATCTCGATCAGTGGAGTTTTTCCGAGGCTCTTGATCGGATAGTGCCCGAAGCATGTCTATTCAAGTAATGTGAAATATATGAATATAGATGAAGTTAAACATTGATGAAATAGAACTTTCATTTATATCATTTGAGTTGAAAGCGATTACATGGATAAAAACAAGAACGACATAACTATCATTGGTAAAATTTTCTAAGTCTTTCGGTAGTGCCATGTATTCTTTACCTCCGGCCGTCCATTGCTCGAAGTCGGTAGGTTCACGGGCCCGGCACTCCTACCACCTTTCAAAGGCCCTCCCGGTTGGGCATTAACACCCAGGTGTTGCGGGGGTTGATGCCTCGACTCCGGAGGACCAAATCTCTATTGCAAACCTCCTTGTCTTCACCGCCGATTATAGTGTCGGGATGTTCATTTGTTGATAGATCGCTTGACCTCATCATTCTTTGAATCCCGAACTTCATCTAACAAATCTAAATTCGTTCTCAAACCCTCATCATTTATATAGCTCTTTGTCTTTGGTGACTCGAAGAGTTGGAGATCCGATCTCAAGCCGGAATGAGTGCATCGGTCCGTATGCCAACTTTGAATGGGGAGTCTCGGTTGTAGTTCTTGGGGTATTCGATCGCCCACAAAGCAGATAGCTATGATTCTTGGACCCGCCGACCCTTTAATTCATCCAATCGCGTTTAATCCCATTGGTAGGGTTCGATTGGTCACTTCCACTGGCCGTTTGGTGAGGATGGGAAGCAAGTCTTGCGATCTTTGGATCCCTAATTCTTTCAAAAAGCCTTCAAACTTAGACCCCACTGGTATGCGCCATTTATAGAGACCGCGCCTCGGGATCTACCGAACCAGGTAGACTACCCTTCTTTAAAAATTTCAAACACTCTGTTCGGTGATCTTTTTGCGGTGGTTTGGCCCGACCCACTTTGTCATGTAGTCGATAACCACGATCCACAAAGCTAACTTGTCCCTTAGCTTTTGGCGGAGGCCCGAATGTCGATTCCCCAGACGACCAAAGGGATCGGGGACAAGAGCGGAATATAGTTCTTCGGGGGTTGGTGCGGGATATTTCATTGATTGGCACTTGGGATACCTCTAGCGAATTCCTTTGTTTGATGTAGATAGTTGGCGATAATACCCCCGCCTCAAAATCTTGCTCGTAGGTGACTTTGCTCCCATGTGATCTCCACAGATTCCCTCACGCACCTCCGAAGTGTGTAGATGCGCCTCTGAAGGAGTCAAACATTTGAAGCGATGGAGAGCTAAAAGGCCCTTGGTATAGATCTCCATCTATGAGGTGAAGTTCAAACTTGGTGTTTGACTTGCACAGCTAGGATGCGGTCGGAAGGAGAGATCCCATCGACCAAATATGAAATGTAAGGTGTGAGCAACAATTGAGTAGGTCAAAGCCAAGATTTACATCTTGGGACACTTTGGGATTTTTTCAGAACCTCCAAGTACATTGATCCATTGAAAGAGCTTGCTTGATTGTTTCCGGCCTTGCCAAGGCATCTCTTTATCGTGTATTCTCGGCCGGTCCACCCCGACAAGCTGTATGAAGTGAAGTACATAAGCTTATCCTTTACCTTAGCCAAATATTTGGTCATCCTTGTCCCCGAGAGCCCGTATTACTTAGATAAGCTGCTTGACCACGGTTGTGAATCATCTTTGTAGATGATCAACCTCCGTACCTTTAGGCTTCCAGCCAATCGTATCCCTATTTAAGAGGGCCTCGTACTCTAACCCGTTATTTGTGGCCTTGAAACCAAACCGAATAGCTTGCTGCACCTTGAACCCCTCGGGACTTGTTAGGATGACCCCTGCTCCACTAACATCCATAGTTGACGATCCATCCACGTATAGAGTCCATGAGGTCTGGATTGGTTGTGTTTCGGCTACTATATTCGCCTCCGGTTCGGTGAAAGAACACTCAACCATGAAGTGCGCCAACGTCGCCCCTTTGATTGCCGTTTCGGGGCGATACTCTATAACAAATTGTGTCAATTCCATTGCCCAAGCGGTAACCGAATTCGACACTTCAGGCTTGTGCAAGATCTTCTTCAAAGGTTGATGCATGTGTAGACCACTATCAAGCAAACCCTAGAAATAGTGCACGAGTTTCCTGCTTTAGCAATTATGAGGGCGTAAGCAAATTTTTTCAGGTTCGGGTATCTTGTTTCTGCGTCTCGGAGAACATGGGTGACATATAGTACAATCGGGAATTGCTTATCTCCCTCATCCCTTACCGGTCTCGCATTCACGCCATCAGACTCATGACCAAGTATAAGTATAAAGGTTACGAGGGGGGCGGTTTCATTAAATAATGATGCAAGAACCCAAATATCTCTTGATCTCTGGAACAGCGTCTTTCGCATTCTCAAGTCCATTGGAAACTCTTGTCATTTTTGGGCCTTTGAGAGTGTCAAAAAGGGTAGATATCTTTGGTGACCTTGGCATGAATCTCAGAAGAGGCGGCAATTGACCCGTCATCCTCTGGACATCTTTATATGTCTTTGGAATTTCATGTCTAAGATCGTAGAGATTTTTCTAGATTGGCCTCGATTCCCGTTTTGACCGGATATCCTAAGAATTTTCACGAACCCAATCCAGAAGGTGCATTTGGTCGGGTTTAGTCTCAAACTTATGTTGTCTCACCATTTTGAAGCGGTCTTAAGTCCTCCAGATGATCCGGTTGACATGCTCTTGCGATCATGTCGTCCACATACACTTCATATTCGCCTTGTTTGCTTTGAATCTGAAGTTCATCATTCGTTGGTAGGTTGCTCTGCGTTTAGTATAGAGAAGGTCATCTTAGATATGCATATATAGCCCGATGAGTGATGAAGCTAGTCTTGGGGTATCCTCTCAGGCATCGATATTTGGTGATATCCCAAGAAAGCGTCCATGAAACTTCGGCATTTCATACCCCAAGTGGCATCGATTAATTTGGTCTATGTTGGGTAAGGGGTAGAAGTCTTTTGGGCAGGCCTTGTTCAGGTCTGTGTAGTCAATGCACATCCTCCACTTCCCATTTTGCTTCTGTACCAATACCACATTCGTCAGCCATTCGGGATAGTCAATTTCAAAGATGAACCCTGCCTCTAACAATTTAGTAACCTCTTCGTCTATAATCTTACGTCTTTAAGGGCAAAGATCCTTCTTTTACGTATCCTTTGGCTTCCTCTTCGGGTCGGTATGAAGTCTATGTAATGCGATTGATTCACTTACTCCGGGCATGTCGCTAGGTTCCCAGGCGAAGATGTCGGCATACACCCGAAGTAATTCCACCAGACCCGTTCGCAGCTGTTCGGATAATCCCGCCCCGATCTTGACCGGTTTATGCGGATTTCCGGTACCAACTCAACATCCTCTGTTTTCTTCTTTGGTAGAGCCATGGGTTCGATCTTGCCTTAGTGAGCGGCTCTATCTCGATGGTCATCGTCATTTTTCGCCATCGACCCCAACTCTGAAGAAATCAATGTATTAGATAACATCTTGAGCGATGTCGAGATCTCCGGTTTACCTCCCCTATCCCGTTGATTGTCGGAAACTTGATTTTGAAGTGGGGTATAGGCGTTACCGCTTGCAGTGTCGCTTAAGGTAGGCCTTCCCAAAATGGCGTTGGCCAAGAATCCACTTAGACGACAAAATTTTTTACCATGATTTCTATCTCTTTTGGGGTAGTCTAGAACTTGGTAGTAACGTTATTGTGCTGTCACATGAGCAAGTCGCCATCTTTGAAGCCGTATATGAGCCCTCTCCTCCTAATTCCATCTTCTTTCCTCCCAGATTCATCCGTTGGTATGCATGTGTGTAGAGTATATCAAGCAGAAGACCGTTGTCGATCATCATCCTCTTCATGTCCACTTTGGCCCGACACGAGCCGTTATTACGATTGCCCGTCATGCGGTTCGATGCGATACGTAGGGTGGCGTGTAGTGCGAGAAGGAGATGGTCGTGCTGAATATGGCTTTATCCTTTGGGCGAGGACCCGATGATGATAATGCGGCCGAGATGCCCATTCCTTTTCCTCTGCGGTCCACACGCCCTACAGACACTTTGATATCACATCAATAACTCCTCGGGCTTATGGGTTGATTTCTTGGTTTGTGCTTGTCAGGCGAGCTTCATTGTTGTCTCTCTCACAGGGCTTAGACCCCCTTCTCCGCCAACTACGTCTTGTACCAACTTCCGATTCGGACATTCTTTTCTATTAAATCTTTTAAGTTGGTGCAATCTTACGTCGTGTGACCCCCGAGCTACGGTGGTACGCACAATACTTGTTCCGACCCCTCTTCCCTGGCCGGGATCGTTTGACATGGTTCGAAAAAGGGCTTGTTTTGCATCTCTTCCAGTATCTTGGCCCGATCTGTATTGAGTGTGGTGTACACCTTGTTGACCCCTTTATTTGGGAAGGGTGGCCTTCCACCCTTGACCCCCCCGTTGTAGTTTTTCTTGTAGCTATCCGACCTCCCCTGATTGTCAAACTTCTGATAGCTCTGTTTCTCCCGATCTCGGTACTTCTCGTGGGATTGTGGTTTGAAATTCCCCATCGCTTCCTCGATCGCTATGTGATCTTCGGCCCTATGGAAGGCCTCTGTCAGGTCGACCGGGGGGTTGATCACCAGGTCCTTCATCAGCTTCTTTGATTTTTCGATGTCAAGCCCCGTTGTGAAGAATCCCAAAGCTTGTGGGGAATTCAGCTCCACCACCGACCCCCTGACCTCCAAAAATCTCTTAACATCGCCCCAAGCTCTCATCGATCTCTGCACGACTGCATGGGGATCTTGTGATCTTCCGTCTCTTATTACTCCCGAACCGTGCATGAAATTTTTCCCGAAGGTCTTTCCATGAAGTTATCGATCCCGACGCCAAGGTTCCCATCCATTCCCGGGCGCTTTTCTTCAGGGTAGTAGCAAACATGTGGCACTTGGCTGCATCAGAGTGGCCATAATTCGTCATCAACTTGTCATACCCATCAGAATGGTCGTAAGGGTCCCTGACCCGTCGTAAGTCTCCATCGGGGCATCTTCCTTTTGGGGTCCGCTTATCTCTGATTAATTTTCGGAGAGAAGGCGACCCTATATAAGGTCGGGCGCTCCGATCGGGCTCTTGACAACAACAGCTTCTCCATTTCAAAGAACCCTTGAGCGAGGGGTGGATTCTCCGCCGTGAGGGGGCGAATGGGGTCCATCCTTCTCACGTTCGGGAATCTCGTCTTTCTCCTCCTGCGCCTAAACCAGGCCCGGGTGCTCGGGGCGTCGTCCTGTTTGCCCGGCTTCTTTCTCCGGCCCGGCCATCCTCGAAACGACTTGATACCTACTTCTCTCCTTTGGCCCCTTCCGCCGGGGTGGCCGAGGGGCCATTTATGGTGCTGCGCGCTCTTAGAGGACACCTCTTCCTCACTGAAAACACGTTAGCCATCTGCTGATCAGAGCTCTTCCTCTTTGAAGAGGCGTAGGGTCATTATGGCATCTTTGTTTCTTGCATCTTTTTACTGCAGGATGAATCTCTCTCGATCTCGACTACCACAGCTACGACTCTTTTCCGCGCCTCGGTATTTCATGAATTGGCCCGTCCATCCGAGTGGCACAGTTGCGGGTATCTTTTTGGCTTTCATGGAAGAAGTCTTCGTCGGGGGAGCAGTAATGGCTCCATCGATAAATCTGGGTTCGGAGCCCGATCTGTCTTTCAACGACCCTCTCACAGGAGTGCGGTGTGTTTTAGCCTTTTCACGATTCGGAAGCGCATACTCCACACTCGCCATAGTTTCTTGCACGAAAAGGGTTCGATTGTGATTGTTATTTAAGCACCCCTCCTTTTAGCGCCAATGTTAACGCTTGAGTTTAGGTGGTAGCGTCCAATCTGAGAATCCACAGCGCTTTAGAACACCACGATGTGAGATCATCACTGAAGCTTGACGGCTTATCTTTGAGGGGATAGCTCGGTGTGAGAATGAGTCTGGTAGCCGTTACAAGGTTTAACAATGGAGGATAAGTATTTAGTGCTCAAAAATAGGTATTACCTCATAATGATAACCTAGGCCTCATATTTATAGTACTCACCACCTTAGAATCCTTCTCCCAGTCGGATTAGGACTCTAGTATATGGTAGTTACCATAACTTGGGTCCAACACAATCTCTTAAAAGGTGCAAGTAGAGTCCAATCTCCTTACCACCTTTGGAGTTACCTTATATGCATCTGAATAGGTACGGGACTGCTGGCAGGAGAGCCCTTGTCTGCAGCCCAAACGGTCCTATAATCTAATCTGGGCTTGACCCAAAGAACTCAAAGACCCGACCCCGAACATCACAAGACCAGGTTCAGCTATGGTCCCGGAGGGCTCAAATGTCGACCCAAACACCTCCAACACCTTCATGGGCTTCGGCCCATCGGTCTCTCCAGCCCTTCTGGTATTGAATCTTCGGCCCAAAGGAGGGTCGGTAAAACGCTCCCGAACAACTACCAACACTCGTAAACACCTATATTAATTACTCCACGAAATAAGAAGAATGATGACAAAATAGAAGTCAGAAATAAGACACTAAGATCAGATTACGAACCTCAAAACCTCCTTCCTTTCAATCTCCAAAGCGGCTCGGCTCTGTATTTGGTTTTTGTGTGAGACTAAGATGTGAAAATGGAGGAAAAAAGAAAAGCAGGCATTAGGTAGTTTTTTTTTTCTCAAATCGAGATCGCGGTTGAATTATACTCCTACTACGCAGTTTTTGTCGTTGCAGGAGGATTTATCTGTCCCAAAAGATGTTAAATTATATTTTTTTACATATTAAAAAATTAAAGTAAGAGAATTAAAGAAAGAGTATTGTTAACGCCAAATTTTGTACGCCTGACGAAATCACCAAAACAACAGGCCAAAATCGCGCTAACGGTTGATTGTATTGTTGAATACACTCACATAAGCATAAATAAAGGAATATAAAGTATGAACACAATAATTTACGTGGAAACCCAATTGGGGAAAAACCACAGAGAGAGAGAGTAATCCACTATAATAATATTGGGAGTACAAGTTGTGTATATGGATAGTACAAGTTGTTGTGTTCTATCCTCTTCTTCTTTCAAACCCTAGCTTGTAGCCATATATATAGAAGCCACCTCCACCCGTATCCTACTAGGAGAAGGACTCCTTATCCCTCTAAATAAGGAAACACAATCCTATTTTAATAAGGACTCTTCCATTGTCATAATAAATACATATGGGCCATCATCAGATCCGGACCATTAAATAGGTTGGGTCGCACCATGGCTAGACCCAAATAATCACATCCCAACATTGCCCCCTAGTCTCTTATTTATAAGGAACTTATAAATGAGAGACTATCAAGTTTATCCCAACAAAAGCGACCATATTTGTCAAAGACAAAATATCACAATTTGAACTCCATGTCTTAGAACTAAAATTGTTAAAGAACCAACCTTATCCCAACCGAACCAACCTTATCACAACCGAATATATAAAGAATCAACCTTATACCAACCGAACCAACCTTATCACAACCGAATATAGAGAACCAACCTTATCCTAACCGAACTAACCTTATACCAACAGAACCAACCTCATCACAACCGAACCAACCTTATCACAACTAAAGATATAAAGAATCAACCTTATACCAACCGAATATATATAGAGAACCAACCTTATCACAACTGAAGATATAAAGAACCAACCTTATCACAACCGAATATATATAGAGAACCAACCTTATCACAACCGAACCAACCTTATCACAAATGAAGATATAAAGAACCAACCTTATCTGGCCGAATATATATAGAGAACCAACCTTATCACAAGAAGGCGGATAAATAACCCACCAGAACACATCCAACCGAACACCAATTATGAAGTTCGTTCCGAGGAACTAAACGTATTCGTTCCGAAGAACCGTATAAATGTTTATTTCGACCGTTTGGGAGGACGTTGGTCCGTCCTGAAGGATATTGTCCGATCGAGATGATGATGGTCCGTCTCGAAGGAAGTTATCCGTTTGAGAGAACGTCGGTCCGTCCCGAAGGAAGTTATCCGTTTGAGAGGGCGTATCTCGATCTGAAGGAAGTAATTTGTTCGGGAGGGCGATGGAGTAAAATCGAAGGATGTTTGACCATTCGGGAGGGCGTTGGTAAAATCCCGAAGGATGCGATCCATCCGGGAGGGCGATGGTAAAATCCGAAGGAAGTTTGACCATTCGGGAGGGCGTTTGTCGACCTTATGCCCCCCATCTCTTATTTATAAGAACCTTATTGATAAGAGACTATTCATAAAAGTATCCATAGGATTTTTATCCTCGGGACTTTTATCCCTGGATTTACATCCTTGGGACTTTTATCCCGGGACTTTTATCCTCGGATTTATATCCTCGCGATTTATATCCTCGGGATTTTATCCTCGGAACTTTTATCCTCGGGATTTTTATCCGCTGGATTTTTATCCTCGGGATTTTATCCGCTGGATTTTTATCCTCGGAATTTTATCCTTGGGACTTATATCCTCGGGATTTATATCCTCGGGATTTATATCCTCGGGACTTATATCCTCGGGATTTACATCCTCAGGATGTTTATCCTCGGGATTTTATCCTCGGGACTTATATCCGCTGGATTTTTCATCCTTTCGGGAGATCAAAGCCTTCCCGAAGGACGTTTGTCAAACCTTATAACCCCTATGACCTTATGCCGCCATAATATCTCGTCGAGCCCTATGGGAGGCTTGGTGATGTTGGGAGGACGTTGGTCCATCCCAAAGGATATTGTCCGATTGAGAGGCGATGGTAAAATCCGAAGGAAGTAATCCGTTCGGGAGGATGATGGTAAATCTAGAAGGATGTTTCGAGATTAGGGAGGGCGTTTGTCCGACTTTATGCCCCCCCAGTCTCTTATTTATAAAAACCTTATTGATAAGAGACTATTCATAAAGTATCCATAGGATTTTTATCCTCGGGACTTTTATCCTCGGGATTTACATCCTCAGGACTTTTATCCTCGGGACTTTTATCCTCGGGATTTATATCCTCGCGATTTATATCCTCGGGATTTTATCCTCGGGACTTTCATCCTCGGGATTTGTATCCGCTGAATTTTTATCCGCTGGATTTTTATCCTCGGGATTTTATCCTCGGGACTTATATCCTCGGGATTTATATCCTCTGAATTTTTATCCTCGGGACTCATATCCTCAGAATTTTTTATCCTCGGGACTTATATCCTCGGGACTTTTATCATCGGGATTTATATCCTCGGGATTTTTATCCTCGGGACTTATATCCTCGGGATTTACATCCTCGGGATGTTTATCCTCGGGATTTTATCCTCGGGACTTATATCCTCGGGATTTTTATCCTCGGGACTTTTATCATCGGGATTTATATCCTCGGGATTTTTATCCTCGGGACTTATATCCTCGGGATTTACATCCTCGGGATGTTTATCCTCGAGATTTTATCCTCGGGACTTATATCCTCGGGACTTATATCCTCGGGATTTTTATCCTCGGGACTTTTATCTTCGGGACTTTTATCCTCAGGATTTATATCCTCCGGACTTTTATATCCTCGAGACTTTTATCCTCGGGACTTTTTATCTTCGGGATTGTCCATCCTTTCGGGAGATCAAAGTCTTCCCGAAGGACGTTTGTCCGACCTTATAAGCCCTGCAACCTTATGCCATCATAATATCCGTAGAATGTTCATCCTTTCGGGAGATCAAAGCCTTCTCGAAGGACGTTTATCCAACCTTATAACCCCTGCAACCTTATGCCGCCATAATATTCGTAGAATGTTCATCCTTTCGGGAGATCAAAGCCTTCCCGAAGGACGTTTATCCGACCTTATAACCCCTGCAACCTTATGCCGCCATAATATTCGTAGAATGTTCATCCTTTCGATCAGACTTTATACTTGCCGAAAGTGAACAGCCGAAGATATGATGAAATTGGTGCGGCCCGTAGAGGAATTTTGTATTTACAGTTTGTAATCGTAAAAGAAGGTGTGACTAAATGTATTTGCCATTAATCTTTCTTGAACCTTGTGGAATGGGAGATTTAGCAATTTCTTCGGCCAAAGATGCCATAGTCTGAATTTCGTGATCCATGATGGCAAGCTCACTTTCAAAATTAACCAGGGCGTCCTCCTTTGCATGCAACTGTCGTTTAAGGAACCGATTGTGTTGATTGGCTTCACTTAGTTTCTTGGTAAGCTTTGCTCTTTCAGAATCAGTAGTCAGTGACCTTAACTTTGCACTGCTCAATGGTTGTGAAAGAACCTTCTTCGTAGCAGCCTCACCGGAAAACTCTTCATCATTTGAATTATTTTCTGTCTATAGAAATGAAAATTCCTCCTCCAAAATTACATGTGTACAAGATGTTCGCCAAGGGGTATAATGAATAGAATGTCTCCCACTTGATGCTTGGTTTGAGTAAGACACATAATTAACTTTGTAGATATTTTCCAAATTTAGCTTTCTCGTTGGCCATAAAATCCATCGCGTGTGTTGCACAAATAAAAGTAAGAAGCGGTCATGGCTTCTTGGAGTTGAAGGTGGAATGCCAAGTCAAAGTTTGAATCGAATGATAGAGCCGCCAGGAGTTCGTGACGGAGCTCGGCGGTGGTGCGGTGGAGCCCGACAACGTCGTCGTCATCATCTGATAGTGATATCGTCAACATTATGTGCGGGTTTTGGAATTCCTGAGGATACCGTGAACATCGTTTGGTGCTGCATTAACATCGCCGCCGGCGGATACTGCATCGCCACCCACTGCTTCTGCTGGGTTTGTTGTTTCGGATCAGAACTTCCTTTAGCATTATTCCCCTGCATCTCTTACTCCTCTGCTCTTTCTCTCTCTAAAAATATAACCCACAAAAGATTCAAATAAGTAAACCTTATATATATATATATATATATATATATATATTTATCGAGTATAAATTTGTAATATGGAATTTGTTATATGTATGAATCAGGATTTTTTGAGGAGTGAGAATTAGGAAGAGCCAGAGGAAGAAAGGCGAGTGTCTGTTTATGCTTGCCAAAAATAATAAAGAAAGAGACAAAAGACTTAGCTTTAGTTGAATTAGTGATGGTTCCGCATGTGATTCGGATCAAAATACTTCAAATAATTGCATCGTCTTCATTATATCTCGGTAAGTGATGATTAAAAAATAATAGTATAAAAACGTTCCTACAGACGGCGCCAATGTTAACGCTAAAATTTCAGCATGCTGCGAAATCACCAAAAACAATGAAATAAAAATCAGTTAGCGGTTGATTGTATTGTTGAATACAATCACATAAGCATAAATAAAGGAATATAAAGTGTGAACACAATAATTTACGTGGAAACCCAATTGGAGAAAAACCACAGAGAGAGAGTAATCCACTATAAATATTGGGAGTACAAGTTGTGTATATGGATAGTTGAAGTTGTTGTGTTCTATCCTCTTCTTCTTTCAAACCCTAGCTTGTAGCCATATATATAGAAGCCACCTCCACCCGTATCCTACTAGGAGAAGGACTCCTTATCCTCCAAATAAGGAAACACAATCCTATTTTAATAAAGCGACTCTTCCATTGTTCATAATAAATACATATGGTATCATCGATCCAGGACCATTAAATAGGTTAGATAATTATATGACTGTAGGCCCAAATAATCACATCCCAACAAGTATAAAATAAGTTTTATATCTATCATAATAGATGCTGCCTTGTGAATCTAGTTATATTGTAACTGTGATTGTGTGCTTGATTAGGAATGTTCCTTATATTTGTACTGTATTTTTAAATTAGAGTTTCAAAAAAATAATTTACAAATACTCTATACTACTCAAGTTTTTCTTTTTAAAAGTTAATGGGCCCCACTTTTTGAGAGTAAATTACTACTATTATTTATAACACACTTAATACTCACATGTAAACATATTTTGCTCAAGTGCTGAACATATGTGCATATATGTATGTATTTTTAGGAAGTGATATTTGCATTCTTTTTATTTGTAATTTATCTTGTTCTTTGATAGTACAAATTAAGGTGTAAATGAACCGACTTAATCCAAGTATTGAGGTACTTAAATTTGACTCACAAAATTTATTAAGCATAAAATAAGATTTAATTGAGGTTCATTTAGCTATCGAGTCAAGCACAATCTCGAATCGAGTTCGAGTAGTTTGAACTTTTCGAACGAATATGATCCGAGTATCAATAAAAAATTGTAATTTGAGTAGGTTCAAGTAATTTGTCGAACTTAAAAATTTGCTCATATTTGATTCATTTATATTTCGAGTCGAGCTAGAATCGAACATTTAGTCGAGCTAGTATGAATCGAACCCAAACTGTTTGCTCATTTTATGGTCTCCGTAAAAATAAGATTGAATGACACTTCTATCCCTCCAAGTTGTCAATCATTTTCATAGTCGTTCGACCCCACCTAGTTTGACCCATTTCTTTCTCGCACCACACCAGAGGTAGGCATTACTTATTAAGGGATATAGTAAGGTATAACAGAGAGAGATTATGGATCAACTAGTTATTAGGACTGGATATATAATTGAGATGATTCCAAGTAGTGTCAGAATCTAAGATTCTGGAGTACCAAAAAGAAGGTTCATACAATAATACTCCGTAAACACATTCAGACGCTAATAATCATTGATTCATCAGAGTCTTAATTGGGATGGAAAAAAATGAGCGAGCAGGCAGGCCGGCCGGCCTTAATAACAAACTGTAATTTCCCAAGAATTTGTGCCGCTGGGAATTGTTACGCACAAGAAATTATCTCCTCCCACATTAAATTCAAATGCCTCTTCTTTGGAGTTGACGGTGCAAAACTTTGGGTTTGGATTGGAATATGCTCCAAAACGACCGGCCCCTCTTCCCTTGATTACGATGGTGGTTCCGGAATCTCTAGAAAACTCAACACCCTCAACTGCCCCTCCAGAATTATACATGTCTATCAATCCGATTGGCGCAAACTGAATCTTTTGATTGTAAACCTGTAAAAGTTGCAAAAACATGCATGAATTTTTCCACTAGGCCAAAAAAGAAGCAGATACATACTACAAGGACAGGACAGAAAAAGAAAAGGCCAACCTTGATGGGAGATACAGTAAAGACATCACATTCCAGGGTTTTCAATTTGACCGCGAAAGATTCTTGCTTTGGGACTCGAGATAAGGATCCTAAAGGGAAACAAAACAATCAAACAAAAAGAGTCTTATGCTGCATGTATTTGAATGTTAGAGCCAATCAAACTTCTTGAATGAATGGGATTAGCAATATATTAATTAGTTCTACCTGAACTGAAAGAAAAGACTGCACAATCTCCTGTCCATGATTTTCCTGAAACCTCTTGAAAATACTCGATATCAGCAGGCGATACCTGTCCAGATAGCTCACAACTAATCTCTTCCTGAACAACATGAATACGGTCCAGACAAGGCCAGTTTCCTGCTCCTTGGCAATTGAATACGCCAATTACTCCACTAAATTTGTTCAGGTTCCAAATCTTCAGAAGACTTGCATGGTTTGAACACACAACGTACAGCTGATTAAAACAAAGAAGCAAGAATATATAACAAAATATTATATACAAAGGTGTACCTCTTTCCATCCCTAACTGGATCACTAAATAAGCAGTCTCGTGATGGCCTTCCGGGGTATCTTGCTCTCAGCACTGCTCCATCAGGAAGCACAAGCCTACGGAGTATTGTAAAGTCGTGTTGTCCCGGTTTATCACTGTCATCAGTCATAGTAAAATGAAAATCTTATTCATTGGGGAAAAAATAAATCAGTCAAGTGACTTGTAATAATATAAATTTAACTTTGTTTGTTAGATTTTTATCAGCATCTTTTTTGTCTCTGTAACTACAACAAACGTACCTTGTGACGCCCCCAAAATAGGTATACAACACCCATTCTGAGTCGCCAAATACATGGTACATAAAACAAACTACAACTTCAATAATACAAATGTCGTGTGAAATACGACAATACATCTTGTGAGTTTAAATACAAATATTGTCTTCAGACAATATCCACACGCAAATAAGTCCTCATTACAATTATTCAAACACTATTTTATAGAAATAGTGAGGATCGCTAAAACATCTTTCTAGAACCATCACTCCATACCCGATTTCGATCCTCGCTTATGTTCTCACCTCCCGAGAAGAAAATGGAACAAAAAGGAAAGGTGAGCTCAACTAACTAGCCCAAAGAAAGAATATTATGACTAAGATAATATACAACAAATTATCGTTAATCTTCAACGAGGAAAAGTCCGATAAAATATAATAAACAACAAGTTTTAGATCAACAAATGCGGTAAAATGAACAATCCATTAGAAGAGTCACGTGAGAGAATGAATTCTACTATCTTCTAAGATTTAAAAGTCCATCATCAATATTTTATCTCAGTAATAACAATCAATATTCATCTTTGCTACTCTGGACCAAAGATATTCATTTAAATCACCGATCGGTCATGTTCATCTCAAACACTGTTCATCTTTGCACTCTGTGCCAAAGATATTCATCGATTAATCATTCATCTTTGCACTACTGTGCCAAAGATATTCAAGAGTATCATCATTTAGGGTGAGGATGATGAAAAATATTTTTTAAAAAACGAATCCGGTGAAACAAAATGACAAGGATTAAGGATTAAGGATTCGTGACTTTAATTTGTCCAAATTCAAAATACTCCATAATAAATAATTATGAGCCAAACTTCAAGAATGAAGATCAAAACATGGATACAATCAAAGCTAGTAACCATAATAGACATTTTGGACAAAAGGAGAATTTTCATTTTTCTATTGAATAGTCAGAGTATTCGTGAATAGTCTTAGTATCGAATGAATAGTAATCTCGACACAAAAAGTTCCAAATTTGATAAAAAGTTCAACCAATATTTTGGCATAATGATATTGAAGAAAATAATACCATTTACTGAAAGAAATAACATCCCTTACCTCAAAATAACCGCTTCTTTATCGAATTTTGGTATAGTCTTGTAAACTTCACCGTATATATAGCAACACTCAAAGTATACTCACAAGAATACGCTTCGATAATATAGAGAGAGAAAGAGAGAAAACTTGTTTCTGGTATGATTTTCAATTCTAACTTAGCCCTCTATTTATAGGAAAATGCTAGAACGCTAAAGGAGACTAAAATAATAAAATATTAATATTTTAATTCAAACTTCCTACACATGCTTTGTTAGGCCAAGACCAGCCACCACCTTGGAAAATTTCCAGCAACCAACATGTGTAATCACACCAACCAAAGTGGGTCCCACCCATAAATTTAATAAAAATCATTTTATTTTCCGAAACTTCAACAATTCATAGAAAATAGACCGTTTATCAAAAAAATACGAATTTTATGTCCATTTACTGAAATCAATTCTCTACAACTTTGTAGTTTTGAGTTTTTCCAAATTCCAAACCAAAATATCCGAAATTCACAAACGGATGATTTTAATACTTCTAATCAACCAAAAACCGATAAAACACCTCAAAGATTAATTCTTTCAATCATAACCATATAAAATAAATAAATCCATCATTTATATCAAATAAATATTTTATTATCATATAAATCAATAATTAATTATTCACAAATAATATTACTGAATCACAATTATGACAACCAAAGTAGCTTCCCAAGAAAGAAGGGCTTTCCAATAAGGATTTCTCCTTCTTTGGCGCAATTAGGTGACCAAACCTCTCCTTAGATGTAACTTTCTAGACATTGCTAATAATGTTATCTCGATAATATTATTCAAATAATATGAATTATTGATCCGATAATGGAAAATATCATGCAAAGTTGACAACAATAATAATATAAATATCAACGCAAAGAATTATTGAATCAATAAAATAAAATAATGACCGATAATTTCTGTAACAATTATTGAGTAGTGTCTTCTTCACGCATTTAATCAATAATTCAACAATCTTGTGTAATATCGTGTCTTCTTGTGCAACCAAGCATACATCAGATTTAACCACCGGAGTAACCCAATAGTGTTAACGGTAATAATTCTGCCGTTATTTATAAAACTCAATCTTTGTCGTTTTCTTTCATCCAACCGCTTTTTTCAGTTATGGGGCCCATGAATGGTCGCTGCTGCCGTCGCATCGAATATTCCCGAGCCAAGAAGAATATTCCACGACCAAACGAATATTCTCGACAAAATGAATATTTTAATAACAACTTGTTTATTTTACAAAAATTGCACATTTCACCCATAACCAAAGCATTATATCAAATTACCACTTTATTAATCAAGAATAATAATTAGAGGAAATTGATTTTATTTATAAAAAGTTGGGGTCTTACAATCTCCCTCCTTATGAAATTTAGATCCTCGAAATTGACGACGATCTCTGTGTGTATCAAAAAGATGAGGATACCTTATTTTCATTTTCGACTCCAACTCCCACGTCATTTCCTCAATAGCATGGTTCCTCCACAAAACCTTAACTTGTGGTATAATCTTGGTGCGTAGGACATGTTCTTTTCCTATCCAAGATCTTAACAGTACCTCTTCGTGACGTTAAATCTTTGAATATCTCAAATGCGTTCTAACGCAATAATGTGGTTTGGATCTTTCACATATTTCTGAAGCATAGATATGTGAAAAACATTATGAACACGAGACATGTTTGGAGGTAACACGAAGTACATAGGCTACGTTTCCTATGGTCAAGAATCTCAAATGGACCAACAAACCTTGGATTGAGCTTTCCTCTTTTCCCAAATCTTGTAACTCCTTTCCATGGAGCAATACGTAACAATACATGATCTCCAATATTAAACTCCACGTCCTTTCTATGAAGATCAGCATAACTCTTTTATCGATCTTGTGAGGTTTGAATACGTTGTCGAATCATTTGGATCTTTTAAAAGTAGTCATGCGTATTTAATTCGGTTCCAACAACGTTGCTTCTCCCACCTCATCCCAAAGATATCTTTGAGAACGACATTTTCGTCCATACAACGCCTCAAATGGAGCCATGCCTATACTTGCTTGATAACTGTTGTTGTAAGAGAATTCCACCAGTGGCAAGTACTTATCCCAACTTCCTTTGAAATCTAGAACACAGAGTCTTAATAGATCTTCAAGGGTTTGAATAGTTCTCTCTCGATTGTCCGTCTGGTTTGAGGATGGTATCTTTGAATCAATCAGAATAAATGCGTGCCCATAGCTTTCTCGCAAGCTAACCCAAAATCTTGAAGTGAATCTTGGGTCACGATCCGAAACTATGGATCTTGACATGCCATGCAATCGCACAATCTCATTCACGCACATACTAGCAAGACGTTCAAGGAATAAGTTTCTCGTATCGGCAAGAAATGAGCAGACTTGGTTAATCTATCAACAATAACCCAAATCGCATCTATGCCTTGAGAAACCTTGGGAAGACCTGTAACGAAATCCATAGTAATGTGTTACCACTTCCATTAGGAATCTCAAGTGGTTGCAATGGACCTTTTGGCATTTGATGCTCTACTTTACACGTTGACAAGTTAAACACCTCGAGATAAACTCCGCGATCTCTCTCTTCATATTGTTCCACCAAAATGTATGTCGAATATCATGATACATTTTGGTACTCCCAGAATGGATTGCAAACGGGGTGTTGTGTGCCTCCATCATGATTCTATGCTTCAAGTCAAAATCGTTCGAAACGCAAAGTCGAGAGTTGAATCGAAGAATTCCTTCTTCATCGATTCTTGCTTCCGGAATAGCTCCTTTTTGCACTTTCTTCTTCATACATATCAGCCCCAGGTCCGTAGCTTGAGCAGCTTTAACTTTATAGATTAAATTCGGTTCTACTCGTATATTCGCCATCATCACGTGGGTACCTAGAGTTTTCATCTCCATCTCTATTATTTGTAAGTTATACGAAATGAGTCTTTGACAATATCGCATCAGACTCGTGATCAGTATACGATCTTCTACTCAACACGTTAGCTACCACGCTCACTTTTCTAGGATGGTATGGTCAGAACATGTGCCGAAATGAGTCTCCTCTTGAGTTCTTCGAAGCTTTTCCCACATTCCTCGCTTCATTCGAATTTTGTATCTCTACGAGTCAATTTGAGTTAATGGAGTAGCGATTTGAGAAAATCTTTCCACGAATCTTCGATAATAACCAACTAAGCCTAAAAAGCTACGTATTTTTATCATCGACTTAGGTTGCTCTCAATCGTGACTCATATCCCAATCTTGGATAAGACATCACAATAACACCTATCGCTTTACTACTCGCTTACGAATATGGCGTCCCCTACGGAGAGTTTGGCTTCGATGCATTCCACAAAGGAAGTCATAAGATAGAGGCTCTCAGATCAACTTCTATAGTTGGGTTTTTAACTCAAGTTCAATAGAGCCATTCGATATGAGATTTTAGAAATGGGTTTTGTCTAGGATTTAAAGTCGATACAAATTTAATATCACGCCTCGGGAGTAGGCAAGAAATTCTTCAGAAATACGTCAGGAAAATTCACTAACAACAAAAATATCATTCAAATCGACGATTATTGTTCAAGTCCATAACATGGCTAAGAAAGCTTGACATTCGCTTTTTCAATAAACAAATAGCTTTGTGGTTTAGTGGTTTGAATTGCATGTATGACAGTTGGTTAGAATATGAAAACTAACAAACTTACGAAAACAATCAATTTTGGCATAATGAGTGGTTAACCAATCAATTCCTAAAATCACATCAAAAGTAAGTATCTTTAAAGAGATAAGATCAACAGTAATGTGATAGTGCCAACTTGGATCATGCAAGATTTATAACCGTAGATGTAACGAAGGTTTCACCCAATGGAGTTTCAACAGATAGATCAAAATCTAATTTCTCCCGAGTCAAGTTTAAACGTTGAGCACAAGGCGGAGAGATAAAAGAATGGGTAGAAGCCCAGATCTCAGTAAGGTATAAACTTCGCAAGAATTCAAGATTAGCTTACCCGTGATCACCTCGTTTGGGTTCCTCACGTTTTGGCGACCACGATAAACGCTTCTTCCAGAACTCAAGTGATTTCGACTTATCCGGATGACCCTTGGAATCACCACTCCTCATTGAACTTGGTTTTATTTATAAGACAATCTCGAGCGATGTGGCCTTCCTTTCCACAGTTGTAACATACCTTGGATTGTTGTGGGCGGACAATGATATGTCCCTCCTTCCCGCATTTGTAACATCTAATGGCAAGGTCGTTCTCCTCCCCTAGAATTTGTTGTTGGTCTTTGGTCGATGTCTTCCCGTCGTTGTTGAATCTCCTCTTTCGAAATTTCCACTGACTCACCTCCTATTATCATGTCCACGATTACCACCGAGTGGTTACCGCTTTGTCCATATTCTTTCCTCCTCATTTGGTTATCATCGTTCGATGATTCATCGCCACCGATATGACCACTGTTGTGGTCCCTCGGTTGAGTATACTCACTATCTCGGTCTAATAATTGAGCCTTGTTTACAACATCTGAATACAGAGAAAATTTATGAGATATAAGGTATTGACGAATCTCGGGTTTTAGACCTCTCAGAAACATCCGCGTCATACGTTCATCATTCTCCACCAAATGAGGTGCAAACTTGGATAACTCTGCGAACTTTGCCTCGTACTGAGACACCGTCATGTTGTTCTGTTCGAGTCTAATAAACTCTACCTCCTTCATACGACGAATACTTTCTCGGAAAGTACTTGTCATTGAACGATTCTGAAATCTTTCCCAAGACATGTTGAGTGCATCCGGTGGAGTACGCCTTCATGATTCCTACCAAGAATCGCTTCACCACGAAACATAAAGGTGGCGAATGGAACCTTCTATTCCTCCGTGCATCCCAAGACATCAAATATCTTGGTAATTTGCTTGACCACGTTTACGCTTTGATCGGATCCGCTTTCCATGGAAATCTGGTGGTCCCAACTCCTTCGAATCTTGCTTGGTTGTGATGCATCGGCGTTGATATCATTTCCACCGTATTTTGTCACGAGTCTCCTCGTCTCGATTTTTGCATGAATCGCAAAAAGCTCCTAAACATTCCATCATTCATCGTTTGCTCGATAAGTGTTGTTCTACAGGAGGAATATTGTCTTCTTCCGCTTGCACGTTCTCCGGTTTTGTGACTAAAGGTTGTTCCACGCCTCATAAACTCCATTGTTAACGTTCTCGCAGACCATTCTTAAAATCGCCATAAAACAAGGGTTAATTAAACAAATTAACATGTCATATAATATTCTATATAATGACGACCAACAAATAAGCTTAGGTAGGACACACTTAGTGAAGGATTTACTCGTCTCTCCCTCCTAGTTCTATTCCCCGATCTCCGCCAGGAGATCATATCTCTAAGCTCGATACCTCATCTTGACACACCCAAAAAAATAGGTATACAACACCCCATTCGAGTCGCCAAATACATGGTACATAAAGCAAACTACAACTTCAATAATACAAATGTCGTATGAAATACGATAATACATCTTGTGAGTTTAAATACAAATATTGTCTTCTGACAATATCCACACGCAAATAAGTCCTCATTACAATTATTCAAACACTATTTTATAAAAATAGTGAGGATCGCTAAAACATCTTCCTAGAACCATCACTCCATACCCGACTCGATCCTCTGCTATGTTCTCACCTCCCGAGAAGAAAATGGAACAAAAAGGAAAGGGTGAGCTCAACTAGCCTCAATAAAGAATATTATGACTAAGATAATATACAACAAATTATCGTTAGTCTTCAACAGAAAAAGTCGATAAAATATAATGAGCAACAAGTTTTAGATCAACAAATGCAAAAAAAAAAAGAATCCATTAGAAAAGTCACGTAGAGAATGAATTCTACTATCTTCTAAGATTTAAAAGTCCATCATCAATATTTTATCCTCAGAATAACAATCAATATTCATCTTTGCACTACTGTGCCAAAGATATTCATTTAAATCACCGATCGGTCATGTTCATCTCAACACTGTTCATCTTCAGACTACTGGGCCAAAGATATTGATCGATTAATCATTCATCTTTGCACTGGTGCCAAAGATATTTGATGAGTATCATCATTTAGGACTGAGGATGATGAAAAATATTTTTTTAAAGAAACGAATCCAGTGAAACAAAATGACAAGGATTAAGGATTAAAGATTCGTACTTTAATTTGTCCAAATTCAAAAATACTCCATAATAAATAATTATGAGCCAAACTTCAAGAATGAAGATCAAAACATGGATACAATCAAAGCTAGTAACCATAATAGACATTTTGGACAAAAAGGAGAATTTTCATTTTTCTATTGAATAGTGTGAGTGATTCGTGAATAGTCTTCATATCGTGAATAGTCCAGTATACGTGAATAGTAACCTCGACACAACAAGTTCCAAATTTGATAAAAAGTTCAACCAATATTTTGGCATAATGATATTGAAGAAAATAATACCATTTACGAAAGAAATAACATCCCTTACCTCAAAATAACCGCATTTCGATTGAATTTTGGTATAGTCTTTGTGAAACTCGCGACAGTATAGCAACACTCAAAGTATACTTACAAGAAATACTCGATAATATAAAGAGAGAAGAGAGAAAACTTGTTTTACGGTGTGATTTTCAATTCTAACTTAGCCCTCTATTTATAGGAAAATCTTAGAACGCCAAAAGAGACTAAAATAATAAAATATTAATATTTTAATTCAAACTTCCTACGCATGCTTTGTTAGGCCAAGACCAGCCACCACCTTGGAAAATTTCAGAGCCCACATGTGTAATCACACCAACCAAAGTGGGTCTCACCCATAAATTTAATAAAATCATTTTATTTTTGAAACTTCAACAATTCATAGAAAATAGACCGTTTATCAAAAAATACTGAATTTTATGTCCATTCACTTTGAAATCGAATTCTCTACAACTTTGTAGTTTTGAGTTTTTCCAAATTCCAAACCGAAAATATCCGAAATTCACAAACGGATGATTTTTAATACTTCTAGTCCGACCAAAAACTGATAAAACACCTCAGCATTAATTCTTTCAATCATAACCACATAAAATAAATAAATCCATCATTTATATCAAATAAATATTTTATTATCATATAAATCAATAATTAATTATTCACAAATAATATTACAGAATCACAATTATGACAACCAGGCCGTTCCCAAGAAAGAAGGGGCTTTCCAATAAGGATTTCTCCTTACTGGCGCGCAATTAGGTGACCAAACCTCTCCTTAGACAGAACTTTCTAGACATTGCTAATAATGTTATCTGATAATATTATTCAAATAATATGAATTATTGATCTGATAATGAAAAATACTGTGCAATGACAACAATAATAATATAAATATCAACGCATCAATTATTGAATCAATAAAATAAAATAATGAACAGAATTCATCGTAACAATTATTGAGTAGTGCCTTCTTACGCATTTAATCAATAATTCAACAATATCATGTAATACCTGGTGCTATCTTGTGCAAACCACGCATATTATTGTATTTTAACCACCGTGTAACCCAATGAGTTAACGGTAATAATTTACGTAGTTATTTATAAAACTCAATCTTTGTCGTTTTCTTTCATCCAACCGCGATTTTTCCGTTATGGGGCCCATAAATGGTCGCTACCTGTCGCATACGAATATTCCCGACAATAAAGAATATTCCACTACCAAACGAATATTCCCCGACAAAAATGAATATTTTAATAACAACTTGTTTATTTTGCAAAAATTGCACATTTCACCCATAACCAAAGCATTATATCAAATTACCACCTTATTAATCAAGAATAATAATTAGCGGAAATTCGATTTTATTTATAAAAAGTTGGGGTCTTACATACCTAACATAGATTCCACAACCTCCTACTGCTCGAGTAACTGCATGAAACTCAGCTGCATTATGTTTGCTCTGAAAGTTGTTGAAAGATCAAGTTAAAAGCCAGAATTGCTAAAACTAAGTATGCATACACATTAAACACCACGTCATACATAGAACATGTCCCAATCCGGGACAACTACTTCACCAAATAGTATGCTGTTATAAGCCACAGCAGCAATGTGCAGTGTCTGAGTTTTTGGGTTTTGTGGGTAGTAGTCATCAGATACTCGTGTAATGGCACTTGTTTTTTGAGCTGCAACATAAACAAAAAACTAATGTCAATACTTTCCTTTCAATTGGCCGTAAGACATATCTTTCAAACTAGAAGCAGAAACGGATAGTATCAAACTAAAAGATTACAGGCTGAGATGCAATAGTGCTTATTCTATTGGATAATGAAAAAGAACAGTACATATAAGTCGGATCCTTTAAATGACACATAAATTTTGGCAGTTCTAGTTTAGATGCTCAAATTCTAATGAAGCGATTCTCACCACATGCTTTTCACTAGTATAAAAAAGGAAATCTGATAAATTAGCTGTGCGTATATTATTATTTCATGGCGCATTTCACCAAATCTATCTTCTATCAGAATATGTACCCAACTTAAGTTGATTGAGTTCTGATTGTTATATCATGCAAATGAAGAATTGGATTAATGCACTGTTGGGGCCTAGTTCAATATTTAAATACCACATGCACCTCATATTATTTCACCAATCAGACCTTATCGTAAATACTTAATTGCATTCAACATGTTAATTTCCTCTGTCTATGATGTGAAGTCGAGCTAATTCTCAAAGCATCAAGCTTTTCATAATGCTTATTCACCTATTAGATTATTTCAGCTGCAAACTCAGAAATGAACTTTAGTAGGACTTCAAAAGCTACATACTTGTACATGGAATCCGTGCTCTGACCCATGCAGCATATTATGCTATTATCCTGAAAATTTCTGGCTATGGACTTCTCCAAAGCTTGTTGGAAATGCCTCGTAAGTGAGACTCGTCCTCCTAAACCAGTCTCTACAGTTTCCAGTATGTTCTGTACATCAACTTTTACTCCATCCACATTCTGTGATACCAGATAACTGTGCAGATCCTCATAAAATTCGACTATTTTGGATGGATCAATTATTCCAACACCATACTTCTCCATTGAATCCATAGCTCCGTCCCTCTGATGTTCCAGATTCCCAGATGATTGTACTGGGAATTTTAGTTTTGGATTATACTTTTTAGTTCCAGGAGCATCTGGATGAAGTCCACCCCAGTATCCCATCAGTGCATGCCATACATAGACGTACCTGAAAAACAAGACGGAGAACATAACAAAATAAAACTTCTAGTTTATGAAGTTGGAAAAAAAAAATTCTGAGACTTTCATCGAGAATATCATCAAGATTTAAGGTGCATGAAGCCACAGGTGGTTTAAATGGCACTCATGGATAAGTCATTCCAACCAACCTTCTGTTCTAAAGCCTCGAGACATTTAAGAATAGAACGGAAAGAAATGAAATGAAGCTGGAGGGGAGGGGGAATCACATACTTTAGGTCAAAACTCTTCTTTATCTCTGAAACAAAATCCTTAAGACCACTTGGTGCGTGCTTCCAGTCTCATTTTCTGGCTTCCGGAACTTGCTATTTTCTTCTATGCTGACTAATCTGGCACCAAACCTGCAGTTTGATATTAATATTGTTAGAGGGTATACATATCATCTCTTCATTAACAAGAATAGCAAAAAACCGAGCTTATTGTGTCCCTTCAACAAAGGGCTCGCCTTCTTTCTGGAATTCATTTGTTGTACTTTGCCAGCCATCATCAATTAACAAAAACCTTGGTGGAGTTCCTCCTTCAGATAAGCTGAAATAGAAACAAAAATAAATGCCATTCTCCGTGCAATTATGTGTGTATCTTACAATGCGATGAATGAGGCTATCAAAGTTGTAGCTATGCAATTTGTTTGACCTCTTTTGTAAGATCTCTAGTTACGAGGCCAGTATGTCCTGATACTACGGGAAGTGCAAGGTCAAAATACAAAAACAAATAGTTCTGGTTTCATTTACCCAAAAAATTATCAATGTTTCTGCGTTCAAATGGATGATTTTGGAAAGGATAAGGTTTCCTTTCTACTTTTACAGTTACATATGGGATTCATTTTCAGCCTATACACCAACTATAGATTGAGATAAAACACACTGTTGAGTTGAGTTGAGTTGAGTTCTGATATCATAATTTTGCAGATGGTGTGCACTTTTTGTAGGGACTGGTAAAACCAAACTTTGCTGAAAGTATTTTAAAGCAAGACAAATGGAGCATATAGATTGAGCTAATATTAACCTTTTTAAGCCATCTCTGATTCCTTGAGGATTAACATCGAAGTAGAAAGCATCCCAGGTGCACCAGCCAAACCAATCTAGAATTCCAGGCATCTGCATCAGGGAAGCAAGAGAAGTTGTTACTTGAGGTGCAATAATGAAATATCACCAAATGAACTTAATAGGAAATCGACTTTCCTGTTTGCTTTCTCGAACTGCAAATTTTCCAGTGTGCTTCTCCAAGATCCTACACATTCGATAAGAAGCCAATAACCAGTTCAATGGAAAGAGACAATCCGAGACTCCTTGAAATTCATAATATCATGCAATTCAAATTCAAGCCTACGGCTAGAATATTATCTACTTCATCAAACTTGTACTTTTCTCAGAGGGCCCACCTACTTCATTGATTCCTTCATCAGATCAAATGGATTGCTTCCGTAATTCACAAAAACTGCTTTTAGCAACTCTGATGCAACTACAGCAGGGTCACCTATTAAATGCATTAGTAGCTCATATCATTAGGCTAAGTTAGACATATCAGTCTCATTAATCAAAACAAATAGAATGCAAAACAACTGAGGAACTATTACCAGTTTCAGCACATACTTGGAGCTCATTCGTCGAGTTCCCTTGCATGCTGCTTCTAAATGCACCATCTAACACGGGCAAGAAAACGACATAATTAGATTCCTCACCAGAAGGTTTCTGATCCCTTGCTTCCATCAGCAACATCTGAGTCTCGATGGGAATATCACTTGCTGAATTCCCAAATCTGGGTATAACCCACCATATTTTAAATCTAAACAGACTAAGCAGTCGCGTATCCCTGCATGCATTGCATCACCCACACCGCGCACTTTCATCATTAATATTCTACTACGCGTACAACTTCATTAGTAAGTAATGTGGTTAATTAGGACTTGCTTACTCGAGTTCACCGAGCTTAAACACATGGCGACAACTGCTGTGAGTGGAAGTGGCGCCAAGGAACAAAGACGAATTAGTCCACGGGGTCACCACCACATTATCCGGTATGCCCTTTAAGGCATGGTAGCCATCAAAGCTAAGAACACCATCTTTCACCACAGGCTTTGTTTTAAGGAAAATGGAATGTTTCCATGTCTTTTGGGGTTGTGCAGAACCAAGTGCAATTATCTTTTGATTAAAATGGACATGGAGTTGCAGAGGTTTCGGAGCTGGTGGTGATAATAATATCACCATGCTCATGGTGGGGTTTTGATCGATGTTTTGGAGTTCTTCAACAACTTGGAACCTTTATAAAGGTTATTTAGACAGATATATACATATATTTACTTTTAGTTGGTGACCACATTTTATCCAACTAGCTGTAGTACGAGTATAATCTTTGTCATCTCTGATCATCTCATCTCATCTTCTGCAATCTACACAGGTAAGATATGTCCTCTCATTTTTCTTGGGACCCTTCTACCCCTATAACTTTAGGCAAATGACCGTCTTAGGTTTCTGATAAATATCTGTACGACCGTTGATGGTTAGTAATAAGATGACACTAGTAATAAGATGACCGTTGATGTATATATACACACACACACACACTAGTGCACCATCTTTTTCACTCAGTTTATAGAACTCATTTTTCATACAGTTCCATGCATCCAAGAACAAGAACAATGTAATGAAAAGACCTGTAAGTTAATAGGTACTTTTCATGCTTATGTGGGTAATTAAAGTCTTTTATTTTTAATTTGGCTAATTAAAGTGTAATTAATCAATACATACGAGAAAAATATGAATTTTTATGACAATAAATTGGGAGTAAATTATATCCACAAACTAAATCTCTTTCTTCCATTTTAATTAAGATTCCAAAAACTATCCTAATGAATAATCTATAGCAAGAAATAGCTAAAAAATTGAAAGCTTACTCTAACTGCTGCTCTTTTACTTTTCCCTATTTATCTGTTATCAATAATAATGCCCTAAAGTTCAGCTGGTGCTGCTGCCACTACAATAGGACTCCTCACATTGTGCTTTCCATCTGACCATAACAACTCCCCAAAAACAGAACCCTTCTTCACTCTACTTGTCTTTGACAATTCTAGAGTGAGCTTGAAACTCTTCTCTTCATCACTCTCGTCAAACGTTAGAGTGGAGGGCTGGACAGAAACCGAAACTCCCAGTGGCTGACGAACATGAGCTGCATACGTTCCCGGGGTGCCAACATTCTTCAATGTACGGCTAACTGTGACCGTGCTAGAGAGTTTACTATAAGGAACAGTAATGGAAGGGTAGTTGAAGTTCAGGAGACTGAAATGCTTGGGACATTCATAAGGGCCCTCCGAAAACTTCCCCACTAATGTGCTGTTGTAACCACTGCCACAAAGAAAGTCCAGGTAATCATTGATACTTAAATCGTAGACCAAGCCTGGATCCATGGCACGATTTGGTCGAATATGTCCAGCCCCATAACTAAATGGTGTTGCCTTAACTTTGAAGCTGTCACGCATTGGATTCACGGTGTTGTCTCTTGTTCTGGCTGTAGAAAATTAAAGTAACAACTTAATACGCTTATTGGAGAATTTATAAACAGAATTTTTTTAGCATATGATTTTCTTACCTGTAGTCATGATTGCAGATCTAATGGCAGCAGCACTCCAGTCAGGGTGGAGTTTCTTGAGTAGGCCAACAACTCCAGAAACATGAGGGCAAGACATTGAGGTGCCGGATAGGATATTAAACGGAGTCGTGGTATCACCACCGCTGGCGCTTTGTGCTTCAGAGAATGCTGCTATGATGTTTACTCCTGGTGCAGTAATATCCGGCTGAATGGATAAAAACCCAAAATTAATGACATTGTTTGGTTACAAAAATGATGATAGAAAATTAAAAGAAGCACCATCCACAAAAAGGGAGGGGGAAAAAAAAGCAGCATTGAGTTCCTTTTTTATTAATTAAACCTTGAGAATTTCTGGTGTAATTGTGTTTGGACCCCTGGAGGAGAAATTGGCCATGACCGGAGCAGGCGTCTTGCCCAGTTGTGAATGAGGAGGAGTAATATATCCCTTGGATCTCTGTCAAAATTATTATTATTATTGTAATGGTAATTTAGAAATTAATGGACTAGTAAAATAAAATTTTGGAAGTCAGAACAGAGGAGAGGAGAGAATTACTTGGTAGAATTGAGGTAGGCATAAACTGCAAGACCATCATGGTAATTGATATGGGACGCGGGAAGGATATGAGGATCAGCAGCAATATCGTTACCATTGGCCTTATCGTTGCAGAGAATCATACCAACAGCACCAGCTATATAAGAGTTTTTGCTTTTCTCCATTCTCGCAATATCCCCCCTAAGGCAGACCAATATCTTACCCTTCACCTTATCAGGATTTAAGGTTCCTGCCTTACAGAGCTTCCTGTATATATATAATTCTAGCATTTCAGAAACTAATTATTACATGTAGTAGAAGAAAAGAAAAAGAAAAAGCTCTTACGCTTCGTTGGTGGATGAGTTGGCAGCTTTAGCATCTGCTGCATTAATAAGTGGATAAAATTTATCATCTGGCATGGGTTTACTAAGGCTTTCTCCCTGGAATCACAGGAAAACACACGCACAAAATAAACTAGAATCTGGATTAAAAAAAAAAAGGAACATTAGAAATGACATTTGACAGAATATTGAAGTACCTTTAGGCGGTCTCCATTATTGAGTAGAACATCAGCAGAGAACTCACGATCAATGGTGCTTGCTCCAACAGTTATTATCCATGGTGCAACATTTGTCACACTTCCCTCATCTGGCCCAGAATTCCCGGCAGAACATACCACCACAATACCATTTTTGACAGCATGGAATGCCCCAATAGCAATGGCATCATCAAAGTACTTAGATGGGGCGCCGCCAAGGGATACTGAAAGAACATCGACGTGATCATGGATGGCTGAATCAAAGCCTTTCATGATATCGGCATCATAGCATTCGCCACTGTCATTGACCGGAGGCCAGCACACCTTATAAGTAGCCACTCGAGCTCTAGGCGAACCCCCTTTTGCTGTACCACTCGTGAAATTGAAAACACTGGCTCCAGCAACAAAATTTCCACCAGCAGTTGATAGTGTGTGAGTTCCATGTCCCGCAGTGTCGCGAGCGGTGTCCATAGAAGAATTTGTTCTCCCTACAGAATTACGAAACGCTTTGTTGAAGTACCTGGCTCCAATAAGTTTCCTGCAAAATTTTATATAACAACTAAGCCAGTAACAAACAAGCACCATCGCTAGTTTTACTTATGTGTATTCTACCGTAGAAGTACTCTTTCCGTTCCAAAACTAGAAATAAATTTCTAAAACAATGGCTTGTATAAAAAAAACTTTTTATTTTTTCAAACAAATCTCTAAAATATATTAGAAAACACCACTTTATAGTCTAGAAATAGGAATGTATCTATAATTTTTTTGAAAAAAATTAATAAAATTATCCCTGAAAAACAGGTGGTAAATTATAATTATTGATACAATCCAATAAAGATAATAGAGATTTTGATTTATCTAGTTCACTTGGGACCTGTTCGGGAATGACTTATTTTAAAATGATTTATTATAAGTTGATTTATAAGTTGGTTTAAGTTTTTTCTTATAAATTAAGTTAAAACAAGTTCTAAAAGTGTTCGGCTCATAAAGACTTTTAAGTTAAATAAATGTAAAGATTACTAAAAATGACATTAATAAAAAGAGAGACAAAATAGACATTACATTCGGTCAAACTAACTTATATTTTAAAATGACTTATAAGTTTGTTACTTATTATTTTTGACTTATAAGTCAAAAAATAAGCAACAATTTAAGCTACAAACGAACACCCACCCAACAATAGAAAAACAAACTTAAAAATCAACTTAAAAGTTGGAATAAGTGAACGCTATTTTTGCAACTTATAAGCCTTTATTCTTTCAATTTATTATTCTGATATTCAGATAGGGAATTAGTGAACGATATTTTTGCAAATTTAAGTTCATCCATATATATTAAAAAAAATGAAAAGAGAACATACTTATTGCAATGTACTCCGGTATTCTTATGACATTTTCCGTTCCACTTTGCCGGAACCGGCCCATATCCTTGGTCGCTGAAGCTCTGTGATTCAGGCCAAACACCTATATATATAATAATAATAATTGAGTTTTATGGGGAAATTAAAAGCCTAATTAATTTGATAAATAAATAAATTACCAGTGTCAAGATGTGCGATGATGACATCTTCCCCAAATCTGGCCTGCTTCCACAATGAAGTGCGGTGAATGACGCCATTCTTTTCCAGGTTCAGAAAATTCCATGAATCGGTTGTGTGTAATTCTCTCGCTTTATCCAAAAAAACCGATACAACATCCGGATGCTCTATATATATATATATATATATTTGTCAAAAAATAATAATAATAATAATAATAATAATTATATGTGTAAATTATGAATTGAGACTGGCATAAAACATATATACTTGCAATATTTGCTGCATCCTCCTCTTCAAGAATAGCAGCAAACCCGTTGATATGGTTTTTGTACGAGTAAAATACGGCGTCTCTAGCCTTTTCCGTGCTGCATCAATTAGTAAACATTTATTTTATTTTCACCAACACCATAATTCCCAAAAATATATATATATATATATATATATATATATATATATATATATATATATAAACTAGTATTTCATTAATCAAATCAAATAAAGTCACATCATTTTTAAATTTTAGCCCAAAAAAAATAATAACGTGAAACTCTTTTTGTGAAAGTGAGAATATATATATAATTATAATATTTTTTTATTAAAAAATTCTTAAATATACTTTTAAATTGTTAATAATAATTTTATATTCTAGAACGTAAAGGAGTGCATGAGAAAAAAATATAAAACTCAATAAAATTAATCTGCCAAGTGAAAATATACATATTATTATAAATTTGTATATATACGAAATTACAGACCTCCCCAAAAAAGAGCCAAGAAATTCGTGGTGGGAATCTACAACCCGTTGATCCAGCTCAGCCAGATTCAATCCATGGTCATGCGAATGTACTCCCAAGTACACTATATATGGCTGCCAATGCAAATTAATTAATTAATTAAGCACGTGCAATACACGAAAAATAATCACATGAATAATTAATACTATTATATAAAAAAAACCCCTTAATTTCACCACATATATATATATATATATATATATATATATATATATATATATATATATATATATTTAGGATTAAGTGCAGAGATACTTTATCTTACTCACCCGTGCTCACTAATGATGATTGATCTTAACGATTTGTTCGATCAGACGGTTCTTTTAGCGACGCTAAATGTTGTCCGTCGCTAAAAGTATATAAACGACGATTTGTATAAGATGAAGCAAACACGGCAAATTCCGTCGCTAAAGAGGATGAGCACGGGTGAGTAAGATAAAGTATATTACTTGATCATCTCTCTCTCTATATATATATATATTGGAAAATGTGCACAAATAAGAGTACAAAAGCGTGTAAGTTCTAAATATACACAATTTATAAATCATACTAATGATAGTAGAGAGTAATTTTGGTATCAGTATATATATATATATATATATATATATATATATATATATATATATATTTCTCCAAAATGAACCTTAAACAATCTAAACCAAAAAACGACAAATCGGTTATAGCGATGATTGGTCAAAGTTGACATTGTTACGATTTGACAGATTTTAAGATATATATATATATATATATATATATATATATATATATATATATATATATATATATATATATAAGGATCAAGTCATATCTCTTATTTTCTATCCGTGCTCACCCCTTTCTTTAGCGGACGGACCTTCGTCGTTTCTATACTTTTAATGACGGACAACATATAGCGTCATTAAAAGTATAGAGATTTACATTATATATGACCAAAAACCGTCGTCGGGTCCGTCATTCGGGTCCGTCGCTAAATGAGGATGAATACGGGTGAGAAGAAGATAAGTGTATGACTGATTCGATCATATATATATATATATATATATATATATATATATATATATTATAACATGCATGTATGTATGTTATTGATTGTTGAATATTAGTAATATTGATAGATATATTACCTTTTTAATTGCTAAAGCTGAGACTTGAAGAAGGCATATTACTGTAAAGAAAACTGTAAACTTTGAAGATGACATATTTGCTCTTTGCCACCCGATCATCTAGAGTTTAGAGCTGATGTTATATGAAGAGGAACAGTTCTTTTTCCATATATAATGATTCTTCTTCTATATTATTTGTAATTGTAATTTAGAGAAACAAATTAAGATCGATACGAATGAGTTTCGGATTAATATAAAGAAGAGAGGTTCTGTTCTAGTTACTAACAAATACGTACGTACAATATAAGTGTAACAGTCCTAAATTACTTATACTTATAACAGATCGAGGTTTAGTACTACGTACGTAGCAAATAAATAACTTTATTTTTATTTTTTGACACTTGTTTAATATTTATGATTATATGGAAAATCATAAATTTTGGGATATATATATATATTTATTTATATATATATACACACATGCCAGATTACATACATAAGAGGCTATGTCGTGATTTTTTTGAAATTTATGGTGACAGTGGTAAGCAAATGCTTATAGTCGAGTAATAAAGCTATGATTGATTTAAAAAAACCGCCGCTATAATTTAAAAAAATTGTTGTCATAACCATAACGTATGAATATTATTAATACAGTACATTCATTATATATATATATATATATATATTCGATGAATGGATTAATGGCAGAGAGAAAATTATGAGGACTGCTATATACTCCGTATAATATAAATAGTTATATATAGGAATTAAGAAGTTTAGGACTGTCATAATAACATTAAATATTTTTACATAAAAAATTAATATTTTGACATGATCTCTCTTCTCTTATATGAATAATGAGTAGGTCTCATTTTCATGCAGAATACTCTTATAAAAATATTATTTTAACATATATAAATATCAGTTTCCTAACATTATTATTCACATGTAAAATTGTACAATTATAATTATAAAATTAGGAAAAGAGTATAGGAACTAAAATTGAATAATTTGCCTTAAAAAATGTTGCGTGTTACTTGACTTTAAATTCAAAATAATTGTATAAAAATACTATACAAGAATTTAGAAAAATTGAGGGAGAGAGGGGGAGAAGTTAAGATTTGAGTTGAAGAATAGTGGAATATGAAATTCTCTCCCTCACTATTTCAAACTATAAAATAAATTGAAAGTTAATATGATATATTTTCAAATGAGATGATTTATTAAAAATTATGAAATAATAAATAATACTAATTTTAGATAGTTTATAATATTTATTATTGTATTGACAAAAATTAAAAATATATGAATCTATGTCAATTTTGAATTTAAAAATATTTTAAATTAATTTTAAAAAATTAGTAATAATTTTATATTTTAAAACGAAAAAGTATTTGTTATTTCTCAAAGGCACAATATAGATTTAGAAGGGGTTGGATAGATCTTTAAAAATTCTTTCATAGTTACTTATTTGAGAAATATCAAATAATTAATTAATCAAGATTATCTATACGCAGCGAAATATTAGTTTGAAAACTTCCCTTCAAGATTTACTTAAAAATTTCAACTCTTAAACAAGCTTTATGAATGATCAAACACATAGCAGATATATCATTTATATATGACAAGTAAATAGCAGAATGTAAAGGACATAAGAGGTTTTAAGTGGTTTGGAGACTGAACAACTCCTACTCCACTCTTCTACTCAACGAGTAGGATTTCCACTAAAGGATTCGGCCACCAAGACCAGGACACCTTGCCCTTATCAAGCCCAACAAACTTGGCTATTTTAGTCTCAATAGACAAGGACACAAAGATCTCTTCAAGCCCAGCATACTTGGCTATTTTAGTCTCAACAGACAAGGAAACAAAGACCTCTTCAAGCCCAGCAAACTTGGATATTTAGTCCCTAAAAGAAGGATCCTCTGACCTTATTTCGGTCATAAAGACCAGGATCCTCTGACCCCAACTTGGTCCTCAAAACCAGGATCCACCGACCCTTCTTCCTGTTGTAGAGGTGTGGTTGAGGTGTTGCTAAGATGACTTGAATGTTCTTCGTCTTATGGTACTTAGCAGCATTGTTGATTATCTTCTTGATGTGTGTTAAACTCTATTGATGAAACTTAGTTCCTTCTGATTGTCAACAACTCTTTATGATCAATGTTGATGTGTTGCTAAGCTATTCACTCAAGCTCTTCATCTTTTGTGCTTAGCAGCTTTGAACAATCCCAAAATCGTAAACTCGTGTTCCACATCTTTAACTTGTTGATTCTGAGTGTTCTTGATGAACCGTATAATTAATGGAGCTTTGAGATTATTCTTCTGATTAACCACTATTAAGTCATCAACATCAACTGCATGACTTTTTTATATTTGAATCTTCAGTTCTGCCATCTCCTCCACTTTCTTGTCTCTGCAGCTCTGGCATATTTTCTCTGAAGCTTCCTAGCTCCCCGAATTTTTGACTCCTTGACATGTCCTCATCAGCCTCTTATTATCTGATGAGGTGCTGCCAAGATTATCTCGTTAATCTCCTTCCCTTTTGACTTGGCAGCTATGAACATTTCTTTGCTCGTATAGTTGTCCTTACTCTACACTCTCTCAGCTAGATGTTCATCTCTGATGATGATTCTTCTTAATTATGAGTTGAAGTTTAATGCACATCATCATCTTCATTCTTTTGAATGATAATGTCTTTTATACTTCTCTGAAATCTTCCCGTTGAGAAGTATCTGTTGGAGCATTTAATGCGTAAATACTTTGATATATCTGATGTTGCATTTTTGAGGCTATGTGTCAGTGTACTTTCTGACTTAGGGCTTGTCACATCAGTCAGTATCTCTTCTGACTTTTCAGACAGCTTGCTTTCGGCCAACTAGTCGGTAGATATACCTTTATTTTTTTCAAGAATATATCTTTTGACTTCTTGAGATCATCTTCTTGCAACTTTTCAATTGTCAGTCTTATTGTTAGATCTGATATGAACTCTACGATCTACTGTTGCAAGAGTCGTAGGATTAAGCCTTATGATCGATCTGATCTTTTCTGTTTTTGTACTCTTTTCACCGTTTATAATATAGTGAGGGATGTCGTAGCCTTATGTTCTACAACCTCACTATTACTGAAGTTTTATCTTCTTTTCTGCTTTCTGATTGCTTTATACTACATTGATTTGCTTAGAAGACTCTTCTCAGTCTTTTTGATACATTAGTTGTGACGCCCCCAAAATAGGTATACATCTCCCATTTTGAGTCGCCAAATACATGGTACAGAAAACAACTATAACTTTATTAATACAATTATCATGCAAAATACGACAACACATACTGTGAGTTTAAATACAATATTGTCTTCTAGAAAATATCTACACCCAAATAAAGTCCTTATTATAATTATTGATGCACTATTTTATAAAAATAGTGAGGACTGCTAAAACAACTGTCTAGGACCATCACTCTATACCCCGACTGGTTCCTGCTAGTTCTCGCCTCAGAGAAGAAAAATAGAACAAAAGGAAAAAGGTGAGCTCAACTAGCCCAAGAAGAATATTATGACTAAGATAATATACAATAAATTATCCTTAGTCTTCAACAGGGAAAAATCTGGTAGAATATAATAGACAACAAGTTTTAGATCAACAACTGCAGCGGAAACAACAATTCATTAGAAGAGTTAAGTAGAGAATGAAATCTTCTATTATCAATGAATTTAAAAGGCCATCATCAATATTTTATCCTTGTAACATCAATCAATATACATCTTGCATCAAATATTCATCGTTGCACTACGGGCCAAAGATGTGACGCCCCCAAAATAGGTATACATCACCCATCTTGAGTTGCCAGATACATGGTACAAAATAGAAATACAACTTAATTATACAAACGTTGTGTAAACAATACGACAAAACATAAACTGAGAGTTTAAACAGGAATATTTCCTTCTAGACAATATCCACTCTCAAATAGAGTCCTCATTACATTTATTATCACACTATTTTACAGAATAGTGAGGACTACTAATACACCATCTCGGACCATCACACCGGTTCTCCGACTAGTCCCGCCACGTTCTCATTTCCTTAAGAGAAAAAGTGAAGGAAAGGGTGAGCTCAACTAGCCTAGTAAGAAATATTATGACTAAGATAATGCAGAATAAATTATCATTAGTCTTCAACAGTGTTAAACTGATAAAATACAATAGACATCAAGTTTAACTACAACGGAACATGCAATCCATTAAAAGAGTCAAGTAGAGAATAAAATCTACTATCTTTTATGATTTAAAAGGTTTTTCATCACTTTTATCGCTGTGACTCAGCTTAATAAATAATCCACCTCATCCCTGTACTACGGCCAATGATATTCATAAGTATCACAACCACAAATTATTTATGCACTATTGGCCAAGGATATTCGTGTATTCATCAATGGTCATGATCATGCCAACAACTGTCCATCAATGCACTACGGGCCAATGAGGACTTTTATCACATCATTTATAACATTACGGCCATGATTACAACCGAATAATCCTCGTCATAATCATACCAAGTCCATCTATGCACTTTCTGTGCTACATATGACTTTCAACAAAATATAAATATGAGGATGATGACAATGATATAAGAATTCAATAAAACAAGTTCAAGAATTAATTTATTCAGAACTAATAACGCCCAAATTGTCAACATGATACTTCTTTGTAGAGTAAAATTCAAGAATGCTCGGAAGAATATTTCCACTAAAAGATATTGGATGAAGTTTAAATATCAAGAATATTCCACCAATTTCATGGAGTATAGAAGTCAAAACTTTAACCAACCGAGTATAATAAAGAATGAAATAACAAAAGAAATCACCATGCATGCAGTACTACGATGTATAGATGAAAAGTTATTCCAATGTAATAATAAATAACGGAACCAAAGTCAGCGTAATAATACGCACCGAATGTGATATTCCAAATGTAATAATAAAGAATTGAATAACAATGTAAATCACTATGCATACCAGATTGTGATGTATAAAAGTTATTCCAACGAATAATAATAAATAACGGAATCAGTCCGGCGTGAAACGCATGCACAAGATATTCCAATGTAATAATAAAGATGAGAACCAGTCCGACGTAAAAACATGCATATGATATTCCAATATAATAATAAAAGCGGAACTGTGTCCCCAGATAACGCATGCATGTGATGTTCCAACAAAATAATAACGAATGGAATAACAAATGTAAATCACCAAGTATAGGGTAGAAATCACAGATACAAAGTTATTCCAATGTAATAATAAAGAATGGAATAATGTAAGTTCTCTTCATAAATATGAAAAAATAATACCCCTTACCTTATAAAGAAGAGTACTACCAAGAGGCTGAGGATATACTTGAAGAAACTTGCACTATGCTCAAAGCTTTTTAAACACTAAAGAAATACGCCAAGATAGAAGAATAATTCTCTCTACAGTTTCTCTCTCTAGAGTTTCAGTGAATTCGTAAGAAATAATTAAGGAATGAGCTTCTATTTATAGTAGAATGAATCGAATAAGAATCAATCCATGAACCGGTCCAGATCGATTTACTTTAAACAGACAAATTCAGATTGGTTTACAATAAAATATAATATATTTTATTTATAATCTAATAAAATGAATAACTTTTAAAAAGATTTTACTATACAAACACTACGCAGCACTATGCAAATATACTATACATAATAAAATATAATATATTCTAATTATTGTCTAATAAAACGAATAACTTTATAAAAGTTTTTTTTTTTATATAAAAAGATTTTACTATTAGCTTTAATAAAACGAATAACTTTATAAAAGTATTCATTTTATATAAAAAGCTTTTCTTTTTATTACATTAATAATACTAATAAAACAAAACTTCATCATCATTATTATTATTCACACTATTAATCGACTGTGTCGTTCCTGTGAAAGAGGGCTTTAATAAGGATTTCTCCTATTGGTGCGCAATTAGGTAACCAAACCTCTTCTTGGCAGAACTTCTAGACATCGTTAATATTGCAAATAATAATATTAATAACTATGTCATCTCAATTATTGATTATATAAAATATGGATAATAATTGAATAAAAATGAATGACTTCTCACGTAAGCATCAATAATCAATACCGTGTGCTACTATGCAACCACGCGTATTCCTGTAATTTTAACACCGGGTGTTTCAACAGTTAACGGTAAAACTTTCGCCGTTATTTTCATAAAAATATTTTTGTCATTTTTTCAATCTGACAACAATTTCGTTGTGGGGTCCACTAATGATTGTGCCGTCATACGAATATTTCCTGTTAAAACGAATATTCCCCGACCAATCGAATATTATAAACAACTTGCGTACTTTACAAAATTTCTAAATATTACCCACAACTATAACATTATATCAAATTCATTCCATAATATTTAAAAATGATAATTATAGAAAATTCATCTTTATTCATAAAAGTTGGGGTCTTACAATCTCCCCTTCTTATGAAATTTTGCCCTCGAAATTAGGGTATGTACCTGGTATGTCGAAGAGGTAAGGATACCTTGATTTCATTTCAGATTCTAACTCCCAGGTCATTTCCTCAACATTGTGATTCCTCCATAAAACTTTGACTTGAGGTATAACCTTGGAGTGTAGAATATGTTCCTTCTTATCCAAGTTTTGAACAGGAACCTCTTCATACGTTAAATCTTTCTCTATTTCGTCCGGTTCTAACTCAATAATGTGGTTCGGGTCTTTCACATATTTACGTAACATGGATATATAAAAAACGTTATGAACACGAGACATACTTGGCGGTAAAAGCAAGTCTATAAAGCTACAATTCCCTACCGATCGAGGATTAAAATTGGGCCAATGAATCGAGGATTGAGCTTTCCTCTCTTTCCAAATCTCGTAACTCCTTTTCATGGAGCAACACGTAAAAACACATGATCTCCAATATCGAATTTCACATCTTTTCGATGAAGATCAGCATAACTCTTTTGTAGATCTTGTGAGATTTTTATACGTTCTTGGGATCGTTTGTATCTTTTTCGTGAGTCATACGCACTTAACTCCGGTCCCCCAACAACGTTGCTTCACCCACCTTATCCCAAAGATAACCGAGAACGACACTTTCTTCCATACAACGCCTCGAATGGAGCCATGCCAATACTTGTTTGATAATTGTTGTTGTAAGAAAACTCCACCAATGGTAAGAACTTGTTCCAACTTCCCTTGAAGTCAAGGACACAAGAGTCTTAATAAATCTTCAAGAGTTTGAATAGTCCTCTCTGATTGTCCGTCTCAATCGAGGATGATATGCCGAACTAAATCGTAAATTCGTGCCCATAGCTTTTTGCAAACTAACCCAAAATCGTGAAGTGAATCTTAGGTCTCGATCAGAAACTATTGATACTGGCATACCATGCAATCTTACAACCTCGTTTATGTACATACGAGCAAGACGTTCAAGTGTATAAGTTTCTCGTATAGGTAAGAAATGAGCAGACTTGGTCAATCTATCAACAATGACCCAAATTGCATCCATGCCTTGAGAAACCTTGGGAAAACCAGTAACGAAATCCATGGTAATGTGCTCCCACTTCCATTCTAGAATATCAAGTGGTTGCAATGGACCTTTTGGTACCTGATGCTCCGCCTTGACTCATTGACACGTTAGACACCTTGAGATAAACAACGCTATCTCCCTCTTCATATTGCCCCACCAAAATGTATGTCGAAGATCATGATATATTTTGGTACTCCCAGGATGGATTGCAAACGGTGTGTTGTGCGCCTCCATCATGATTTTATACTTTAAATCGAGGTCGTTAGGAACACAAAGTCCGGAGTTGACTCAAGTATTCCTTCTTCATCGATTCTTACTCCTAAGATAGCACCTTCTTGTACTTTCTTCCTCATATGCATCACCAGTGTCTATAGCTTGAGCAACTTTAACTTTATCGATTAAAGTCAGTTCTACTCGTATATTCGCCATCATCACGTGGATCCCTGGAGTCTTTATCTCTATCTCCATCCTTTGCAAGTCATACAAAATGGGCCTTTGCGTTGACAATATCAGTGACGCCCCCAAAATAGGTATACATCACCCATTCTGAGTTGTCAATACATGGTATAGAAATAACTACAACTTTATTATTACAATAGTAAAACTGTGAGTTTGAATACAAATATTATCTTCTAGACAATATCTATACTCAAATAAATTCTCATCACATTTATTGATACATTATTTTACAAAAATGGTGAGGACTACTAAACAACTCTCTCTAGAACCTTCATTCCATACCCCCCCACTGTACATCGCTATATTCTCGCCTCCACGAGAAGAAAAATGGAACAAAAAGGAAAAGGGTGAGCTCAACTAGCCCAAGAAGAAGAATATTATGACTAAGATAATATACAACAAATTATCATTAGTCTTCAACAGGGAAAAAAAATCTAATAGAATACAATAAACAACAAGTTTTAAATCAATATTCGCAGCGGAAATAATAATTCATTAGAAGAGTTAAGTAGAGAATGCAAACTACTATCTTCTATGTATGAATTTAAAAGTTCATCGCTCATCTTTTATCCCCGTAACATCAATCAATATATATCTCGAATCAAATATTCATCTTTGCACTACAGCCAAAGATATTCATCGATTGGTCATGTTCATCTAAACACTGCTCATCTTGCACCACGGGCCAAAGATATTCATCGAAAATCATTCATCTTTTGCACTACGGTGCCAAAGATATTCAATAATATCATCATTTAAGACTGAGGATGATGAAAAATATTTTTAAAGAAACGAATCCAGTGAAACAAAATGACAAGGATTAAGGATTAAGGATTCGTACTTTGTTTTATCCATGTCCAAAAATACCTCAAAAATAATCATAGTGGTGTAAAATTCAAGAATGATCAAAACATGGATACAATCAAAGCTAGTATCCACAATAGATATTTTAGATGAAAAGGGAAAATTTTTATTTTTCGATGAATAGTGCCGTATTCGTAAATAGTGTCGTATACGTGAATAGTGCCATATACGTGAATAGTAACTCCAACACCAAAAGTTCTAAATTTGATAAAAACTTCAGATCAATATTTCAGCATAATGAAATTGAAGAAATAATATCATTACAAAAAAAAATAACATCCCTTACCTCAAAAAGATAGTACTTCTAACTGGAATACTGGATATAGGCTATAACTTGAACTTGCACTTGCACCGTATAGCAATACTCAAAATACTCACAAGAATACGCTCGATAATATAAAGAGAGAAAACTTCAATTTCTGGTGTGATTTTCAATTCTAACCTAAGCACCCTATTTATAGGAAAATGCTTAGAACACCAAAGTAGAAAATTTAATAAATTAATAATATATATATATATATATATTTCCAATGCACACTTAATTTGCCCAACATCAGCCACCAACCAGCCCACTACACAAGACTAACAACAAAAAAAACGTTTTTCTAATTTAAAATAATTTAAACTTCCAAAAATCAATTATTTCGGAGCTTCAGAACTTCAATAATTCACAATAAATAGCCATTTTGTCAGAAAATTCGAATCTTGCGTGTTTTTATAGGAAATTCAATTCTCTACAACTTTACAGAAGAAAGTTTTTCCAAATTCCAAACAAAAAATTGATCAAATCCATAAACCAAGCGATTTTGTGTTATAATCAAATTTCAATCAAGAAATGGGTCCACCGACATGTTTAACATGTTTTAAACATTTATTGCAACAAAAATACTCTTTCTCCTCGTATACTCATATATCACTCATTCATTGTAAAAATATCACCATTATTATATTATTCAAAATATAATAATATATTTAAATGAATTATTTTTCGTAAAAAGATAAAATTTTAATTTTCAACAATTGTCACATTAAAAATTTTCTCCATCTATATCCACATAAAATCAATATTTTCCTCATCATATAAATCAATAATTAATTATTCACGAATAATATTACGTAATCACAATATCGACAAACCGTGCGGCTCCCAAGAAAAGGGGGCTTTCAATAAGAATTTCTCCCATCTTGGCGCCGCAATTAGGTGACCAAACCTCTCCTTAGATGAACTTTCTAGACATTGCCAATAATGTTATCCAATAATATTATTCAGATAATATGAATTATTGCTTCGATAATGAAAAATATGGTGTAGTGACAATTATTGAAAGAACAGTAATATAAAATATCAACACAGCAATTATTGAATCAATAAAGTAAAATACTGAACAGTAATTACTGTAACCATTATTGAGTAGTGCCTTTTACGTAAGAATCAATAATTGGTGCAATACTGCAGGTAATATTCTTGTGTTTTAACCAATCGAGTATTTTAACAAGATTAATCTGTGAATAACTACGCTGATTATTTTTAAACAACTTATATTTGTCGTTTTTCTTCATCCAATCGCTTTCCGTTATGGGCCCTACACACGGTCGCTACCGTCGCATTTAATATTCCCAACAATACGAATATTCCACGACCAAACGAATATTCCTCGACAATAATGAATATTTTATAACCACTTGCTTATTTTGAAATATTTGCGTATTTTACCCATAACTATCCACATTAATCAAATCAACCCTTACTATTTCAAAATAATAAATAGAGAAAATTAAATTTCATTAATAATAAGTTGGGGTCTTACAATATCGCACTCGTACCCGCATATGATCTTCTACTCAATGCGTTAGCTACCACTTTTGCTTTTCCAGGATGATATTGAATAGTATAATCATAATCTTTCAACAGTTCAAGCCAACGTCGCTGTTGCATGTTGAGTTCCTTTTGAGTGAAGAAATATTTGAGGCTTTTATGATCCGTAAAGATCTCCACTTTCTCCCCATACAAGTAATGCCTCCAAATTTTAAGTGCGAAGACAACAGCTGCCAACTCTAGATCATGAGTAGGATAATTCCTCTCATATTCTTTGAGTTGTCGAGAGGCATAGGCTATAACTTTCCTATGTTGCATGAGAAAACATCCTAACCCTTTTCAAGACATCAGTAGATGACAAATCCTCCGAGGCGATGGTATTGTCGAGCAAAAGCTAAAATGAGTCTTCTCTTGAGTTCTTGAAAACTCTTCTCACATTCCTCGCTCCAATGAATTTTGTATCTTTACGAGTCAATTTGAGTTAATGGAGTAGCGATTCGAGAAAATCCTTCCACGAATCTCGATAATAATCACTAAGTTCGAGAAAGCTACGCATTTGATCCATCGATTTGGGTTGCTCCCGACTTTGAATAGCTTCAATCTTTCTTTGGGTCAGCAGATATTCCATGACTTGATACTACGTGCCCAAGGAATGCTACTTCTCAAGCCGTAACTCACATTTCTTTAACTTGGCATAAAGCTTATATTCACGAAGCTTTTGGAGTATCGACCTCAAGTGTTTTTTCATGATCTTCATGGCTTTTGGAATAAATAAGGATGTCATCAATAAAGATGACCACAAAATTGATCCAAATATTCCTTGAATACTCGGTTCATCATATCTATGAAGGCAGCAGGAGCATTAGTCAATCCAAAAGACATGACTAGGAATTCATAATGCCCGTACCGAGTTCTGAAAGTCGTCTTTGGAATATCACCTGGTTCTAATCTTCAATTGGTGATATCGAGTAACTAAGATCAATTTTGAAAATAATTTGGCACCTTGCAACTGGTCAAACAGGTCATCAATACGTGGCAATGGGTACCTATTTTTGATGGTGACATGATTCAACTCCCAATAATCAATACAAAGTTGCATACTCCCATCTTTCTTCTTCACGAATAGAACAGGAGCACCCCAAGGAGAAGTACTAGGACGAATAAAGTCAATGTCTAACAATTCCTGCAGTTGGGTCTTTAACTCCTGAAGTTCAAAATGAGCCATTCGATATGGGGGTTTGGAAATGGGTTTTGTACCGGGTTCAAGGTCGATACAAAATTTAATTTCACGTTCTGGGGGTAGGCCAGGAAGTTCTTCAGGGAATACGTCAGGAAATTCATTAACAATAGAAATATCATTCAAAATTGATGTATTTTTGTTTAAATCTGTGACATGAGCTAAGAAAGCTTGACATCCATTTTTCAATAAACGAATAGCTTTATGGCTTGAGATGACAGTGATTGATTTTAATGGTTTGGTTGCTTGAATTCGCATAATAGGTTGATTAGGAATATGAAAGCTAACAACCTTACAAAAACAATCAATTTTTGCATGATGAGTAGTTAACCAATCAATCCCTAGAATTGCGTCAAATGCAAGTATTTTCAATGAAATAAGATCAACAGGTAATGTGAGGATACTGATTTGAACCAAACAAGACTTATAAACAGCGGATGTAATGAAGGTTTCTCCCAACGGAGTTTCAACAGATAAGTCAAAGTCTAATTTCTCCGGAGTCAAATTTAAACGTTGAGCGCAAGTAGGAGAAATAAAGGAATGGGTAGAACCGGTATCAAATAAGGTATATACTTCACTAGAGTTTATGATAAGCTTACCCGTGATGACCTCATTCGGGTTCCTTGCTTTCTAGGAGCTCACGATAAATGCTCTCCCTTGCACTACTGGCTTTGACTTTTCTGGGGCGTCCTTTGGTGCCTCCATCCTAGCTGAACTTGTCTTCGGTGAACGACAAAATTGGGCTAGGTGACCTTCTCTTTCATAATTATAACATGCTTTGGACGGCATCGCGCAGTTTGGACTGATATGTCCTTCCCCTCCGCATTTGAAGCATATAATAGGTGGTCGTTCTCCTTCCTTAACCACGGGTGCAGGTGCTGACGTCTTTCCATCATTGTGGAATCTCCTCTTCTTGAAATGTCCATTCTTATTGCTTTGGCCATGATTACCACCGAAGTGGTTACCATTTCTGGCATGTTGATTCCCTCCACGTTTATTGTCACCGCTTCGATGATTGTTATCACTGGTATTATCATTTTGCCAGCTGCTCTCTTTTGGTTGGGTTGACTCATTATCGCGCTCCAATAACTGAGCCCTATTAACAACATCTGAATACAAACACAGTTTATGAGAGATAAGATATTGACGTATCTCGGGTTTCAAATCTCATAGAAACATTCGCGTAATTCTCTCCTCATTATCAACCACATGAGACACAAACTGGGATAACTCGACAAACTTGGCTTCATACTGCGACACGGTCATGTTGTTTTGCTCCAGCTTGATGAACTCTACCTCTTTCATGTGACGAATACTTTCGGGAAAGAATTTGTCGTTGAACAATTCTTGGAACTTCTCCCAAGTCATCTTCAGTGCGGCAAGTTGAGTACGTTTTACAGATTTCCACTAGTAATCTGCCTCTGCACGCAACATGAAGGTGGAAAAGGGAACCTTTTGCTCCTTGGAGCATCCCAAGACATCAAATATTTTGCAGATTTGCTTTATCCACGTCTCCGCCTTAAGTGGTTTTGGCTCTAAAAAAAACTTCGGTGGTCCCAGTTCCTTGAACTGCTTAGCGATGACCGTTCAAGAGTTGCCAGTGTTTCCACCTGTATTTTTTGACAGGAGCCGCTCTCGCCTGATGTTGCATAAATTGCATGAAGCCTCGGAACATTTCATCATTCATAATTTGGTCAGTGTTGTTGTTTGCATTAGGATTGTCACCTTCCTGATGTACATTATCCTGATTATTGATCTGTGGAGACTCAACGGTCTCCTGTGCTCCATTGATGTTCTCAACATTCTCGGATGCCATTTTCAAATACTACCACAAAACAAGGGTTAATTAAAATATCACATATAATCCCTATACTCTGACCAACCAATTAAATATCAAATAAACTTATGTAGGTCATACTAGCGAAGGAATTCCCCGTCTCTCCCCTCCTAGTTCTTGTCTCACATCTTAGCCAGGGATCATATCTCTAAGCTTTGATACCAACTGTGACGCCCCCAAAATAGGTATACATCACCCATCTTGAGTCGCTAGATACATGGTACAAAATACAAATACAACTTAATTATACAAACGTCGTGTAAACAATACGATAAAACATAAACTGAGAGTTTAAACAGGAATATTGCCTTCTAGATAATATCCACTCTCAAATAGAGTCATCATTACATTTATTATCACACTATTTTACAGAATAGTGAGGAATACTAATACACCATCTCGGACCATCACACCGTTCCCCGGCTAGTCCCGTCTACGTTCTCATTTCCTGAAGAGAACAATGAAGGAAAGGGTGAGCTCAACTAGCCCAGTAAGAAATATTATGACTAAGATAATGCAGAATAAATTATCATTAGTCTTCAATGATGTTAAACCGATAAAATACAATAGACATCAAGTTTAAGCTGCAATGGAACATACAATCCATTAAAAGAGTCAAGTAGAGAATAAAATCTACTATCTTTTATGATTTAAAAGGGTTTTCATCACTTTTATCATTGAGACTCGATTTTAATAAATAATCGACCTCATCATCGCAAGACTACTACCAAGGATATTCATAAGTATCACAACCACAAATTATTCATGCACTATGGGCCAAGGATATTCGTGTATTCATCAATGGTCATGATCATGCCAACAACTATCCATCAATGCACTCACGGGCCAATGAGGACTTTTATCACATCATTTTGTAATATTACGGTCATGATTACAACGAATAATCCTCGGTCATAATCATACCAAGTCCATCTATGCACTACAAAGTTCTGAGATGACTTTCAACAAAATATAAATATGAGGATGATGACGGTGATATAAGAATTCAATAAAACAAGTTCAAGAATTAATTTATTAGAACTAATAACGTCCAAATTGTCAACATGATACTTCTTTTCAGAGAGTAAAATTCAAGAATGCTTAGAAGAATATTTCCACGAAAAGACACTGGATGAAGCGCAAATATCAAGGATATTCCACCAATTTCATGGAGTATATAAGTCAAAACATTAACCAACTGAGTATAATAAAAAATGGAATAACAAAAGAAATCACCATGCATGCGGTACGTCGTATAGACAGGTTATTCCAGCTGAATAATAAATAACGGAACCAGGTCAGGCGTAATACCACCAAACAAGATATTCCAACAGAATAATAAAGAATGGAATAACAATGTAAATCTCTATGCATGCAGATTACTTCACATGACAAGTTATTCCAATAGAATAATAAATAACGGAATCAGTCCCGGCGTAAAATGCATGCACAAGATATTCTAACGAGAATAATAAAGATAGAACCAGTCCGGTAGTAAAATTCACGTATGAGGATATTCTAACAGAATAATAAAGATTTAAACCGTGTCCCACATATAACGCATGCATGGGATGTTCCAAATGAATAATAACGAATGGAATAACAATGTAAATCACCAAGTATAAGGTGATCAGCGTATAAAAGTTATTCCAACAGAATAATAAAGAATAGAATAATGAAGTTCTCTTCATGAATATGAAAAAATAATACCCCTTACCTTATAAAAGAAAGAGTACTCGACCGGTAGAGGCGAGATATACTTGAAGAAACTTGCACTACGCTTCAAAGCTTTCTTAAACGCTAAAGAAATACGCCAAGATAGAAGAATAATTTCTCTACGTTTTCTCTCTAGAGTTTCAAATTGAATTCGTAAGAAATAATGAAGGAATGAGCTTCTATTTATAGAAGAATGAATCGAATAGTAACCAATCCATGAAGCGGTCCGGATCGATTTACTTTAAAGCAGACCATATCAAGATTGGTTTACAATAAAATATAATATATTCTATTTATAATCTAATAAAACGAATAACTTTTAAAAAAGATTTTACTATGCAAAAGACTATGCAGCACTATGCGATAATAAAATATAATATATTCTAATTATTGTCTAATAAAACGAATAACTTTATAAAAGTATTACATTTTATATAAAAGATTTTACTATTAGCCTAATAAAAGCGAATAACTTTATAAAAGTATTCATTTTTATATAAAAAGCTTTTCTGTTTTATTACATTAATAATACTAATAAAACAAAACTTCATCATCATTATTATTATTCACACTATTAATCGACCAGGTCGTTCCCAGGAAAGAGGGGGCTTTCTAATAAGGATTTCTCCCTATTGATGCGCAATTAGGTGACCAAACCTCTTCTTGGCAGAACTTCTAGACATCGTTAATATTGCAAATAATAATATTAAGAACTATGTCATCTCAATTATTGATTATATAAAATATCGACAATAATTGAATAAAACTAAATGACTTCTCACATAAGCATCATTAATCAATACCGTGTGGTACTATGAAACCATGCGTATTCCTGTACTTTTAACACCGGGTGTTTCAACAGTTAACGGTAAAACTTTCGCCGTTATTTTCATAAAAATATTTTTGTCGTTTTCTCAATCCGACAATAATTTTGTTGTGGGGTCCACCAATAATTGTGCCGTTGTACGAATATTCCCCGACCAATCGAATATTATAAACAACTTGTGTACTTTGCAAAATTTCTAAATATTACCCACAACTATAACATTATATCAAATTCATTCCATAATATTTAAAAATGATAATTATAGAAAATTCATCTTTATTCATAAAAGTTGGGGTCTTACAAAAGATATTCATTTGTATCACCGGTTGGTCAGTGTTCATCTCAACACTGCTCATTTTTTTGCTTTATGGGCCAAAGATATTCATCTCGGTAATCATTCATCTTTGCACTACTAAAAGCCAAAGATATTCATCAAGTATCACCATTAAGGACCGAGGATGATGAAAAACATTTTAGAGAAACGAATCTAGTGAGATAAAAGGATAAAATTTAGAGATTCGTATTTCAGATAACTTCGAGTTTAAAAATACTCCATAATAAATCATAATGGAGTAAAATTCAAGAACAAAGATAAAAAACATGGATACAATCAAAGATAGTAACCATAATAGACATCTGGGACAAAAAAAGAAAAAATTTTATTTTTAGATTGAATAAGGTCGATATTTGTGAATAGTGTTAGTATCGTGAATAAGGTCGATATCGTGAACAAGAACCCCGACACAAAAAGGTAGAAATTCCACAATCAAACTCATATCAATATTTCGGCATAATGATATTGAAGAAAATAATATCATTTAAGAAGAAAATAACATCCTTAGCTCAAAATAACAGTATTTCAGATCGAAATATCGGATATAAAGTCAAAGGAAACTTGCACTGAATAGCAACTCTCAAAGTATCTAAATATTCATAAAAATATGCTCGACAATATAGAGAGAGAAAACTTATGTTTCTGGTGTGATTTTCAATACTAACTTAAGCGCCTATTTATAGGAAAATGCTAGAATGCTATAGAAGACTAAAATAATAAAATATTATTATTTCTTTTCTTCTTTTCTACGCCCACCTCTATCAAAGCCAGCCATCTTGGACACAAATTTGCACCCACATGTTAAATACAAAAGTGGGTCCCACCCAATTTTAATATAAAAAATATTTAATTTCTGAAACTTCAACAATTCATAATAAATAGCCCTTTTATCAGAAAAATACGAATTTTATGTCCATTCCATACCAATCGAATTCTCTACAACTTCGTAGCTTTAAGTTTTTCCAAATTCCAAACACAAAATATCTAAAATCCACAAACGGATGATAATACCTCCATTCCGATAAAATACTAATAAAACACCTCAGCTTTAATTCATTCATTTATAACCACATAAAATAAATATATCCATCGATTATATCCACATAAAATAAATATTTCCTTATCATATAAATCAATAATTACTTATTCACAAATAATATTACAGAATCACAATAATGACAACCAGGCTATTCCTAGGAAAGAGGGGGCTTTCCGATAAGGATTTCTCTATACTGGCGCACAATTAGATGACCAAATGTGACTCCCCCAAAATAGGTATACATTACCCATCTTGAGTCGCCAAATACATGGTACAAAATTCAAATACAACTTAATTATACAACAGTCATGTAAAATACGACAAAACATAATCTAAGAGTTTTAATAAGAATATTGTCATCTAGACAATATCCACACTCAATGGAGTCCTCATTACATTTATTGTCACACTATTTAACAGAATAGTGAGGACTACTAATGCTATCATCTAGACCGTCACTCCATTCCCCGACTTGTCCTGGCTACGTTTTCATTTCCTGAAGAGAACAGTGAAAGAAAGGGTGAGCTCAACTAGTCCAGTAAGAAATATTATGATTAAGATAATGCAGAATAAATTATCATTAGTCTTCAACAATGTTAAACTGATAAAATACAATAGACATCAAGTTTAACTACAGCGGAATAAGCAATCCATTAGAAGAGTCAAGTAGAGCATGATATCTACTATCTTCTATGATTTAAAATATTTTTATCAATTTTTTTTATCGCTGAGACTCAGCTTAATAAATAAACCACATCATCGAGTCATCCCTGCACTACGGGCCAAGGATATTCATTAAATCATCAATGGTCATGACTATACCGAATAATCCCTGATCATAATCATACCAAAAACTATCCATCAATGCACTACAGGCTACTGAGGACTTTTACCACATCATTTATAACATTACAGGTCATGATTATACCGAATAATCCCTAGTCATAATCATACCAAGTCCATCTATGCACGTAAGCCAAAGATGACTTTCATCACAATATAAGCATGATGAAGATAACAATGACATAATAATTCAATAAAACAAGTTCAAGAATAAATTTTAAAGATTTATAAGTTAATTTATCTTGAAATCAATTACGTCCAAATTGTCAACATGATACTGCTTTGTGGAGTAAAATTCAAGAATTCTCAGAAGAATATTTCCATGAAAAGATACCGGATGAAGCACAAATATCCAGGATATTTTACTAATTTCATGGAGTATAGAAGCCAAAACTTTAACCAAATGAGTATCATAGAATATATGAAAGCGCAAAAGGATTTTCACCGCCATGCGGTAATCCACGGAGACTGATTATTTCCACAATTTAATAAGGAATGAATACGAAGGATCATTCACCATGCATGTGATAATCCATGTAGGCAAAGTTATTTCAACAGAATAATAAAGAATGGAACCGTGTCATGAGTAATCCTTACGATGCAGGATATTCCAAATGTAATAATAAAGAATGAAATAATGAGAAGAATTCACCATGCTTGCGATGAGGCCGCCGCATGCACGGAGTTATTCCAATAGAATAATAAAGAATGGAATTGTGTCTAGCGTAATCATGCATGCATGTGATATTCCAACAAAATAAATGGAATAACAGAAGAATTTCACCATGTATGTGGTATTTCGCATAGACAGGTTATTCCAACATAATAATAAATAATGGAATAACAGAAGCTCTCTTCATGAATACGAAAGAAATAAATACCCCTCACCTTAGAAAGAAACTGGATACTGGAGTAGAGAGGTAGCAGACTTCTCTTCTTCTTTCTCTCTATAATTTCTCTCTATAATAATTTCTCTATAGCTTTAGTGAATTGGTGAGAAATGAAGGAAGAATGAGCTTTATTTATAGGAAAATATAGGTTTCGATAATTGCACGTTTTGGGGCTCAAAATATTACATTACAATACCTTCAACTTTTCTTTCATTTTTAATTTAGTCCTGCAAGTATTATCAAACTTGCACCACCTCCCCTAATAGGAAATAATGTGAATCAATAGTTCAATCATGTGAATCAATAGTTATAATCATGTGAAAATACGAATTACAGTATAGTACCTTCATCTATACCTCCATTTTTAACTTAGTCATGCAAATATTATCAATCTTGCACCAACTCCCCTAATAGTACAAGAATGTGAATCAATAGTACACACATGTGAACAAATAGTTATAATCATGTGAATTAATAGCAATTAATTACTCATTTATCCGATTAATTACTCGACTGGTCAGTATAACTTCCAGACATCAATTAATATAAAAATAAATGTCGATTTCCACTAACACTAATAATTCCAACACAATGGAACTATCAATTTCAGCTTTAATCAACACGAACTTATTCATCATTAATATTATAACTCACAATATTTAACAACCAGGTCATTCCCAGGAAAGAAGGGGCTTTTCGATAAGAATTTCTCCTTATTGGCGCGCAATTAGATGACCAAACCTCTCCTTGACAGAACTTCTAGACATTATAAATATTACAATTTAATAATATGAATAACTTTGTCGTCTCAATTATTGATTTAATAATATATCATATAATGCATGATGATCTTATGACAATAATCGAATCAATAATACGAGAGATATATGCAGCAATTCATGTAGCAATAATTGAGTATAACTGAGTGACTGTGTAATATTCCAGAATTTTTAATTATTTTATTAAATATTTATTGAATTATTTAGGTATTTAATGGATGTGTTATTGTTAAATAAATAATTGTTCAAATTTGGTTCAATTTGGTTAACTATTTGTTAAATAAATAATTAAGGAAATTAATTATTTTTTCTAATTTAATTTAATTATTAAGTTAGAGAATTTTGATTAAATAAATTATTATATTTTAATTTGAATTTATAAATTGAAAGGATGTGTTATGATTATAAAGAAAATTATAATTTTGGGGTATTAATTTATGTGTTAAAGTGATTTAATAAATTGTTTTTAGAATTAATTTAATTAAATTAATGTGTGACAAATAACCTTGTTATAAAGGAGTTACTAAAATAAATTAAGGGAGTTTAATTCAGTTTTGCCAAACAAGGCATAAGGATTAATTGATTATATTTTTAGTGGTTAGCCAAACAAGCCTTATGGCTTTTGATTTTCAAAACTCATATAACTGATATCAGTTATATGTTTTATATTTATATTATATAATCAATATATATTATATCTATATACGTTATATCATAAGACGTAAGAATAGAGGAGAGAGGTTAGCGATAAGAAAGAAAGAAAAAACTCAGAGGAAGAAGAAGAGAAGAAGAAAAGAAGAGAGGAAGAAATGCTAGAGATTGGAGAATGAGAGGCTTGAGAATAGAAAAGAATAGCCATATCATCTTCTTCAAGGTATTGTTCTATTCTTTTTAGTTTTAAAAGTTTAGTTTTTTTCTTCCCAAATTCTCTATAGAATCCTTGTGTAAGCATGAATTTTTGTTGTTATGTGGCTTTATATGACATACTAGTGATGTTAAAACTATTTTCATGAGTTATAATCAATGAATTGATGATATGTATGTAATTTGTGAAGAAAATGTTTTTACAGAGAATTTTTGTGAATATATATTGTTTAGCTTAAAGTAGAAATTGAGGGTTAATTAGTTGTTTAGTTGATAAATTGATCATTTAATTTGATAGAGTATATATAATCATTGATAAAGACACTTTGAATTAATGGTTTTGGTTGAAAAACAAAATTTACAGTGTTGGTTTTCATTGAAATATCAAAAAGTGAGTTTTTATCAAAAATAGTGAAATTAGATGTTTTAAATCTGTGGTTTATGTTGTTGTATGGGTAGAAACATGTTAGGAATTCTAAAATTATGTTTACATGAAGTTTTTGTATTAATTGCATGTGAATTAGTCTGTTAGAATCGAGCTAGTAGGCCAAAATTGGCTTTTTCCTCATCGTTGCAAAAGTCGTAAATCGAGCTAGCTTATTCATTGTAAATTTCAAAGAAGACGTTAGAGGCACCGCATGACGCCATCTTCATCATATATTGTACGGCTTCATAGCTTTATTCGCTACCAAGAAGATTATCTTCTTCTGCGCAGCAAATGCACCCACAATGTAAATCGTATAAGTACATGAGTGAGCGTAATGGCTCGACTTTGTGTTGTTGATTTTGTACTCAAAATTTTAAGGAATTGTTATGTGATGATAGTAGGACTGTAAAATATTGATTTTAGTATTTTTATACTATGAATAAGTATGTTATTAACGATTAACTTGTGTTATAACTTGATTATGCGATTAAAAATCCAATTTTTTTTTCATGATGAACGTACTTAGTGATGTTTATAAGGTGGTAATGACTAATTATGTCATGATGGCATATGTTTATAGGATATTGTGATTTGAATTGTTCGGTTTAGCCCATGAGCATGGCAAATTTTCTAACCCTTTTTTTTGTTGAATCAATTATTGTTTCCAATATAATAATGCAAGGTTTCTAAACTTTGTTTTTGATATTGAACAAGTTATTCTTGTATTTAACTTGTTGTTTAGCGTGTCCAAATATATTTGAATAGTTTATCGTTCATATTGCCATGCATGCTTAGTATTCAATTCTAAATACCCTTGGCTTAATATTGTTCAAGCAAGGTGTGTTATACTTATTCAAGTTGTGTGCTATTAGATTATTCCTAAAGCATGATTTTAATTTACCATGACGATTCAATTACGTGTATTCTATAATATGATGTTATTAGTATTAATTCAACTAGTCCTCTAGTTGATGATCCTTGAACTTCAAATTACCCTTGAAAACTTATCCAAAACAAACTCTCTTTGGTGCGGACTTGTACTCTAAATACTGAGATGAACAACCCTATTATTAGGGGATAACTTATGCGTAGCGTTAAATGTTTGTGCACAATACATGATACGAAGGGCTGATCCCCCTAAGTACTATGAGTCCTTATAGTCTTATGACTATTAAAGTTGGAGTTGAAAGATTACTCGCAACTGTGGACATAGTTCATGGTCTTATGATCCTCGGTTATGTTTATTCCATACTTTGGATTTCAGTTCCTGATTATCATTGTTAGAGTACTATCTAGTTTTGATGAGCCTACTCATTGGCAGTTATTATTGTTATTCTTCTGTTGATTCATTTTTATCCAGTGAGCAATTGTTTTGCTCACTCTTTCATGTTTATAAACTCATTGCAGCTAAAGTGGAGAAGGTAGTTGAACCTTCAACTAGCAAAGGAAAGGGAAAATTATACAAGTGATGCTAATTTGTACTTTTATTTATTGTGATGATCTTAGACTTCTTAATAATGATGTCATGTAATAATTTTAATTCCTCTTTTGAATGATTGTATTTAAAGGTTAGACAACCTAGGAGATTTTTTATTATGTAACCCTTTAATGGAAAAGGTTTTATTTATCCAGTTTTATTGTGATTGGGTAGTTAGATATGAATGTTGGATTAGGTGAACACCAAATCCTGTAGGAATGAAGTACCTGGGTTTGGGGGTGTCACAAGTTGGTATCAAAGCCTTAGGTTATGAACCTTAGGTGGGGGAAAAGCCTTAGGAAGTAACCTTCGAAAAGATAGTAATGATAAACTCTTATCATGTTTTAAGGAAGAAGTAATAAAACACTTATGTGCTTATGTGTTTACAACTTATGTGCTCATGAGAGTCGAGTAGTAATGATTAGTAACTAAAACTTAAAAATCTTGTTGTCAGGATGACTAATGTTGGAGAACCCAGTCAGGCTAGGGAGGAAGGACCTCAGATGCCTAGAGAGGAGGAATCTCGTGACATTCAAGTGGTTTGGGAACAACTGCTTCCACGAGAGTCAACTCCATCGCTCACAGTGGTCGAAGATGAGGATGATGAGATAGAGACAGACGATGAAGAAGATCCTGTGGAGCTGCCACAGACTGATGAAGAGGATGAAGAGGAAAGGATTTCACTTAACTCGATAGCTGGTCGTATGTACGATGAGGTGCATGACCGCAACGTGGAACTTCAAGATACTGTCGAGGAATTGCAAGAGATAGTAGCTGAACAACAGATCTCGATGACACAGAAGGATGATGAGATCCAGGATCGAGAAGAACGACTGAACAATGTTGAAGAGAAGCTGGTTCACACTGAAGAAGAGAACAACCAAATGAGAGCATAGAATGCAGAGTTGAAGAGCAAGTTGAGAGAGGAATCTGCAAAAAGGGCAAGAGCCGAAGACGCGTACCGTGAAGCTTATCAACAAGCCGAAATAGCAGAGGGAGACGTACAAGCAAAGAGAAGGAAGATGGAAGAGATGGATAATGTGTTCAACATCACGATCAATCGAGCTCAAGATCGGGTCATGGGTTATCCAATTCAGTTCGAGACGCTACCCTCGTTTATACTAGATCGTCGAACCATGTTTCGAGTTATGGAAGAAGAGCGTCGTAAGGCTTTGCAGTATCTTAATAGGACATCGTAGGGAGTGTACTTGAGTATGTTATGATAAATAATTTGTAAATCCCAAGTGTTATGCAACCTATGGGATATGATGATGATGTCCTGAAACTTTAGTAGTTCAGGAAAATAATGTAAATAGCAGTGATGCTATTGATATGATGTTTTCAAAGAGGTTATGAATAAAAGTTATTATTTTTTTTTAGCCAAAGTGTTATATGTTATGAAGTGATTACTTTATGAGGGCAAGTTAAGTAGAAATTACTTGAAAAGAGTTGAGTAATAATCTAATGAATGTATTTTTTTAACAAAAAATGCCTCCAAGACGTCAACCACCTCGTCAGAAAACCACCGAAGGAACCAACAACGATAATGCTGAAGCTAACTCCATTCAGCAGCTGGTGACGTTACTGACAGATACACTGCAAAATCAACCGTAGAATCAACCTCAGAACTAAAGTGCTACGTTTAAGGACTTCAAGGCGGTTGGGCCACCAGAATTCTGTGGATCTATGAATCCAGTTGAAGCACAGACCTGGATCATGGAAATTGAGAAGGTTTTTGATGTTGCTAGGGTAGAGGACAACCAGAAGACTACTTTTGCAACATTCATATTGAAAGCAGAGGCTAGTTATTGGTGGCAGGCCAATAAAAGTCGGGAGGGACCAGGAATTATAACTTGGGAAAGGTTTAAGGAGATTTTCTTTGAGACCTATTTCCCAGAGAGTTCGAAAAGCCAGTTAGAGGTATAGTTTTTAGAATTGAAGCAGGGAAAGATGACGGTGTCGGAGTATGCCGCGAAATTCAATGAGTTGGCGAGGTTTGCGCCATACCAAGTCAGCACAGATGAACGTAAGGCGAAGAGGTTTGAACAGGGACTGAATCCCTGGTTGTTTAGTAGGGTTTCCTTGTTCTAGTTGAAGACTTTTGCAGCCATAATGGAAAAGGCCATTCTCGCTGAAGGTGGAGGCAAGGCGGTAACCAAGTTCAATCAGTAACAGAAAAAGAAGAAGAATGAAGTGGAGGTGAAGAATGGAGGTGGTGGTAGTGGAAATGGTAATAATAACCTGAAAAGAAAGTGGAATGGAAATGTGGGTGCTGGGAATCAACAAGGTAACCAGCCGAATAAGAAGTTTGAAGCATGTGCTACATGCGGGAAGTTTCACAAGGGTGTATGCTTAATGGGGAAACGTGTATGCTTTAACTGTGGCCAGGAGGGTCACATCGCCCCAAATTGCAATCAACCCAAGAAGAATGTTTGCTACACTTGCCGGTCCAAAGATCACTTTGCTCGTGAGTGCCCCAAGAAGAAAACTGGAGAAACAACGGGAAACAAGGGAGGTAGCAGTGGAGGTATTTGGGCCATTACTGGACCGACGACATCAACCAAACCCACAGGCAAAACCTTCAACATGACTATGCAAGATGCTGTGCAATCAAAGGATGTGGTGTCAGGTATTATCCCGATCAATGATATTGATGCTTATGTATTATTTGATTCAGGTGCTACTTTCTCATTATATATCGATGAATTTGCTATGAGATTAGGATTGCCTAGTGAAGAATTGAATTTCCTTTAAGCATAGAAATTGCGAATAAGGAAGTAGTTCTGTTAGGTTCGTATACAAGAACCGTAGGGTGAATATTAAGGAAATATTTTGATGGTAGATTTGATTAGGTCATCGTGCTAGGAGAGTTTGATGTTATTTTGGGAATGGATTGGTTGTTCAATTATGGAGCGATAATTGACTGCCAAAAGAAATGTGTAAACCTTATGACTCGTTAAAGGTAGTATTCAATGGTAGCAAATCACCTAGAACAAATGAGATGTCGCGATTTATCTTGAGCAAGAAGTTGTTGAGTCAAGGTTGTGTGAGTTATTTAGCATACATAGTCGATACTCAGAAGAAGGGTGCGAAACTGGAAGAAATACCAGTAGTTAGGGAGTTTGTGGACGTATTTCTGGAGGATTTTCCAGGACTTCCGCCTAACAGAGAGATCGAGTTCGTGATCGACTTAGCGCCAGGAACCGCTCCGATATCGAAGGCTCAAACAAAATGGCTCCGGTGGAGATGAAAGAATTGATGGTACAACTACAGGAGCTGTTGGACAAGAAATACATTCAGCCGAGTGTGTCACCGTGGGGAGCACCGATGTTATTCATAAAGAAGAAGGATGGGTCAATGCGTCTTTGCATTGATTATAGGGAATTAAACAAAGTCACTATTAAAAACAAGTACCCATTGCCAAGAATTGATGACTTGTTTGATCAATCGAAGGGTGCTAGATATTTCTCGAAAATAGATTTGAGAAATGGGTATCATCAACTGAAGGTAAGAAAGGAGGATGTACCGAAGACGGCATTCCGAACTCAGTATGGACATTACGAATTTTTGGTGATGTCTTTTGGTTTGACAAACGCCCCTGCAGCGTTCATGGATTTGATGAACAGGGTGTTTAAACCATTTTTAGATAAGTTTGTGGTGGTGGTTATCGATGATATTCTGGTGTACTCTAGAACTCAAGAAGAACCCGTGGAACACTTACGTCTAACGCTGGAGACGCTAAGAAAGAAAAAGTTGTACGCTAAATTCTCTAAATGTGAATTATGGCTGGAACGTGTACAATTTCTTGGGCACGTAATTGACAAGGATGGGATTTCAGTGGATCCATCAAAGGTCGAAGCTGTGATAAATTGGGAACAACCAAGGACTCCATCAGAAGTGAGAAGTTTCTTAGGATTAGCAGGGTATTACAGACGGTTTATCCTAGATTTCTCCAAGATTGCCACTCCGTTGACAAATTTGACGAGGAAATCTGCAAAATTCGTTTGGACGGAGAAGTGTGAAGAAAGCTTCCAAGAATTGAAAAAGAAGTTAAGTATGGCACCTGTGTTGTCATTACCGGATAATATAGAAAATTTTGTGGTGTATAGTGACGCTTCACACAAGGGATTAGGATGTGTCCTTATGCAGAACGGCAAAGTCATTGTGTATACATCAAGGCAGTTGAAGGACTACAAAAAAAGGTATCCAACTCATGATTTAGAGTTGGCGGCAGTTGTGTTCGCACTAAAGATATGGAGACACTATCTCTACGGGGAGAAATGTGAGATCTACACAGACCATAAGAGTCTGAAGTACATTTTCACTTAGAAAGACCTGAACATGCGTCAAAGGAGATGGATGGAATTGATAAAGGATTACGATTGTGAGATCTTTTATCATCCGAGCAAAAGCAAAGCGTGGTTGCGAGATGCCTTGAGTAGGAAAGGCGGAGAGAGAAGTTGATGTCATTAATCGATAAAGAGGAGCTTATTACAGCAATGTCAAGGTTAGAGTTGGAAATCAAATTTCCAAAAGAATTCGATGAGAAATTATACCAGATGGAAACCAGTCAAACTTTGGTGGACAAAGTGATGAACGCGCAACTGCAGGATGAAGAATGCAGAAAAATAAGAGAAAGTGTGGTCAAGGAGACACCCATAAATCCGATCCATCTTCCAGATTTCCACAGATTTGGTGTTCATTGTACAAACATCATCTATCTATCTACCCATAAATAAAATGCAAAACCATGCAATAGAATAAATGGGAAATAATAAATCTCTCCCTTATAGTGGGGTTACATCAACACTTCAATAAAAAAATAAATCCTGTGTTACTCTAACCTTAAAACATCATCGTTTGTGAAAACATAAACAAATAAGTCTTAAGTAACATCAAGTCTAACTATCATTACATAATCACATAAAATAATAATCGCCATTACTTGCTAAAATAAATCCGAGTTGCTCTAACCCCTTACTAGTGGAAGGTTCGCTTAACTTTCATTTTAAATAAATAATGTTATTATTACTTGCCCTTACTAAGAGTGAGCACGATTGCCCACAAGTATAACAAGTATAACAAACAATATAACAATGAATAATAACATGCGAGAGAAATAATAACTTCTGATATAAAGCTCAACTTTTGAATCAAGAATGGATAACAAGAATCAAAAGAAATTCTGAGGGTCATAAGACCTTGAACTATGTCCTAGGTTGTCAAGTGTTTTTACTTGAAACCTTTAACAGTCATAAGACTATGGACTCTTCTTCTCGTACTTAGGGGGATCAGCCCTTAGTACCATACTGTGCACAATATCTTAACGCTAAAGCATAAATAATCCCCTATACAGGGTTGTTCATCTCAGTTTGACATTCAAGTCCGCACCAAAGGAAGTTTGGTTTGGATAATTCATCAAGGGATTCTGAAATTTAGAACGCTCATCAACTATGGACTAGTCGAATCAATAAGGGTTCGCTAGTCTAATAATGTTTAACAGTAAATGAATATTTAACTTGAATAACATCTCAAAAGGTATACAATAGAATAATTATCAGATAACAACATCATGCTTGAAGATTAATAAACTTTAATATCCAAGACAAAGCTTGATCAATAATAATGAGAACTTGCTCAATATCGAAAGAGGAATTAATCAATTTATATAACGATAACAAGTAAAGTTAGGAAACTTGCTCAACGAAAGTTTAGGGTAAGAAACTTGCTCAACGTAAATGTAGAGTTAGAAAACTTGCTCAATGTAACAAGATAAGGTTTAGAAACTTGCCTCGTTATGTAGATTACACTTACACAAACTCGTTCTTTGAATTAAATCCTACATATCAATTACGTTCACAATACCAGTCAATAATAACGTAATAAACATCACAAGTTTATTCTTTGTCTAACTCGAGTTCATGACTATACTTAGTCAATTACTACACTTATTGTCAAAAATTAAGACTTCACAAACAATAAGGTAACTATGCATTTGATCATTCAGTTCACACGTAATTGTGTTATGGACATGTTAAGAATTTATTTTAACATCTCATTATAGGTCTAACAAGTCTTTATATTCATTAGACTAAATTACCAACACATTCCTATACTTGAACACTTTAAAAAAAAAACATTTTCTGGACATTCTGTTAAGTGGCGTTGCGGCACCACTTTTGTATCGGGTCTTGAGTCTGGGGCAAGGTGGCATGTCAAGTGACACTTGGCATCAGGTGCATGGCGCCATGCATGAGAGAAATGAATCGGGAGTTGGCCACAACGCGAGACTCTAGTTCCGATTTTCGCAATTGCATAAAATTGCGTAACACTTACTAAAAATTTCCAATCAACTTATTTTTTACACAAATTTAGACATACCCACATGCTAGAATTCATAAATAATCAATACTTAACATCTATGGAGTGATTTTCACCCATTAAAACACATAATCACATAATTAAAGCATGCAAATTGGATCGTTTTGATGTTCTTGAAGTTCTTGAACAAAAACATGGATTTTAATGCTACGGATTCGTTATAAAGCCAAATCCAACCATTCAAGTTTCATTTTGTTCATTTTAATATGCATAATCATATCAATGTGTGAGTTTTGCAAAATAAATTATATTTGACATATAAAAATCACGATAAGGCCATATGGCCATATAACATACTCAAATCTTTTATTGTATAATTTCATGAAAATCAAGATATGGAAACCCATATAATATATATTAAAACATGATATACTACTCGAATCATTACACATATCCCTATAACAACACCAATTCCCAATTTACAGAGAATTACAGAATAAATAAAAGCCATATTCATGAAAACTTTAAAAGACGTAAAATAGGAATTTGGGTTGGAGAGAATTACCCAAAGCGTAGAATATAACTTACTAGAAGTGAATTCTCCTCCACAAAAACTCAATTCTCAACTCTCTCTTTGTATCTTTCTCAAAACTCTCTCGGACACTTTCTAGACTTAGAAAAAATTAATGAAGAAAAGGAAGGGAAAGCGATAATAAAGAAAGACGCGTTCGACGAGTTGTGGGTGGCCGCCATCAACCATGGGTAATCGCCTCAACTCCCCTCTAAGGCCTTGTTTGGCTAGTTAGAATAGGTTTTAAAAATCATTTAATTTAATAAAGCTTTATTATATAGTTTAAGTAATGTCACATCCATATAAAATAAATCTAATATCTTATTTAATTTACTTTAAATAAAATATAATAATTTCTCATTAATACACATAGTCACATAATTCAAATTTCTTTGATTAATAATGTCAAATTATTAAATCTCTAATTAATAATTAAATTAATTAAAATACTATCGTGCTTATTAAATATTTTTTTTAATTCAATAAGCTCACATAATCACATACTCGACATTAATTTAATAAATATAACAATAATAAAATTTCCACATTAATTTAATAAATATAACACATATAATTAAATTAATCTACCACAACTTCATCAATTAATCATTTAATCTAATAATTAATTCATCAAAAAATATTTATTTAATCCAATAAATATTTAAATTAAATTACAAAATCTCTGTTGTCACATCTTTCCCTCTTAAAAGGATTTTTGTCCTCGTAATCACAACTTAATAATTCGATCCTGCTACATTCTCTCCCCTTACAAAGATTCTCATTCCCCGTAATCGCATATAACAATCTAAGTAAATAAATGAGGATAATTTTCATCATATTCTCTTCGAGTTCCCATGTAGCTTCTTCAAAGATTGTGGTTCCTCCAAATTACCTTAATGTAAGGTATTACTTTATTTCTCAGAACTTGTTCTTTTCGGTCGATAATTTGAACAGGAATTTCTTCGTAAGATAAGTCTTTGTCAAAATGTAGGGGTTCATATTCAATCACATGCTTGTAATCGGGTTTGTAGGGTCGTAGGACTAGGACATGGAAAGTATTATAGACATTCTTTAGAGATGGAGGTAAGGCTACCTCATAAGCAACTTCTCCTACCCTTCTCAGAACTTCAAAGGGTCCGATGAATCTTGGACTCAATTTTCCTTTCTTTCCGAATATGATCTTTCCCTTCCAAGGAGAGACCTTTAAGAACACATACTACCCTACTCGAATTCAACATTCTCTGCGGTGTGGATCACGATTTCTTCCGTCTCATCTTGAGTCATTGCATCAATCTTGCTCGAATCACCTTGACTATCTCTCGTTGTTTGTTGTACCAATTCGGGCCTAGTAGTTGTCTTTTCGCCAACTTCATCCCAATATAGTGGAGTTCTCACTTTCACCGTGATAACGCTTCATAAGGTGGCATTCCAATACTAGCGTAATAATCGTTGTTGTAACCGAACTCTCACAAGTTTATAAATGGTCATCCCAATTTTCTTTAAAATCCATTATACAAGCTCTTAACATATCTTCCAATGTCTGAATTGTTCTTTCATCATGTCCATCCGTCTTCGAGGGTGATATGTCGTGCTCATTCAAGAATCGTGTATCCATGCATTCCTCGTAGACGCTTTCCGTAAGTTCGACGAAAACGCGGATCTCTATCGTAAATAATTGACACCGAACTCCGCGCCTTGAAACAATCTCTTTCACATATAACCTTGCTAACCGATCTAGGTTGAATCTGATTTTGATCGGAAGGAAGTGTGCGGATTTCATCAATCCAATCAATAATAACCCATATCGCGTCAGTAGCCTTTTCCGAGTTGTTCGGTAGGCCAACCACAAAATCCATCGTAATATGTTCCCATTTCCATTCGGGATTTCTAAAGGTTGTAGTAACCCACTCGGCCTCTCGATGTTCTCGCTTTCACTTTTCTCGACATGTCGCATTTGGCAACACATTCTCGCAACCTCTCGCTTTTAAATTTGGCCACCAAAAGTGTTGTCAAGATCTTGGTACATCTTGGTGCTACCAGTGGTGAATCGAATATCTTGAGTTGTGAGCTTCGCTTCAAAATTTCTTCCTTAATCTCTCGCATCTGGCGGTACCCAAATTTCGCTCTCAAATCTTAGTAGTCCCTCACCATCTATTTTGAATCTCTTGTTCTCACCCCTTCAGATATCTTCTTCTTCACTTTCTCACATTCTTCATCCTCAAGTTGAGCCTCCTTAACTTTATCAAAGAAAGTTGTACCACTTGCATCCTAAAACAACTTTCGTCAATTTCCATAGGATACTTCACTTCCAATTCCAGCTTTTCCATCGCTAAAATTAGCTCCTCCTGAGCGGTCAACATCATCAATTTCTCCCGACCTTTTCTACTTAGGGCGTCGGCCACCACATTTGCCTTACCCGGATGGTATAGAATCTCACAATCGTAGTCCTTAATTAACTCCAACCACCTTCTTTGACGCATGTTCAAGTCTTTTTGTGTAAAAATATATTTTAGACTCTTGTGATCTGTATATATTTCACACTTCTCCCCATAGAGATAGTGCCTCCAGATTTTCAAAGCAAAAACCACTGCAGCTAACTCCAAGTCATGGGTCGGATACCCCTTCTCATAATCTTTCAGTTGTCGTGACGCATACGCAATGACTCTACCATTCTGCATAAGCACACAACCAAGTCCTTTATGCGATGCATCACTATATACCACAAAATTTCCCGTGTCATCCAAAGAGATAACATGTGTTGTACTCAACCTCTTCTTTAATTCTTGAAAACTTTCTCTCACACTTCTCCATCCAAACGAATTTCACCGATTTCCTAGTCAAATTCAGTCAAATTGAGTCGGCCGTGAGTTGCGATCTTGGAAAAATCCTCGAATGAATCTTCCGTAATAACCCGCCAATCCAAGAAAAACTTACTTCGATGGCGTCTTCTACTGATCCCGCTTAATCACTTCCGACTTTGAGGATCCACCAAAATTCGGCTCTATCAATCACATGTCCAAGAAATTGTACTCTTTCAATCCGTAATTCACATTTCAAAACTTAGCATACAACTTCTCCCTTCTCAATGTCTCTAATGTCAACCTCAAATGCTCTTCGTGTTCTTCCTTGGTTTTGAATATACCAAAATGTCATCTATAAATACCACTACTTAATTTGTCCAAAACGGCTTGAACACTCCATTCATTAAGCCCATAAATGTCGCAGGAGCATTCGTTAGACCAAATGACATTACCGTAAATTCATAGTGACCGATCGTGTTCTAAATGCCGTCTTCTCAGACATCCTCCGTCTCACCTTCAGTTGATGATAACCACTTCTCAAATCTATCTTTGAAAAGTATTTGCTCCCTTTAACCGATCGAACAAATCGTCGATTCACGGTAATGGATACCTATTCTTAATCGTGACCTTATTCAGTTTCTTCAGTAGTCGATGCAGAGCCGCATCGTTCCATCCTTCTTCTTCAAATAAAACCGGCGCCCCCCACGGTGATACGCTTGGTTGAATATACTTTTTATCCAAGAATTTTTGTAGTTGGACCATCAATTCTTTCATCTCTACGATGCTATTCTAAGACGGTGCCTTCGATATTGGGGCCATTCTCGAGAGCCAAATCGATAACTAATTCAATCGCTTCTATCTCGGAGGAAGTCCCTCGACAAATCATCCGAAAAATACGTCTGCAAAAATCTCTCACTACCGAAATCTCATCAATTTCTGGATTCTTCTTTACGACTATCGACTATGTAAGCTAGATATCCTACATAGCCTTTGCTTTAACAACCTTCCCGCTCCAGATCATCGCCGTCAGACAATTCGCTTGTCTAGGTGACTTTCTACCATAAAACACAACCTTTGACGGAGTCATAAGGTTAATACTTTCTTCCGGCAAATCAATTATCGCCCATAATTGGATAACCAATCCATACCCAAAATAACATCAAATTCTCCAAGTTTAATAGGATAAGATCTACGCTCATGATATTACCCTTAATATCTACTCTACGCTTCTTGTGCACATACTTAACAGGATAATTTCTCTATTCGCAATTTCTATGTTCATGGGGTATTCTAACTCATCCTTAAACAATTCTAAGTTCTTAGCTAAGTCATTGGATATAAATGAGCAAGTAGCACCCAATCAAATAACACATAAGCATTAACTTTATTGATCGGAATGATACCTAACACCACATCGCGAGACTGTACCACATCCTGCACTGTCATGTTGAACGTTCTGGCTGTTGGTCTATTGGTTATGGTTGGTCCTGCAATGGTTAGAGTGCTTCCACCAAAGATTTCCTCGATTCCTCCCGAACTCGTCCCTCCCGATCCCTTCTAGGACAATCTCTTGCAAGATGGTCCTTTGATCCACATGTGAAGCATGCACCCTTTTTGGGTTGGGGACAGGTTTGGTGTTATGTGGCTTCCCGACCACAATTGTAGCACACTCGCTTCCCCTTCGTGCAAACTCCCAAAACGTTTTTTCGCAGTTGGGCACGGTTCAATCTTCTTCTTCCGCCCCCCTTGTTGACTTTCCACCGATTTAATTTTCGCAGACCACTTCTCTCATCGATTGTGATTACCCCCAGTTACTACTCCCACCAGCCTTGTTATTACCTTCATTCTCACTCTTCTTCTTCTTCGCGCCCCGATTATACTTCGTTATTACATCACTTCCACCTCAAACAAGTATGGCCTTCTAACACTCCAAAGAAAAGTGTTCAATTGGAACATCGACACTTTGCTATACAACTGTGGCTTCAAATCCCCGCTTTCAAATCATCCTCGCCTTCCTCTCATCCAGATATACTTGGTACGTGGTAGTAACCTAGCCAACTCATTAAACCTTTCCGCATAATCACCAATCGACATATTCCCTTGTTTTAACTCTAGAAATCGAACCTCCATCCGATTTTGTGAACTAGTCGTAAAATACATCTCAAGAACATCTCTTTGAATCTTTCCTGTGATATTACACCTTCACCTCCTCTCACTTTGTTTGCTCGCCACCAATAGTCGGGCTTTGGACTTCAAAGATAAACATTGCATAAGCGGTCTTCCGATCTTCCCTTACCCAAGCAACATCGAACACCTTCTCCATCTCCATTACCTGTGTCCGAGCTTGATTGGGTTTATGGAACCCTTAAACTCTGGCGGTCCCACCGCCTTTGAAGTCCTTAAACGAAGTATTTGGTGGAGTTTGGGGTTGATTATTAAGTGCTCCAAATTTAAAAGGTTTACCAATCTTCGAACGGAGTTAGTATCAAGGCGCCGTTGTTATTGTTTGTTGACCCTTCCCGGGCTTCATTGACGATTTTGTCTTCTAGGCGCATATTTTCGTTAAGAATATATGCTTATTAGGGTTTTTATTCAATCTCTTAAATATTTAAATCTTAACTAAAACGTTTAATCATAACTCACTTAACACATCAATTCAAATAAACTTTGACATTCTCATTAAATTCAAAAGTTTTAACACCATAAGATAACTTCACTGCTATTTACATCAACTATCCCAAGATAAGGAATCTACAGGATTTAAAACATCAACATATTCCTTTATTTATGAACATATCAGAATTTACATCATTAACTATCAAATAGTTTTCACATATTTAAACTAATACTATCACCGCTCTGCATAAAGTATTGGATGGCCTTGCTACGCTCCTCCTCCATGATGCGAGACATCGCTCATGATCTAGCATATATGATGGTAGATCCTCAAACCGGATTGGATACTTCCTAACTCGATCTTGGACCGCATCCATTGCATTTTGTAGTGTAGAGTACGCCTCCTCAAGTTTAGCCTTCTTCGCGACGGGCGATCATCTTTCTGATGATCAAGACGGCGTGACTCTCGCACTCAAACCCTCCTCTCGCTATGGCAAGCCTCTCTCGAGCTCTCCTTCGATCCTTCTTTAACTTCTCTATTTTCGCGGACTTATCCTCTGGCTCGACCCTTCTCGTGAACCAGATCCCACTCCACGTTTCCTAAATGTGTGTGAAGAGTCACAATCTCTATCCCTCGCTTTCAATAGTAATGGCGACTAACCACCGCCACCAGATCCGAATAAAGATCCTCGTAACTCTACGCTACGATCATAGAGTGAATCATACATCTCTCGCATCAATGGAGTTGGTGGGAACTCCTTTTCTTCCTCTTCTTCTTCCTCTTCCTCAGATCCTCCTCCGGATCTGTCTCCGCTCATGCTCCCGACAAGAATAAAGTGATCAACTGAGATGGCTCTCTCTCAGACAAGTTGTTCCCCGACGACATGAATGTCTCTGGCTCCTCCTCTATAGGTAATCGGGGTTCCTCCTCCCCACTCGACTAGCTCCTCCAACATCCGACATCCCCGACAATAAAATTTTAAGTTTTAGTTACTAATCCGCCAAGCTATAATAACACAGATTAACACATAAGCACATAAAGTTTTTATTATCTTCAATGAATTTAGAAATTCATTTCTTAGAACTCGATAAGAGTTTACCATCACTATGTTCTCGATCTCCTACAAGGCTACTACCTAAGGTTGTTCCCCACCTAAGGTTCATAACCTTTGGCTTGATACCAACCTCGTGACACCCCAAATCCCAGTACTTCCATTTCCACGTGATTTGGTGTTCATCAGACAAACATCATCTATCTATCTACCCATAAATAAAATGCAAACCATGCAATAGAATAAATAAATAATAAATATCTCCCTTATGGGGTTACATCAATGAATAAAAATAAATCCTGTGTTACTCTAACCTTAAAACATCTATGTGGAAAACATAAATAAATAAGTCTTAAGTAACATCAGTCTAACTATCATTACATAATCACATAAATAATCGGTCTTCATTACTTGCTAAGCTTGCCCTTGCCCTTACTAAAGTGGAAGGTTCGTTCGCTTCTTTTCGTTCTTAATCGCAATGTTATTATTACGCAAGAGTGATACGATTGCCCACAAGTATAACAATATAACAATGAATAATAACATGTAGAGAAATAATAACTTCGATATAAAGCTCAACTTTTGAATCAAGAATGGATAACAAGAATCAAAAGAAATTCGAGGGTCATAAGACTTGAACTATGTCCCTAGGTTGTCAAGTGTTTTTACTTGAAACCTTTAATATCATAAGACTATGGACTCTTTCTTCTCAGACTTAGGGGGGGATCACCTCTTAGTACCATACCACATCGCATAATATCTTAACGCTAAAGCGTAAATAATCCCCTATCTGTGGTTGTTCATCTCAATTTGACATTCAAGTCCGCACTAAAGGAAGTTTGGTTGGGATAATTCATCAAGGATTCTAAAATTTAGAACGCTTATCAACTATGGACTAGTCGAATCAATAAGGGTTCGCTAGTCTAATAATGTTTAATAAGAAATGAATATTTAACTTGAATAACATCTCAAAAGGTATACAATAGAATAATTATTGTATAACAACATCATGCTTGAAGATTAATAAACTTTAATATCCAAGACAGGCTTGATCAATAATAATGAGAACTTGCTCAATATCGAAAGAGGAATTAATCAATTTATATAACGATAACAAGTAAAGTTAGGAAACTTGCTCAACGAAAGTTTAGGGTAAGAAACTTGCTCAACGTAAATGTAGAGTTAGAAAACTTGCTCAATGTAACAAGATAAGGTTTAGAAACTTGCCTCGTTCGTAGATTACACTTACACAAACTCGTTCTTTGAATTAAATCCTACATATCAATTACGTTCACAATACCAGTCAATAATAACGTACTAAACATCACAAGTTTATTCTTTGTCTAACTCGAGTTCATGACTATACTTAGTCAATTACTACACTTATTGTCAAAAAATTAAGACTTCACAAACAATAAGGTAACTATGCATTTGATCATTCAGTTCACACGTAATTGAGTTATGGACATGTTAAGAATTTATTTTAACATCTCATTATAGGTCTAGCAAGTCTTTATATTTATTAGACTAAGTTACCAACACATTCCTATACTTGAACACTTTAAAAAAAAACATTTTCTGGACATTCTGCTAAGTGGTGCCATTGCATTTCACTTTTCTTAACTCTTTTCATGATCTTGCAGCATGTCATGGTCATACTTACATGGACATTATAATATGTGCACTGCTGAGAGAAATGAAATGAGAGTTGGCCGTGCGTATTACGAGACTCAGATTCGATTTCTCGTAATTCGCGAAAATTGCGAGAACACACTAAAATTTCCAATCAACTTATTTTTACACAAATTTAGACATACCCACATGCTAGAATTCATAAATAATCAATACTTAACATCTATGGAGTGATTTTCACCAATTAAAACAATAATCAATTAAAGCATTAACATCTATGTTCTTGAACAAAAACATGGATTTTAATCTACCCATTAAAACATTCAGTTTTATTTTGTTCATTTTAACATGCATAATCATATCAATGTGTGAGTTTTGCAAAATAAATTATATTGACATATAAAAATCATGTATAAGGATATGGCCATATAACATACTCATAATTCAAATTCTCTTTGATTAAATATAATATCTTATTTAATTTATTTTAAATAAAATATAATAATTTCTCATTAATACACATAGTCACATAATTCAAATCTCTTTGATTAATAATGTCAAATTATTAAATCTCTAATTAATAATTAAATTAATTAAAATACTATTGCTTATTAAATATTTCATTTTAACAATAAGCTCACATAATCACATACTTGAATAATAAAAATTCTCCACATTAATTTAATAAATATAACACATATAATTAAATTAATCTACCACCCCTTCATCAATTAATCATTTAATCTAATAATTAATTCATTGAAAAAAATATTTATTTAATCCAATAAATATTTAAATTAAATTACAAAATCTCGGTTGTCACAGAGTTCCAGTGTCAATTGTGTCAGATAGAGATCTGACATTCACATCAAACTTCTGGAAGAGACTACAAGAATATATGGGAACACAGTTGCGAATGAGTACAGCATATCATCTGCAAACAGATGGCCAAAGCGAACGAACGATTCAGACATTGGAAGATATGTTGAGAGCATGCGTCATGGATTTCAAAGGAGCTGGGATGAACAATTACCGTTGGTGGAATTTGCCTACAATAACAGTTATCATGCTAGCATCGGCATGCCGCCTTACGAAGCATTGTAGCATTATGCGGGAGGTGCGAACTCCCTTTGTCTTTGGGATGAAGTCGTGACGTCAATTATTAGGACTAGAACTTGTACAACAAACTGCAGAGATTATCAAACTCATCAGAGCAAGATTGGTAGCTGCTCAAGACAGATAGAAGAAATATGCTGATTAACACAGACAAGATCGTGTATTCGACGTAGGAAATTACGTTTTCCTAAAAGTTTCACCTTGGAAGGGAAAAATTCGATTTGGTAAAAAGGGAAAGCTAAGCCCGAGGTTTATTGGACCCTTCGAAGTGCTGCAAAAAGTTTGATAATGTTTTTCACGTTTCGGTGTTACGACCATATAAGTCTGATTACAAGCACGTGATTGAGTACGAACCATTGCAGTTTGAGAAAGACTTGTCCTATGAAGAGGTTCCTATCCAGATAGTCGACAGGAAAGAACAAGTGCTCAGGAATAAAGTGATACCTTTTGTGAAGGTAATATGGAGGAACCACAATGTCAAAGAGGCTACGTGGGAACTCGAAGCTAAAATGATGCAGAATTACCCTGAGTTATTTGTTTAATCTATGTCTTCGATTCTGGGGACAGAATCTTTGTAAGTAGGGGAGAATGTGGCGAATGAATTGTGATTTTGGGGACAGAATCCTTGAAAGGAGGGAATGATGTAACATTCTAGAATTTTTAATTGTTTTATTAAATATTTATTTAATTATTTAGGTATTTAATGGATGTGTTTATTGTTAAATAAATAATTGTTCAATTTGGTTAACTATTTGTTAAATAAATAATTAAGGAAATTAATTATTTTTGCTAATTTAATTTAATTATTAAGTTAGAGAATTTTGATTAAATAAATTATTATATTTTAATTTAAATTTATAAATTGAAAGGATGTGTTATGATTATAAAGAAAATTATAATTTTGGGGTATTGATTTATGTGTTAAAGTGATTTAATAAATTGTTTTTAGAATTAATTTAATTAAATTAATGTGTGACAAATAACCTTGTTATAAAGGAGTTACTAAAATATATTAAGGGAGTTTAATTCAGTTTTGCCAAACAAGGCATAAGGATTAATTGATTATATTTTTAGTGGTTAGCTAAACAAGCCTTATGGCTTTTGATTTTCAAAACTCATATAACTGATATCAGTTATATGTTTTATATTTATATTATATAATCAATATATATTATATCTATATACGTTATATCATAAGATGTAAGAATAGAGGAGAGAGGTTAGAGAGAAGAAAGAAAGAAAAAACTCAGAGAAAGAAGAAGAAAAGAAGAAGAGAAGAAGAAAAGAAGAAAGGAAGAAAGGCTAGAGATTGGAGAATGAGAGGCTTAAGAATAGAAAGGAATAGCCATATCATCTTCTTCAAGGTATTGTTCTATTCTTTTTAGTTTTAAAAGTTTAGTTTTTCTCTTCCCAAATTCTCTATAGAATCCTTGTGTAAGCATGAATTTTTATTGTTATGTGGCTTTATATGACATACTAGTGATGTTAAAACTATTTTCATGAGTTATAATCAATGAATTGATGATATGTATGTAATTTGTGAAGAAAATGTTTTTCTGAGAGAATTTTGTGAATATATATTGTTTAGCTTAAAGTAGAAATTGAGGGTTAATTAGATTTGTTTAGTTGATAAATTGATCATTTAATTTGATAGAGTATATATAATCATTGATAAAGACACTTTGAATTAATGGTTTTGGTTGAAAAACAAAATTTACGGTGTTGGTTTTCATTGAAATATCAAAAAGTGAGTTTTATCAAAATAGTGAAATTGGATGTTTTAAATCATGGGTTTATGTTGTTGTATGGGTAGAAACATGTTAGAATTCTAAAATTATGTTTACATGAAGTTTTTGTATGAATTGCATGTGAATTAGTGCATTAGAATCGAGCTTGTAGCCAAAATTGGCTTTTTTCGCATCTTGTTGCCAAAGTCATCGATTAAAGCTGCGAGCTTTCATGCATTGCATGGCTATTGACCAAGATACGTTAGTGGCGCCCATGACATCATCTTCACGCCGCAGCCATGGTTTAACCCTTGATTTATTCACAACAAGTAACACCATCTTCACGCGTCGCGGTAGCGACTTCCACAATGTAATTTGTGGTGGCGGCTTACACTGAGTTAAAGAGAATGGCTTTGACGGTGTTGATTTTGTACTCAAAATTTTAAGGAATTATTCTGTGATGATAGTAGGACTGTAAAATATTGATTTTAGTATTTTTATACTATGAATAAGTATGTTATTAACGATTAACTTGTGTTATAACTTGATTATGCGATTAAAAATCCAATTTTTTTTTTCATGATGAACGTACTTAGTGATGTTTATAAGGTGGTAATGACTAATTATGTCATGATGACATATGTTTATAGGATATTGTGATTTGAATTGTTCGGTTTAGCCCATGAGCAATGCAAGTTTTCTAACCCTTTATTTTGTTGAATCAATTATTGTTTCCAATATAATAATGCAAGGTTTCTAAACTTTGTTTTTGATATTGAACAAGTTATTCTTGTATTTAACTTGTTGTTTAGCATGTCCGAATATATTTGAATAGTTTATCGTTCATATTTCCATGCATGCTTAGTATTCAATTCTAAATTACCTTGGCTTAATATTGTTCAAGTAAGGTGTGTTATAGTTATTCAAGTTGTGTGCTATTAGATTATTCCTAAAGCATGATTTTAATTTACCATGACGATTCAATTACGAGTATTCTATAATATGATGTTATTAGTATTAATTCAACTAGTCCTCTAGTTGATGATCGTTGAACTTCAAATTACCCTTGAAAACTTATCCAAACCAAACTCTCTTTGGTGCAGACTTGTACTCTAAATCTTGAGATGAACAACCCTATTATTGGGGATAACTTACAGCGTGGCGTTAAATGTTTAATGCACAATACATGGTACAAAGGGCTGATCCCCTAAGTGCGATGAGTCCTTATAGTCTTATATTTGTTAAAGTTGGAGTTGAAAGATTACTCATAGCTGTGGACATAGTTCATGGTCTTATGACCCTCGGTTATGTTTATTCCATACTTTGGATTTCAGGTTCGATTATCATTGTTAGAGTACTATCTAGTTTTGATGAGCCTACTCATTGGCAATTATTATTGTTATTCTTCTTTTGATTCATTTTTATCCAGTGAGCAATTATTTTTCTCACTCTTGCATGTTTATAAACTCATTGCAGCTAAAGTGGAGAAGGTAGATGAACCTTCAACTAGCAAAGGAAAGGGAAAATTGTACAAGTGATGCTATTTTGTACTTTTATTTATTGTGATGATCTTAGACTTCTTAATAATGATGTCATGTAATAATTTTAATTCCTCTTTTGAATGATTGTATTTAAAGGTTAGACAACCTGGGAGATTTTTATTATGTAACCCTTTAATGGGAAAGGTTTTATTTATCCAGTTTTATTATGATTGGGTAGTTAGATATGAATATTGGATTAGGTGAACACCAAATCCTGTGGGAATGAAGTACCTGGGTTTGGGGGTGTCACAGACTGCTCACGTAAGCATCAATAATCAATGCCGTGTGCTACTATGCAACCACGCATATTACTGTACTTTTACTACCGGGTAGTTCAACAGGTTAACTTGATAAAACTTCCGCCGTATTATTTTATAAAAGATAATTATGTCATTTTCTAACTATGACAATGCTTCCGTTGTGGGGTCCACAAATGATTGTGCCGTCGTACGAATATTCCTTGTTAAAATGAATATTCCCTGACCAATCGAATATTATATAACCACTTGCTTACTTTGCAAAATTTGTAAATATTACTCACAACTATAACATTATATCAAATCCACACCATAATCTTCAAAAATATATTTTGAGAAAATTATTCTTTATTTATAAAAGTTGAGGTCTTACAACCTCCCCTTCTTATGAAATTTCGTCCTCAAAATTAGGGTGCGTACCTGGTATGTCGAAGAGGCGAGGATACCTTGATTTCATCTCAGATTCTAACTCCCATGTCATTTCCTCCGCATCGTGGTATCTCCACAAAACTTTGACTTGAGGTATAACTTTAGAGCATAGAATATGATCCTTCTTATCCAAGATTTTAACAGGTAACTCTTCATACATTAAATCTTCCTCTATCTCATCTGGTTCTAATTCAATAATATGGTTCGGGTCTTTCACATATTTACGTAACATAGATATATGAAAAACGTTATGAACATGAGACATACTTGGCGGTAAGGCGAGTCTATAGGCCACCGTTCCTACTCGATCGATGATTAAAAATGGGCCAATGAATCAAGGATTGAGCTTTCCTCTCTTTCCAAATCTTGTAACTCTTTTCCATGGAGCAACACGTAACAACACATGATCTCCAATATTGAATTCCACGTCTTTTCGATGAAGATCAGCATAACTCTTTTGTCGATCTTGTGAGGTTTTTATACGTTATTTCGGATCATTTGAATCTTTTTAAGTAGTCATACGTACCAAATCCAAACCCCAACAACGTTGCTTCACCCACCTCATCCCAAAGATCTTTGGAGAACGACACTTTCTTCCATCTGGCGCCTCAAATGGAGCCATGCCAATACTTGCTTGATAACTATTGTTATAGGAAAACTCCACCAATGGTAAGAACTTATCCCAACTTTCCTTGAAGTCAAGGACACAAAGTCTTAATAAATCTTCAAGAGTTTGAATAGTCCTTTTCGGCTGCCCATCCGTTTGAGGATGATATGCCGAACTAAATCTTAAATCCGTGCCCATAGCTTTTTGCAAACTAACCCAAAATCTTGAAGTGAATCTTGGGTCTCGATCAGAAACTATGGATACTGGCATACCATGCAATCTTACGATCTCGTTTATGTACATACTAGCAAGATGTTCAAGTGTAAAAGTTTCTCGTATCGGTAAGAAATGAGCAGACTTGGTCAATCTATCAACAATGACCCAAATCGCATTTATGCCTTGAGAAACCTTGGGAAGACCAGTAACGAAATCCATGGTAATGTGCTCCCACTTCCATTCTGTAATTTTAAGTGGTTGTAATGGACCTTTTGGCCCTTAATGCTCCACCTTGAATCGTTGACAAGTTAGACACCTTGAGATAAACCCCACTATCTCTCTCTTCATATTACTCCACCAAAATGTATGTCGAAGATCACGATACATTTTGGTACTCCTGATGGATTGCAAGCGATTGTGTTGTGCGCCTCCATCATGATTTTATACTTCAAGTCAGAATCATTAGGAACACAAAGTCTGGAGTTGACTCGAAGTATTCCTTCTTCATCGATTCTTGCTTCCAGAATAACACCTTCTTGCACTTTCTTCTTCATACGCATCAGCTCCAGGTCTATAGTTTGAGCAGCTTTAACTTTATCGATTAAAGTCGGTTCCACTCATATATTCGCCATCATCACATGGGTCCCTGGAGTCTTTAACTCTATTTCCATCCTTTCCAAGTCATGCAAAATGGGTCTTTGCGTTGACAATATTGCTTTCATACCACATATGATCTTCACTCGATGCGTATACTCTTCTTCGTTCGCTTTTCGAGGATGGTATTGGATGGTATGATCATAATCTTTCAACAACTCAAGCCATAAATCGTTTGCCGCATGTTGAGTTCCTTTTGAGTGAAGAAATATTTGAGGCTTTTATGATCCGTATAGATCTCCACCTTCTCTCCATACAAGTAATGCCTCCAAATCTTAAGCGCAAAAACGACTGCTGCCAACTCTAGATCATGAGTAGGATAATTCTTTTCATATTCTTTGAGTTGTCGAGAGGCATAGGTTATGACTTTCCCATGTTGCATGAGAACACATCCTAACCCTTTGCACGAAGCATCCTTTGTAGATGACAAATCCCTTGAGCGGATGGTATTGTCGAGCAGTCTTTGAAATGAGTCTCCTCTTGAGTTCTTGAAAACTCTTTTCAACTTCCCTCGCTCCAACCGATTTTTGTATCTTTTTAAGTCAGTTGAGTTAATGGAGTAGCGATTCGAGAAAACCCTTCTACGAATCTCCGATAATAACCAGCTAAGCCAGAAAAGCTACGTCTTGATCATTCGACTTAGAGTTGTTCCTAGCTTTGAATTGCTTAAATCTTTGTCGTGTCAACAAATATTCATTGATTTGATATCACGTGCCCAAGGAATGAACCTTCCTTAAGCCAGAACTCACATTTCTTCAACTTGGCATAAAGCTTGTTTTCACGAAGCTTTTGGAGTATCGACCTCAAGTCTTTGCTCATGGTCTTCATGCGGTTTTGGAGTATATGAGGATGTCATCAATAAAGACGACCACAAAGTGATCCAAATATTCCTTGAATACTCGGTTCATCATGTCCATGAAGGCAGCAAGAGCATTAGTCAATCTAAAAGACATGACTAGGAATTCATAATGCCCGTACCGAGTTCTGAAAGAAGTCTTTGGAATGTCATCAGTTTTAATCTTCAATTGATGATATCCGAAATGAAGATCAATCTTTGAAACGAATTTGGCTCCTTGCAACGGATCAAACAGGTCATCAATGCGAGGCAACGGGTACCTATTTTTGATGGTGACATGATTCAACTCTCGATAATCAATACAAAGTCACATACTTCCATCTTTCTTCTTTACTAATAGAACAGGAGCACCCCAAGGAGACGTACTAGGATGAATGAAACCAAAGTCTAACAATTCCTGTAGTTGGGTTTTTAACTCCTGAAGTTCAATAGGAGCCATTCGATACGGGGCTTTGGAAATAGGTTTTGTACAGGATTCAAGGTCGATACAAAATTCAATTTCACGCTTTGGGGGTAGGCCAGGAAGTTCTTCGGGGAATACGTCAGGAAATTTATTAACAATAGAAATATCATTCAAATCTGACGTATCTTTATTTAAATCCGTGACATGGGCTAAGAAAGCTTGACATCCATTTTTCAATAAATGAATAGCTTTATGACTTGATATAATAGTGATTGATTTTAGTGGTTTGGTTGCTTGAATTCGCATAATAGGTTGGTTAGGAATATGAAAGCTAACAACCTCACGAAAATAATCGATTTTAGCATGATGAGTAGTTAACCAATCAACCCCTAAAATAAGATCGACAGGTAACGTGCGGTTACCGATTTGAATCAAACAAGACTTATAAACCGTGGATGTAATGAAGGTTTCTCCCAACGAAGTTTCAATAGATAAGTTAAAGTCTAATTTCTCTGGAGTCAAATTTAAATGTTGAGCGCAAGTAGGAGAAATAAAGGAATGGGTAGAACCGGTATCAAATAAAGTATAAACTTCGCTAGAGTTTATGATTAGCTTACCCATGATCACCTCGTTCGGATTCCTCGCTTTTTGGGAGGTTACGACAAACGCTCTCCCTTGAACTACCGGTTTTGTCTTGTCTGGGACACCCTTTGATGCGTCCATCCCAGCTAGACTTGACTTTGGTGCACGATAAAATCGGGCTAGGTGACCTTCTTTTCCACAATTATAACACGCTTTGGACTGCATCGTGCAGTTTGGACTTATGTGTCCTTCCCCTCCACATTTGTAACATACGGCCAGTGGTCGTTCTCCTTCCTTAATAATAGGTGCTGGTGCCGACGTATTTCCATCCTTGTTGAATCTCCTCTTCTTAAAATGTCCACTCTTATTGTCATGGCCATGATTACCACCGAAGTGATTATCATTTTTGGCATGTTAATTCCCTCCACGTTTGTTGTCACCACTTTGATGACTGCTACCACTGGTATTATCTACTTGTCGGTTTCTCTCTCTTGGTTGGGTTGACTCATTATCGCGCTCTAATAACTGAGCCATATTCACAACATCTGAATACAAACACAGTTTATGAGAAATTAGGTATTGACGTATCTTGGGTTTCAAACCTCTTAGAAACATCCACGTCATTCTCTCTTCATTATCAACCAAGTGGGACACAAACCGAGACAACTCGGCAAACTTAGCTTCGTACTGCGCCACGGTCATATTGTTTTGCTCAAGCTTGATGAACTATACCTCCTTTATGTGACGAATACTTTCAGGAAAGTACTTGTCATTGAACAGCTCTTGGAACTTCTCCCAAGACATTTTGAGTCTGGCGAGGTTGAGTACGCTTTTTCTGATTCCCACCAAGATGTCTGCATCCGCCGCATAATATATGAAGGTGGAAAAGGGAACCTTTTGCTCTTAGGAGCATCCTAAGACATCAAATATCTTGTTGATCTGCTTTATCCACGTCTCCGCCTTAAGAGGTTTTGGCTCTCCAAAAAACTCCGGTGGTCCCAGCTCCTTGAACTGCTTAGCGGTGACCGTCCGAGAGTTGTCAGTGTTTCCACCTGCATTTTGGACAGGAGCCGCTTTTGCCTGATGTTGCATGAATTGCTTAAAGCCTCTGAACATCCCATTGTTCACCATTTCATCGGTGTTATTATTTACATGAGTATTATTATCTTCCTGTTGCACATTATCTTGGGCATTAATCTGTGGTGACTCAACTGTCTCATGTGCTTCATTGTTTATCTCAATATTTTCGGATGCCATTTTTAAATACTGCCACAAAACAAGGGTTAATTAACATATCACATATTATCCTATACTACGTGACCAATTAAATACCAAATAAACTTAGGTAGGTCATACTAGCGAAGGAATTCCCCGTCTCTCCCCTCCTAGTTCTTGTCTCACATCTCAGCCATGGATCATATCCCTAAGCTTTGATATCAACTGTGATGCCCCCAAAATAGGTATACATCACCCATCTTGGGTCGCCAAATACATGGTAAAAAATTCAAATACAACTTAATTATACATCAGTCGTGTAAAATACGACAAAACATAATTTTAGAGTTTTAATAAGAATATTGTCATCTAGAAAATATTCACACTCAATGGAGTCCTCATTACATTTATTGTCATACTATTTAATAGAATAGTGAGGACTATTAATGCTATCTTCTGGACCGTCACTCCGTTCCCCGACTAGTCCTGTGAAACCCCAGATTTTATGAATAAAGATTTAAATTTCTCGAAATATTTTTTTGAATATTATGGTGTGGATTTGATATAATGTTATAGTTATGGGTAATATTTACAAATTTTTCAAAGTATGCAAGTGGTTATATAGTATTCGATTGGTCGGGGAATATTCGTTTTAACAGGGAATATTTGTACGACGGCACAATCATTGGTTGACCCCCTAGCGGAAGTATTGTCGTAGTAAGAAAATGACATAATTATCTTTTATAAAAATAACGGGCGGAAGTATTGCAGTTAAAGCGTTGAACTACCCGGTAGTAAAAAATACAATAATCTGGCGTGGTTGCATAGTAACTACCGGTATTGATTATTGATGCTTACGTGAGAAGTCACTTTCGGTTATACTCAATTATTGCTACTGATAATTGCTACATCATATCTCTCGTATTATTGATTCGATTATTGTCACGATTATCATACGCATTATATGATATATTATTAAATCAATAATTGAGGCGACAAAGTTATTCATATTATTAAATTGCAATATTTACAATGTCAGAAGTTACATCGAGGAGAGGTTTGGTCATCTAATTATGCATGATAAAAAGAAATCCTTATCGGAAGCCCCCTTTCCGAGGAGCGACACGGTTGTTAAATATTGTGAGTTATAATATTAATGATGAATAAGTTCGTGTTGATTAAAGATGAATTTGATAGTTCCATTGTGTTGGGATTATTAGTGTTAGTGGAAATCGACATCTATTCCTATGATAATTGATGTCTAGGGGTTATATTAATAAATCGGGTAATTACTCGGATAAATGAGTAATTAATTGCTACTAATTCACATGCTTATATAACTATTTGTTCACATGTGTGTACTATTGAATCACATTCTTGTACTATTAGGGGAGTTGGTGCAAGATTAATAATACTTGCATGACTAAGTTAAAATGGAGGTATAGATGAAGGTACTAATACTGTAATTCGTATTTTCACATGATTATAACTATTGATTCACATGATTGAACTATTGATTCACATTATTTCCTATTAGGGGAGGTGGTGCAAGTTTGATAATACTTGCAGGACTAAATTAAAAATGAAAGAAAAGTTGGAGGTATTGTACTGTAATATTTCAAGCCCCAAAACGTGCAATTATCGAAAATATATTTTCCTATAAATAGAAGCTCATTCTTCCTTCATTTCTCACCAATTCACTAAAGCTATAGAGCAATTATTATAGAGAGAAATTACAGAGAGAAAGAAGAAGAGAAGTCTTCTACCTCACTATTCCAATATCCAGTGCTTTCTAAGGTAAGGGGTATTATTCTTTCGTATTCATGAAGAGAGTTATTTTCTTTTAATACTCATAAGAGTTGTTATTCCATTCTTTATTATTATGTTAGAATAACTTTGTCTATCACAAGTACCGCATACATGGTGAAATTCTTACATTATTCCATTCTTTATTATTACATTGGAATAACCTATCATGTGATCTATCGCGTACAGTGAATTCTGTTGTTATTCCATTCTTTATTATTACATTTGGAATATCACATGCATGCGGATTACGTTAGACTTGGTTCCATTCTTTATTATTACATTGGAATAACTTTATGCATGCGATCGATCGCATGCACGGTGAATTCTATTGTTATTACATTCTTTATTATTACATTTGGAATATCACATGCATGCGGATTATTCAAACATTACGAGACCATCTTTCCTTTATAACTTAAAGCGAGATCACGTCGTGATCTTATTCTATAATCATCTCCCTTAAAATTCATTTCTTAACTCGTGATCGTTTTGTTTTACGATCCCCTTTCTTTCCTTTTTCATCATTACGACATTCTTCGTTATCTTGAGTATTGGAGTTAGGCAACTCCCATTTTTTTTTCACTTAAAGATTCTTCTTTGAATTTTCTTGTTTATATAACAATTCTTCCTTTAAGAATTTCTAACTTCATTCACATTGCTCAACATTTCATCATACGTATCCATTTTCTATCGTGGGTACATCGAGTCTCTAATAGTTTCAATATGGTACATTTGAGTGGTTTCCCACAAACAACCAATAAACTAGGTTCTGAGTTGCTAGTTCGTATATACCTCCGCTCTATGAAGGAATCTTTTAGCCCAGATACCATACATCAACCATTAAAGAGTATGATTGTACCATACTTAAATACAACTTTCTTTTTTTTTTATTCTTAACTTCTTTATCATTCTCTTCTTATAAACATTGTCTATTTATTATCATCTTACATCCTTATTATTGGAGTTGGGTAACCCCACTTTCATATTCCTTATAACTTTGCGAGATTCTTCTTTGAATCCTCTCACACATGTTTTAATCCCTCCTTTATAAATTTCTTAAATTATTTCTTATTGTTCAAACTTTATTTGAGCGTATTCTTTCATTATCTTCATCTTCCTTCTCTAAGGTTATAGCTTACGGTACTCCTACCTAAGGTTTATAACCTACAGCTTTGATACCAATTGTAACGATCCCAAAATTCATACAATTTAATTCTCAACTTCGGTCGTTAATAACACGTCTACCTTCTGATTTTACATCATTATTCGATGTTAAAATTTATAAAATGCGGAATAATTTAAACTTTTATATTTTTTTACTTTAATTCCCTGAATTAAAACCTTTATCATCTACATGTTTTTGAATCAATCTTATTTTATGATTCACTTTATCACTGTTGTTATATAAAATTTTACATTTCAATCCGATATCCTTTACATATCAGATAACTCTAACTTTAGCTTTACAACTTAACATAAAACTATACATCATAAAACATTTAATACATCTCATGAATTTTAATCATGGTATAAAGAAATAACAACTTTAGCTAAAATATTAATCTTTGTGTATTATTTCTGATCCATGTCATTCAAGTAGCACATAGTGTTACTTTGATCCTTAACTTTGCAAAAATGGTTATTTGCAAGGTTGAGCTCAACGACCAAACAAAATCTAACAGTTTTCATGCATCACGTAGCACATAATAACATGCTCAACATATATCTCATAACATTAGACTAACATAACATACATGTTACAGTTCACATAATCAAGTATAAAGATTGAGTTCCTTACTCAATCAACATGCTTTTCCGCGTGCCCGCGCGACCTAGCCCGCACCCGGCTTCGCACAGGAACAATTTTCTCAATGTACAAACTTCAAATCTTCATAACTTCTTCGTTTCAAGTCGGAATTAGTTGGTTTTCGATTCTATGAACTCGTGAAACACTGAACTACTCATCTACAAAATAATTTTAACATTTCAAAAACTTTAACAAATCAATTTAAGGGTTCCAATTCAATGTTCATGCTATATTTTCATGTTTTAAACACATTTAGCGAATTCGATCGCCACAGCTTTGCTTTTTAACCAATTGGCATAATTCAAACTACGCCACTTTCATTTTTTAACATACTAACGTAATCCAACATCAATTCACAGATATAACAAGTATTGACCATGAAATTTTGTACTTTCTAAGCCATATTCTATAAATAAACACTGTTATTTTACCTTTCTTCCTACAAACCAATTCTCACGAATTTGAACATCAACCAAGGATTATAGATGATAACTAACAAGTTTATCAACAACATACAAACATAGAATTCGACATCTTAACCCTATCCAACAAAATTTGCAATTAAGAAAGAATAGGTATTGCAAAGAAAATTAGATAAATTATACATTTAATCCTCTAGATTATAGGTTTAGCAAAAAGATGGTGAATCTCCTTCCTCTTGGCCAAAATCTCATAGGCTTAATCTCTCAATTTCCACTGTATTTCCTCTCTTCTTCCAAGCCCTCTTTATAAACCTCTTTTATTTCTCCTTAGAAAATAAGATGTGTATAAGAAACTGGCCACCCCACGTATTCTTCCGTTAGAAAATAACTAAAGACGTCAGTTGAACAAGTCAAAGGCCACAAGGCCTTGTTTGGTTACCACCTTCCTCTCCCCCCAAATTAAATTATTTTTATATTATCTTATATTATATAGTTTCATGTCACACCCTTAGTTAATTAATTTAAATAACATAGTTTAGTTAATTTAAATAACTCATATTAATAATAAAAATTTTACTATCCTTATACTTATAATTAATAAATAATTATATATCTAATTTAATTAATAAATTAGAAACATCACTTTATTTAATTTATTCATTCCCTTTAATATTAAACAATTCATTTAATTTAATTAATTCATTAAATTAAATCTTCAAAGAATAAAATTTACCTTTGCTTTAATTTTAATTATCATACACACATAACTAAATTATTATACCACAATTTCATAAATTATTTATTTTCTCAATAAATAATTTATTTAAAATATTTATTTAATTCAATAAATATTTAAAATAATTACCAAATTTATTTAATTTCTTGATAGTTAACTTAACTATTAAACCTCACTTTCTCAATATATGAATATATATATATATATATATATATATATATATATATATATCTTCACACCAGATTATATATTTCAAAATATATAGCACGTATATATACCTACTCAAACTCAAACATCTCATAATAAGAATTTTAATTATTAAATTCTTATTTTAATAATTTATAAAAATTTGGGTTGTCACAGTTGAGCTCACCCTTTCTTTCATTGATCTCTTCAAGAAATGAAAATATAGTTGGGACGAGTCGGGGAATGAAGTGATGGTCCAGGATAAATGGATTTAGTAGTCCTCACTATTCTACAGAATAATGTGATAATAATTGTAATGAGGACACCATTGAGTGTGGATATTGTCTAGATGACAATATTCTTGTTTAAACTCTCGACTATGTTTTGTCGTATTTTTACCACATTGTTGTATAATTAAGTTGTATTTGAATTTATGTACCATGTATCTGGAGACTCAAGATGGGTGATGTATACTTGTTTTGGGGGCGTCACAGTTGGTATCAAAGCTTAGGGATATGATCCTTGGCTGAGATGTGAGACAAGAACTAGGAGGGGAGAGACGGGGAATTCATTCGCTAGTATGACCTACCTAAGTTTATTTGGTATTTAATTGGTCAGTCAGAATATAGGGATAATATGTGATATGTTAATTAACCCTTATTTTGTGACAGTGTTTGAAAATGGCATATAAAAATGTTGAGATCAACAATGAAGCACATGAGACCGTTGAGTCACCAACGATCAATACCCAGGATAATGTGCAACATGAAGATAATAATGGTGAACGATGGGATGTTCAGAGGCTTTATAAAATTCATGCAACATCAGGCGAGAGAGACTCCTGTTCAAAATACAGGTGGAAACATCGACAACTCTTGGGTGGTCACCGCTAAGCAGTTCAAGGAGCTGGGACCGCCGGAGTTTTTGGGAAAGCCAGAACCACTTAAGGCGGAGACGTGGTTAAAACAGATCACCAAGATATTTGATATCTTGGGATGCTTTGAGGAGCAAAAGGTTTCCTTTGCCACCTTTAAGTTGTGTGTGAAGCGATTCTTGGTGGGAATCGTAAAAGCGACTCTTGACTGACGCATTCAAGATGTCTTGGGAGAAGTTCCAAGAGCTGTTCAATGACAAGTACTTTCCTGAAAGTATTCGTCATATGAAGGAGGTAGAGTTCATCAAGCTTGAGCAAGACAATATGATCGTGGCGTGCGATGACGAAGCTAAGTTTCTTTGAGTTATCTCAGTTTGCGTCCCACTTGGTTGATAATGAGGAGAGAATGACGCGGATGTTTCTAAGAGGTTTGAAACCCGAGATACGTCAATACCTTATTTCTCACAAACTTTGTTTATATTCAAATGTTGTGAATAGGGCTCAGTTATTGGAGCGCGATAATGAGTCAGCACAACCAAAAGGCAACGACCAACAATACGATAATAATCGTATCGGTGGCAACGGCCATCGAAACAATGATAACCATCGTGGGCGAAATTTTCATGCCAAGAATGGTAATCACTTCGGTGGTAATCATGGCCATGACAATAAGAGTGGACATTTCAAGAAGAGGAGATTCAATAATGATGGAAAGACGTCAAAGACATTTTGTTGTTAAGGAAGGAGAGAGAACGATCACCGTGGTCGTATGTTACAAATGCGGAGGGGTGGGACATATCAGTCCAAACGGTACGCAGCAGTCCAAAGCATGTTATAATTGTGGAAAAGAAGGTCACCTAGCTCGATTTTATTGTGCACCAAAGTCAAGTCCAGCTGGGACGGAGGCACCAAAGGCGGATACGGACAAAACAAAGTCGGTGGTTTCAAGAAAAGAGTTTTTCGTGACTTCTTAAAAAGCGAGTAACCCGAACGAAGTTAGCACGGGTTAGTTGATTATAAATTCTTGCGAAGTCTATACCTTATTAGATACCAGTTCTACCCATTTTTTTATCTCTCTTGCTTGCGCTCAACGTTTAAATTTGACCCCAGAGAAGTTAGACTTTGACTTATCGGTTGAAACTTCGATAGTAGAAACCTTCATTTCATGTGCTATCCAAGTCTTGGATGAGAGTCACAGTTTTGAATGATATTTATACTGTTAATAAATTTCCTGACATATTCTTGAAGACTTCTTGGCCTACCCCAGAGCGTGAAATTGAATTTTGTATTGACCCCAGTACAAAACCAATTTCTAAAACCCTTAAATATTTTTCAACCAAAACGAACGTATAATGCGCCAAAGACGATGGCTCGAGCTGTTAAAGATTATGACCATACCATTCAATATCATTGTGGAAGAGCGAACATGGTAGCTGACGCGTTGAGTTGAAGATCATATGCGTTTACAAGTGCGATGTTGTTAACACAAAGACCCATTTCATATGACTTACAAATGATAAAGATAGAGTTAAATACTCTAGGGACCCATGTGAAGATAACGAATATATGATTAGAATTGACTTTAATCGATAAAGTTAAAGCCACTCAAGCTACACACCCGTATCTAATGAATGTGAAGAAGATGGTTCAAGAAGGCGTTATCTCAACCCTCGATTTAATTAGCCCATTTGAAATCCTCAATCGAGTAGGAATTATGGCCTATAGACTCATTTTACCACCAAGTATGTCGCGTGTTCATAACGTTTTTCACGTATCGCAGTTAGTAAAAACTTAGTCTTGGGGGACTTTGGAGCCAAATTTGTAATAATTAATGAATCTGAAAAATTATGAAATCATGGGGGTTTTATAGAGCATGTTACAAGCTTTCCATACCCTCGAAACGGACTAATTCCGATAACGGATGAAGAAGTTATGAAGATTTGAAGTATGCGTGTCAAAAGTTCAAAATCTGGAAAATTAGAGTTAAGTGCCAAAGGTTGAGCACCTAGGCACTAGGCTCAGTGCTTAGAATCTTTTCTTGGGTGCCTAGGCACTTGCCCAAGGCCAAATTTGGGCGCCTAGGCGCTGGTCAAGTGTTAAGCCAAAATCTGTTCGGACGTCTTTTAGTAAATTGGGCATAACTTTTTCATATGAACTTTGATTCAAGTGATTCAGGATGATTCAAAAAGATAACGAGTAGACCTAGGACTTTCATTCTTTATATTTTGAGATTTGAGGTCGGTATCAAGGCCTAAAATGACTATTTTAGGGACTGATGTGCATTCAGAGGCAATCGGAGGACATCGGGCATGCACGTATGCAACGTGTAATGTTTTCGACGATAAAGATATTCAAGGTATCCTCACCTCTTGATTATACAGTGCGTACATAAATTTCGAGGCGAAATTTCATAAGGAGGAGATTGTGAGACCCCAGATTTTATGAATAAAGATTTAAATTTCTCGAAATATTTTTTTGAATATTATGGTGTGGATTTGATATAATGTTATAGTTGTGGGTAATATTTACAAATTTTGCAAAGTAAGAAAGTGGTTATATAATATTCGATTGGTCGAGGAATATTCGTTTTAACAGGGAATATTTGTACGACATCACAATCATTGGTGGACCCCACAACGAAAGTATTGTCATAGTAAGAAAACGACATAATTATCTTTTTATAAAAATAAGGGCGAAAGTGTTACCGTTAAAACTATTGAACTACCCGGTAGTAAAATTATAGTAGTACGCGTGGTTGCATAGTAGCACACGGTATTGATTATTGATGCTTACGTGAGAAGTCACTCAGTTATACTCAATTATTGCTACAGTAATTGCTGCATCATATCTCTCATATTATTGATTCGATTATTATCACAGTATCATTTGCATAATATTTTATATATTATTAAATCAATAATTGAGACGAAAAAGTTATTCATATTATTAAATTGCAATATTTACAATGTCTAGAAGTTCTGCCAAGGAGAGGTTTGGTCACCTAATTGCGCGCCAATAAGGAGAAATCCTTATCGAAAAGCTCTCTTTTTTCTGGGAACGACCTAGTTGTTAAATATTGTGAGTTATAATATTAATGATGAATACGTTCATGTTGATTAAAGATGAATTTGATAGTTCCATTGTGTTGGGATTATTAGTGTTAGTGGAAATCGACATCTATTCCTATGATGATTGATGTCTAGGCGTTATATTGATAAATTAGGTAATTAATCGGATAAATGAGCAATTAATTGCTACTAATTCACATGCTTATATAACTATTTGTTCACATGTGTGTACTATTGAATCACATTTTTGTACTATTAGGGGAGTTAATTGGTACAAGATTGATAATACTTGCATGACTAAGTTAAAAATGGAGGTATAGATGGAGGTACTATACTGTAATTCGTATTTTTACATGATTATAACTATTGATTCACATGATTGAACTATTGATTCACATTATTTACTATTAAGGGAGGTGGTGCAAGTTTGATAATACTTGCAGGACTAAAATAAAAATAAAAGAAAAGTTGGAGGTATTGTCTTTGTAATATTTTGAGCCCCAAAGCGTGCAATTATTGAAACTATATTTTCCTATAAATAGAAGCTTATTCTTCCTTCATTTCTCACCAATTCACTAAAGCTATAGAGCAATTATTATAGAGAGAAATTATAGAGAGTAAAGAAGAAAGAGAAGTCTGCTACCCCCTTATTCCAATATCCATTCTTTTCTAAGGTAAAGGGTATTATTCTTTTCGTATTCATGAAGAGAGTTATTTTCTTTCAATACTCATAAGAGTTGTTATTCCATTCTTTATTATTATGTTGGAATAATCTGCAATCATCTGTCATAAGTACCGCATACATGGTGAAATTCTTACATTATTCCATTCTTTATTATTACACTTTAGTGAATTACATTTGTTATTCCATTTCTTTATTATTACATTTGAATATCATATGCATGCGGATTATGCTAGACTGGTTCCATTCTCTATTATTACATTGGAATAACCTATATCGTCATGCGATCTATCACATGCACGGTGCATTACTGTTGTTATTTCATTCTTTATTATTACATTGGAATATCACGTCTGCGGATGCGGATTACGCATGACACAGTTCCATTCTTTATTATTACATTGGAATATCCCATCGGTGCGGTTTAAGCATGACTGATTCCATTCTTTATTATTACATTGGGAGTAACACATGCATGCGATTATATCGCATGCATGGTGAATCCTTCTGTTATTCAATTCTTTATTATTCTATTGGAATAACCTGTTTACGTGGATTACCACATGCACGGTGAATGACCCTTCGTATTCATTTCTTATTAAATTGTGGAAATGATCTGTATACGTGGATTATCGCATGGCGGTCGAAAATCTATTTGCAGTTTCATATATTCTATTATACTCATTTGGTTAAAGTTTTGGCTTCTATACTCCATAAAATTAGTGGAATATCCTTGATATTTGCGCTTCATCCAATATAGACAGATCATTCACCATGCATGTGGTAATCCACATAGACAGGTTATTCCAACAGAATAATAAAGAATGGAATAATGACGATTATAGCCGCATGCATAAAGTTACTCCCAGCGAGAATAATAAATAATGGAACCGGATCATGCGTAGCGCGCGAGCGAGATATTTCAATAGAATAATAAATAATGGAACAGTCACGCAGAAACGTTACGCACAAGATATTCCAATGTAATAATAAAGAATAGAATAACGTGAAGAATTTCACCATGTATGCGTTACTCAAGATAAGCGAGTTATTCCAATGAATAATAAGGAATGGAATAACAGAAGAATTTCACCATGTATGCGGTACTTCGCATATACAGGTTATTTCAACAGAATAATAAGGAATGGAATAACAGAAGTTCTCTTCATGAATACGAAAGAAATAATACCCCTTACCTTATAAAGAAGAGTACTCCGACGGGTAGGGCGGGGATATACTTGAAGAAAACTTGCACTACGCTCAAAGCTTTCTTAAACTCTAAAGAAATACGCTTAAGATTATAGAAGAAGAATTCTCTGAACTTCTGGTGTGTTTTCAATTCTAACTAAGCATCCTATTTATAGGAAAATAGAAAAGATACTATAAAATAAAATATAATATATTCTATTTATAATATATATATATATATATATATATATTATTTAAAATCTAATAAAACAAATAACTTTATAAAAGTATTACATTTTATATAAAAAGATTTTACTATGCAAAACACTATACGAGCACTATCTGAAACACTATGCATAATAGAATATAATATATTCTATTTTAGTCTAATAAAACAAATAAATTTATAAAAGTATTACATTTTATATAAAAATATTTTACTATACAAACACTATGCGAGCCTTATGCAAATACTATGCATAATAAAATATAATATATTCTATTTATAGCCTAATAAAATAAATAACTTTATAAAAGTATTACATTTTTATATAAAAAGGTTTTTGATTTATTACATTTATAATAATAATAAAACAAAACTTATCACCTTTATTATAATTCACAATATTAATCGACCAGTCGATTTCTGAGAAAGAGGAGCTTTCAATAAGAATTTCTCCCCATTGGTAGCTTGATTAGGTGACCAAACCTTTCTTGGCGAGAACTTCTAGACATCGTTAATATTGCAAATAATAATATTAATAACTTTGTTATCTCAAATATTGATTTAATAATATATAAAATATCGACAATAATTGAATTAAAAAACGTGAGATCTTATGCAACAATTCTTTGTAGCAATAATTAAACAAAAGCGAGTGACTTCTCACGTAAGCATCAATAATCAATACTGTGTGCTACTATACAACCACACGTATTACTTACTTTTAACACCGGGTATTTCAACCGTTAATGGTAAAACCTTCCGCCGTTATTTTCATAAAAATATTTTTGTCGTTTTCTCAATCTGACAATAATTCCGTTGTGGGGTCCACCAATGATTGTGCTGTCGTACGAATATTCCCTGTTAAAACGAATATTCCTCGACCAATCGAATATTATATAACAACTTGCATACTTTTCAAAATTTCTAAATATTACCCACAACTAAAATAATATCAAATTTACTCCATAATATTTAAAAATGATATTTATTGAAAATTCATCTTTATTCATAAAAGTCGGGGTCTTACAACCTCTCCTTCTTATGAAATTTTGCCCTCGAAATGAGGTTATATACCTGGTATGTCGAAGAGGTAAGGATACCTTGATTTTATTTGAGATTCTAACTCCCATGTCATTTCCTCAACATCGTGGTTTCTCCACAAAATCTTGACCTGAGGTATAACCTTGGAGCGTAGAATATGTTCCTTCTTATCCAAGATTTGAACGGGAATCTCTTTATACGTAAAATCTTCCGTTATTTCGTCCGGTTCTAACTCAATAATGTGGTTCGGTTCTTTCACATATTTATGTAACATGGATATATGAAAAACGTTATGAACACGAGACATACTTGGTGGTAAAGCGAGTCTATATGCCACAGTTCCTACTCGACCGAGGATTAAAAATGGGCCAATGAATCGAGGATTGAGCTTTCCTCTCTTTCCAAATCTCGTAACTCCTTTCCATGGAGCAACACGTAACAACACATGATCTCCAATATTGAATTCCACGTCCTTTCGATGAAGATCAGCATAACTCTTTTGTCAATCTTGTGAGGTTTTTATACGTTGTCGGATCGTTTGAATCTTTTCTGTAGAAATACGTACTAACTTCGGTCCCGACAACGTTGCTTCACCCACCTCACCCCAGCATACTGGAGAACGACACTTTCTTACATACAACGCTTCGAATGTAGCCATGCCAATACTTGCTTGATAGCTGTTGTTGTAGGAAAACTCCACAAATGGTAAGAACTTGTCCCAACTTCCCTTGAAGTCAAGGACACAAAGTCTTAATAAATCTTCAAGAGTTTGAATAGTCCTCTCTGATTTTCCATCCGTCTGAGGATGATATGCCGAACTAAATCGTAAATCCTTGCCCATAGCTTTTTGCAAACTAACCCAAAATCTTGAAGTGAATCTTGGGTCTCGATCAGAAACTATGGATCTTGGATACCATGCGATCTTACAATCTCGTTTATGTACATACGAGAGTAAGGCGTTCAGTGTATAAGTTTCTCGTATTGGTAAGAAGAAGCGGACTTGGTCAATCTATCAACAATGACCCAAATTGCATCTATGCCTTGAGAAACTTTGGGAAGACCGATGCTTGAAATCCATGGTAATGTGCTCCCACTTCCATTACGGAATTTCAAGTGGTTGCAATGGAACTTTTGGCACTTGATGCTCGCCTTAACTCATTGACAAGTTAGACACCTTGAGATAAACAACGCTATCTCTCTCTCTTCATATTGCTCCACCAAAATGTATGGCGAAGATCACGATACATTTTGGTACTCTCAAGATGGATTGCAAGCGGTGTGTTATGCGCTCCATCATGATTTTATACTTTAAATCGAGGTCGTTAGGAACATAAAGTCTGGAGTTGACTCGAAGTATTCCTTCTTCATCGATTCTTTCTTCCGGCACAACACCTTCTTTCACTTTCTTCCTCATATATGCATCACTCGAGTGCGTAGAATGAAAGCGGCTTTAACTTTATCAATTAAAGTCGGTTCTACTCAGTATATTCGCCATCATCACATGGGTCCCTGGAGTCTTTAACTCTATCTCCATCCTTTGTAAGTCATACAAAATGGGCCTTTACGTTGACAATATTGCACTCATACCCGCATATGATCTTCTACTCAATGCGTCAGCTACCACGTTCATTTTTCCAAGGTGGTATTGGATAGTATGATCATAATCTTTCAACAGTTCAAGCCAACGTCGTTGTCGCATATTGAGTTCCTTTTGAGTGAAGAAGTATTTTAGGCTTTTATGATCTGTAAAGATCTCCACTTTCTCCCCATACAAGTAATGCCTCCAAATTTTAAGTGCAAAGACAACAGCTGCCAACTCTAGATCATCAGTAGGATAATTTCTCTCATATTCTTTGAGTTTCCGAGAGGCATAGGCTATGACTTTCCCATGTTGCATGAGAACACATCCTAACACTTTGCCTAAAGCATCACTGTAGATGACAAATCCCTCCGAGCCAGATGGTGTTGTCAGAACAGGTGCTGAAATGAGTCTTCTCTTGAGTTCTTGAAAACTCTTCTCACATTCTTCGCTCTAACCAAACTTTGTATCTTTTCGAGTCAGCTGAGTTAATTTAGTAGCGATTCGAGAAAATCCTTCCACGAATCTCCGATAATAACCAGCTAAATTGAGAAAGCTACGTACTTCGGTCCCTGATTTAGGTTGCTCCCAGCTTTGAATTGCTTCAATCTTTGCTGGGTCAACAGATATTCCATGACTTGTTACTACGTGCCCAAGGAATGCTACTTCCTCAAGCCAGAACTCGTATTTCTTTAACTCGACATAAAGCTTGTTTTCACGAAGATTTTGGAGTATCAGCCTCAAGTGTTGCTCATGATCTTCACGGCTTTTGGAATATATGAGAATGCCATTAATAAAGACGACCACAAAGTGATCCAAATATTCCTTGAATACTCGGTTCATCATATCCATGAAGGCAGCAGGAGCATTAGTCAATCCAAAAGATGACTAGGAATTCATAATGCCCGTACCAAGATCTAAAAGCAGTCTTTGGAATGTCATCAGTTCTAATCTTCAATTAGTGATATCCGGAACGAAGATCAATCTTTGAAAAAAATTTGGTGCCTTGCAACTGGTCAAACAAGTCATCAATGCGAGGCAATGGATATCTATTTTTGATAGTGACATGGTTCAACTCCCGATAATCAATACAAAGTCGCATACTCCCATCTTTCTTCTTCAAGAATAGAACAGGAGCACCCCAAGGAGACGTCTTGGGGACTTAATAAAACCGATGTTCAACAATTTCTCTGATTGGGTCTTTAACTCACGAAGTTCAATAGAGCCATTCGATATGGGGCTTTGGAAATGGGTTTTATCTAGGGTTCAAGGTCGATACAAAATTCAATTTCACGCCTGGGTAGGACGGGAAGCTCTTCCAGGGAATACGTCGGAAATTCATTAACAATAGAAATATCATTCAAAAATGGCATATTTTTGTTTAGATCCGTGACATGAGCTAAGAAAGCTTGACATCCGTTTTTCAATAAACAAATTGCTTTATGGCTTGAGATGACAGTGATGGATTTTAATGGTTTGGTTGCTTGAATTCGCATAATAGGTTGGTTAGGAATATGAAAGCTAACAATCTTACGAAAACAATCAATTTTTGCATGATGAATAGTTAACCAATCAATCCCTAGAATCACATCAAATGCAAGTATTTTCAAAGAAATAAGATCGACAGGTAACGTGCAGTTACCGATTTGAATCAAACAAGACTTATAAACCGTGGATGTAATGAAGGTTTCTCCCAATGGAGTTTCAACAGATAAATCAAAGTCTAATTTCTCCGGAGTCAAATTTAAACGTTGAGCGCAAGTAGGAGAAATAAAGGAATGGGTAGAACCGGTATCAAATAAATTATAAACTTTGCTAGAGTTTATGATTAGCTTACCCGTGATCACCTCTTTCAGATTCCTTGCTTTTTGGGAGGTTATGACAAACGCTCTCCCTTGAACTACCGGTTTTGTCTTATCTGGGACACCCTTGGATTCCTCCATCCCAGCTGGACTTGACTTTGGTGCACGACACAAAATCCGGGCTAGGTGACCTTCTTTTCCACAATTGTAACATGCTTTGATCGCATCGATGCGGTTTGGACTTATATGTCCTTCCCTCCACATTTGTAACATACGCATCCACGTGGTCGTTCTCCTTCCTTAACAACGGGTCTTTGGTGTGAAGTCTTTCCATCTTTCTTGAACCTTCTCTTCTTGAACTTTCAACTCCTATTGTCTTGGCCATGATTACCACCGAAGTGGTTATCATTTCTGGCATGTTGATTCCCTCCACGTTTGTTGTCACCGCTTGATGATCATTGCTACCATCGGGTATTATCGACTTGTTTACCGCTTCTCTCTTGGTTGGGTTGACTCATTATCGCGCTCCAATAACTGAGCCCTACTCAAAACATCTGGATACAAACACATTTTATGAGAGATAAGGTATTGACGTATCTCGGGTTTTAAACCTCTTAGAAACATCTGCGTCATTCTCTCCTCATTATCAACTAAGTGGGACGCAAACCGAGATAACTCAGCGAACATAGCTTCGTACTGCGCCACGGTCATATTGTTTTGCTCAAGCTTGATGAACTCCACCTCCTTTATGTGACGAATACTTTGACGCTCCCAAAATAGGTATACATCACCTATTCTGAGTCGCCAAATACATGGTACAAAATATAAAGACAAACTTAATTATACAAACGTCGTGTAAAAATACGACAAAACATAGCTGAGGGTTTTAATAAAAATATTGTCATCTAGACAATATCCACACTCAAAGGAGTCCTCATTACAAATATTGTCATACTATTTAACAGAATAGTGAGGACGACTAATGCTATTATCTGGACCGTCACTCCGTTCCCCGACTAGTCCCTGCTACGTTCTCAATTCCTGAAGAGAATAATAAAAGTAAAAGGGCGAGCTCAACTAGCCCAGTAAGAAATATTATGACTAAGATAATGCAGAATAAATTATCGTTAGCCTTCAACAGTGTTAAACTGATACAATATAACAAACATCAAGTTTAACTGCAGCGGAACAAGCAATCCATTACAAGAGTCAAGTAGAGAATAAAATCTACTATCTTTTATGATTTAAAAGGTTTTTCATCACTTTTATCGTTGGGACTCAGCTTAATAAAAAATCCACATCATCCCTGCATTACGGCCAAGGATATTCATTAGTATCACAACCACAAATTATCCATGCACTACGGGCTAAGGATATTCGTGTATTCATCAATGGTCATGATCATGCCAACAACTGTCCATCAATGCACTACGAGACAATGAGGACTTTTACCACATCATTTGTAACATTACGGCCATGATTATCTGGAATTAATCCTCGGTCATAATCATACCAAGTCCATCTATGCATTACAGCCACGAGATGACTTTCAACATAATATAAACATGAGGATGATGACAATGATATAAGAATTCAATAAAACAAGTTCAAGAATTAATTTATCCAGAACTAATAACGCCCAAATTATCAACATGATACTTTTTTGTAGAGTAAAATTCAAGAATGCTCAAAAGAATATTTCCATGAAAAGATACCAGATGAAGCGCAAATATCCAGGATATTCTACTAATTTCATGGAGTATAGAAGTCAAAACTTTAACCAACTGAGTATAATAAAGAATGGAATAACAAAAGAATTCACCAAGCATGCGATAGACCGCACAGACAGGTTATTCCAACAGAATAATAAATAATGAAACCAGGTCATGCGTAAACGCACAGACAGGATATTTCAACAGAATAATAAATAATGGAACCAGGTCATGCGTAAACGCACAGACAGGATATTCCAACTGAATAATAAATAACGGAACCAGGTCATGCGTAAAGCACAGACATGATGTTCCAACAGAATGATAAAGAATGGAATAATAGAAGAATTTTACCATGTATGCGATACTTTGCATAGACTGGTTATTCCACATAGTAATAAAGAATGGAATAACAGAAGAATTTCACCAAGTATAGGGTAGTCCGCGTATACAGGTTATTCCAACAGAATAATAAGGAATGGAATAACAGAAGTTCTCTTCATTAATACAAAAAAATAATACCCCTTACGAGTACAACAAATAATATCCCTTACCTTAGAAGAAACTGGATATAGGAGTAGTGAAGTAGCAGAATACTTTTCTTCTTTCTCTCTATAGTTTCTCTCTCTAGACTTTCAGTGCATTAGTAAGAAATAATGAAGGAATGAGCTTCTATTTATAGGAAAATATAAAGGATACTATGCAATAATATATATATATATATATATATATATATATATATATATATGTAGTAAACCTGTGATTTATTTTGCAATCCGTGAACTTCATTTCCCTTCCCCGTGAACAAACAGAAAAACTCGTGAACCTATATATATATATGGCATTTATATAAAATATATAAATATATTCATCACATGTCTTACTTATATATATATATATATATATATATATATATATATATATATATATATCGACATTACTCCATCCCGTGTCCTGCAAAGCAATCCCACCTAACACTTGAAAAAACTCTCGTGATTCAATTTTCTACATATAGGCCCCACATGTGGGCCCACCTTTATTGTATTAAATAACTTTCTACCAATTATTTTAAAAAATTAGTAAGTGGGGGGGTCCAAATAATACGCCAATTTACATCAAATACTTCACAAAAATCACTTCAATATTTTTAACAACATTTATCATCATTATTATAATTCACAATATTTAACGACTGTGTCGTTTCCCGGAAAAGAGGGCTTTCAATAAGAATTTCTCCTATTGGCGCCATAATTAGGTGACCAAACCTCTCCTTGATGAACTTCTAGACATCGTTAATATTGCAAATAATAATATTAATAACTTTGTCATCTTAATTATTGATTTAATAATATATAAAATATCGACAATAATTGAATCAAATAACGTGAGATACTATGCAACAATTACTATAGCAATAATTGAACAAAATTGAGTGACTTCTCATGTAAGCATCAATAATCAATGCCGTGTGCTACTATGCAACCACGCGTATTACTGTACTTTTAACATCGGGTGTTTCAACAGTTAACGGTAAAACTTCCGCCGTTATTTTCATAAAAAGATATTTTTATCATTTTCTCAATCCGACAATAATTTTGTTGTGGGGTCCACCAATGATTGTCATTGATTATATTTAATATTCCTTGTTAAAACGTAATATTCTCCACTAATCGAATATTATAGTAACAACTTCATGCGTATTTTGCAAAATTTATAAATATTACCCACAACTATAACATTATATCAAATTCATTCCATAATATTCAAAAATGATATTTATAGAAAAATCATCTTTATTCATAAAAGTTGGGGTCTTACAAATACTTTCAAGAAAGTACTTGTCATTGAACAATTCTTGGAACTTCTCCCAAGACATCTTCAGTGCGGCAGGTTGAGTACGCTTTACAGATTCCTACCAGTAATCTGCCTCTACACGCAACATGAAGGTGGCAAAAGGAACTTTTTGCTACTCGGAGCATCCCAAGACATCAAATATCTTGTTGATCTGCTTTATCCACGTCTCCGCCTTAAGTGGTTTTGGCTCTCCAAAAAACTCCGATGGTCCCAGCTCCTTGAACTACTTAGCGGTGACCGTCCCGAGAGTCGTTTCTTTCACCGCATTTTGGACAGAGTCGCTCTCTTCACCGATGTTGCATGAATTGCATAAAGCCTCGAACATCCCATCGTTCACCATTTCATCGGTGTTATTGTTTTTATGAGGATTATTGTCTTCCTGTTGCACATTACCCTGGGCATTGATCGTTGGTGACTCAATGGTCTCATGTGCTTCATTGTTTATCTCAACATTTTCGGATGCCATTTTCAAATACTGCCATAAAAAAGGGTTAATTAACATATCACATATTATCTCTATACTCTGACCGACCAATTAAATATCAAATAAACTTAGGTAGGTCATACTAGCGAAGGAATTCCCCGTCTCTCCCCTCCTAGTTCTTGTCTCACATCTCAGCCAGGGATCATATCCCTAAGCTTTGATACCAACTATGACGCCCCCAAAATAGGTATACATCACCCATCTTGGGTCGCTAGATACAAGGTACTGAATACAAATACAAACTAATTATACAACAGTCGTGTAAAATACGACAAAATATAAATTGAAAGTTTTAATAAGAATATTGTCATCTAGACATTATCCACACTCAAAGGAGTCCTCAATACATTTATTGTCACACTATTTAACAGAATAGTGAGGACTACTAATACTATCATCTGGATCGTCACTCCGTTCCCCGACTAGTCCCGACTACGTTCTCATTTCCTGAAGAGAATAGTGAAACCAATTGTCGTTTCACATTACAGGCGTCGAACCAATTGTCGTTTCACATTACAGGCGTCGAACCAATTGTCGTTTCACATTACAAGCATCAAACCACTTTTTTTTTCACATCACCAGTCGTCAAGCCACTTGCCTTTTCACATTGCAAGAGCTAAACTAGAAATCTTCTATAAATAGAGGCCTAGTTCTTCATTATTTTTCACAAATTCATTCAAGCTATAGAGAGAGAAAGTATAGAGAGAATAAGAGAGAAAGAAGAAGAGTATTCATCACATTACACTATCTGCAAAGATTCAATCTCCTACTAAGGTAAGGGGTATTATTTCTTTCTTTCGTCTTCATGAAGAGAACTTCTGTTATTCCATTCCTTATTATTCTGTTGGAATAACCTGTATACGAGGGCTACCCTATACTTGGTAAAATTCTTCTGTTATTCCATTCTTTATCATTATGTTGGAATAACCTGTCTATGCGAAGTACTGCATACATGGTGAAACTCTTCTATTATTCCATTCTTTATCATTCTGTTGGAACAACCTGTCTGTGCTTTACGCATGACCTGGTTCCATTATTTATTATTCTATTGGAATATCCTGTCTGTGATTTACGCATGACCTGGTTCTATTATTTATTATTCAGTTGGAATATCCTGTCTGTGCATTACGCATTACCTGGTTCTATTATTTATTATTCTTTTGGAATAACCTGTCTATGCGGTCTATCGCATACTTGGTGATTTCTTTTGTTATTCCATTCTTTATTATACTAAGTTGGTTAAAGTTTTGATTTCTATAATCCATGAAATTAGTGGAATATCCTTAAAATTAGTATCTTTTCATGGAAATATTCTTATGAGCATTCTTGAATTTTACTCTACAAAGAAGTATCATGTTGACAATTTGGAAGTTATTTGTTCCTTGGTAAATTAATTCTTAAACTTGTTTTATTGAATTCTTATATCATTGTCATCATCCTCATGCTTATATTGTGATGAAAGTCATCTTTGGCTTACGTGCATAGATGGACTTGGTATGATTATGACCAGGGATTATTCGGTATAATCATGACCGTAATGTAATGAATGATGTGGTAAAATCCTCATTGGCCCATAGTGCATTGATGGACAGCTTGTTGAGATGAACATGACCAACTGGTGATAAAAATGAATATCCTTGGCTCGTAGTGCATGGATAATTCAGTGATGTGGTTTATTTATTAAGCTGAGTCTCAACGATAAAATTGATGATAACTATTAAATCATAGAAGATAGTAGATATCATGCTCTACTTGACTCTTCTAATGGATTATTTGTTCTGCTGCAGTTAAACTTGTTGTCTATTATATTCTATCAGTTAAACACTGTTGAAGGCTAATGATAATTTATTTGCATTATCTTAGTCATAATATTTTTTACTGGGCTAGTTGAGCTCACCCCTTTTCTTTCATTGTTTTTCTTCACGAAATGAGAATATAGCTGGGACTAGTTGGGGAATGGAGTGACGGTCCAGATGGGTGTCTTAGTAGTCCTCACTATTCTATGAAATAGTGTGATAATAATTGTAATAAGATTGAGTTTGAGTATGGATATTGTCTAGAAGAAAATATCCGTATTTAAACTCTTAGCATATGTTTTGTCGTATTTACACGACAGTTGTATTAATTAATTTGTATTTGAATTTTGTACCATGTATTTGACGACTCAGAATGGGTGATGTATACCTATTTTGGGGGCGTCACATATAACTTCTCTCTATAATTTCTCTTTATAATAATGGCTCTAAAACTTTGTTGAATTGGTGAGAAATGAAGGAAGAGTGAGCTTCTATTTATAGGAAAATATAGCTTCGATAATTGCACGTTTTGGGGATCAAAATATTACAGTACAATACCTCCAACTTTTCTGTCATTTTTAATTCAGTCATCCAAGTATTATCAAACTTGCACCACCAGGTCATTCGTAACGCACAAACAAGAAATTTCAACAGAATAATAAATAATGGAACCAGGTCATTCGTAAATCACAGACAGGATATTCCAACAGAATAATAAATAATGGAACCAGGTCATGCGTAAAAGCATGAATAAAGTTGTTCCAAAGAATGATAAAGAATGGAATAATAGAAGAGTTTCACCATGTATACGAAGACTTATGATAGACGAGGTTATTCCAACATAATGATAAAGAATGGAATAACAGAAGAATTTTACCAAGTATAGGGTAGCCCTCGTATACAGGTTATTCCAACAGAATAATAAAGAATGGAATAACAGAAGTTCTCTTCATGAAGACGAAAGAAAGAAATAATACCCCTTACCTTAGTAGGAGATTGAATACTGCAGTAGTGTAGTAACAGAATACTCTTCTTCTTTCTCTCTTATTCTCTCTATACTTTCTCTCTCTATAGCTTGAATGAATTTGTGAAAAATAATGAAGAACTAGGCCTCTATTTATAGAAGATTTCTAGTTTAGCTCTTGCAATGTGAAAAGGCAAGTGGCTTGACGACTGGTGATGTGAAAAAAAAAGTGGTTTGATGCCTGTAATGTGAAACGACAATTGGTTCGACGCCTGTAATGTGAAACGACAATTGGTTCGACGCCTGTAATGTGAAACGACAATTGGTTCGACATCTGGTAAAGGCAATTACTATTGGCGAAAGAGACTCTTAGATGATGACATATGGGCCCCCATAGAATAACCAAACTTACCACAAATGTCTCATAATAGACTTCTTATATACCAAGTGGTTTGACGCCTGTAATATGAAACGACAATTGGTTCGACGCCTGTAATGTGAAACGACAATTGGTTCGACGCCTGTAATGTGAAACGACAATTGGTTCGACGCCTGTAATATGAAACGACAATTGGTTCGACGCCTACAATATGAAACGGCAATTGGTTCGACGTCTGGTAAAGGCAATTACTATTGGCGAAAGCGACTCTTAGATGATGACATATGGCCCCCCCCATAGAATAACCAAACTTACCACAAACGTCTCATAATAGACTTCTTATATACATCAAAGATTGAATAAATATTATCACAAATCATTTTATTTTTAATCAACACATATTTTGAAACGAATGTATAATGCGCCAAAGATGTTGGCTCGAGCTGTTGAAGATTATGATCATACCATTCAATACCATCCTAGAAAAGCGAACGTAGTAGCTGACACGTTGAGTAGAAGATCGTATGCGTTTATGAGTGCGAATATACGAACTCACGTGAAGATAACGAATATGCGATTAGAATCGACTTTAATCGATAAAGTTAAAGCCGTTCAAGCTACATACTCAGAGTTGATGAATGTGAAGAAGAAGGTTTAAGAGGGCGTTATTCTAGAAGCAAGAATCGACGAAGAGAGGAAATCTCAACCCTCGATTTAATTGGCCCATTTAAAATCCTCGATCGAGTAGGAACTGTAGCCTATAGACTCGTTTTACCGCCAAATATGTTGCGTGTTCATAACGTTTATCACGTACCGATGTTACGTAAATATGTGGATGACCCGAACCACATTATTGATTTAGAACCGAACGAGATAGCAGAAGATTTAACGTATGAGGAGATACGTGTTAAAATTTTGGATAAGAAGGATCGTATTCAACGCTCAAAGGTTATACCTCAAGAGTTAGAATCTGACAAAGTGTCCTCATTTGTTCGACATACCAGGTACGTACGTAAATTTCGAGGGCGAAATTTCATAAGGAGGGGAGATTGTAAAATCCCAAATTTTACGAATAAAGATTTAATTTTCTCAAAATATTTTTTTCAAAATCATGATGTGGATTTGAGATAATGTTATAGTTGTGGGTAATATTTATAAATTTTTAAAAGTATGCAAGTTGTTGTATAATATTCGATTGGTCAGGGAATATTCTTTTTGTCGGGGAATATTCGTACGACGACACAATCATTGGTGGACCCCACAACGGAATTATTGTCGGATTGAGAAAACGATAAAAATATTTTTATGAAAATAACGGCGAAAGTTTTACCGTTAAAACTGTTGAAATACCCGGTAATAAATGTCTGATGAATCTGGTGGTTGCATAAGAAAGACACGCAGTATTGACTCTTGATGATTACGTGAGAAGAAGTCACCGCTTATACTCAATTATTGCTATAAAGAATTTTCGTGATCATATCTCTTATATTATTGATTCAATTATTGTCACAAAGATTATCCTCATATAATATATTATATTATTAATAATTGAGACGACAAGTTATAATATTAATGATGAATAATTGTTGAAAGATTAAATATGTGTTGATTAAAAATAAAATGATTTGTGGTAATATTTATTCAATCCTTGATGTATATAAGAAGTCTATTATGAGACGTTTGTGGTAAGTTTGGTTATTCTATGGGGGCCCATATGTCATCATCTAAGAGTCTATTTCGCCAATAGTAATTGCCTTTACCAGACGTCGAACCAATTGCCATTTCATATTACAGGCGTCGAACCAATTTTCGTTTCATATTACAGGCGTCGAACCAATTGTCGTTTCACATTACAGGCGTCGAACCAATTATCGTTTCACATTACAGGCGTCGAAGCAATTTTCGTTTCACATTACAGGCGTCAAACCACTTGTTTTTTCACATTACAGGCGTCAAACCACTTGGTGTTTCACATTACAGGCATCAAACCACTTTTCTTTTCACATCACCAGTCGTCAAGCCACTTGCCTTTTCACATTGCAAGAGCTAAACTAGAAATCTTCTATAAATAGAGGCCTAGTTCTTCATTATTTTTCACAAATTCATTCAAGCTATAGAGAGAGAAAGTATAGAGAGAATAAGAGAGAAAGAAGAAGAGTATTCTGTTACTACACTACTGCAGTATTCAATCTCCTACTAAGGTAAGGGGTATTATTTCTTTCTTTCGTCTTCATGAAGAGAACTTCTGTTATTCCATTCTTTATTATTCTGTTGGAATAACCTGTATACGAGGGCTACCCAATACTTGGTGAAATTCTTCTGTTATTCCATTCTTTATCATTATGTTGGAATAACCTGTCTATGCGAAGTACTGCATACATGGTGAAACTCTTCTATTATTCCATTCTTTATCATTCTGTTGGAACAACCTGTCTGTGCTTTACGCATGACCTGGTTCCATTATTTATTATTCTGTTGGAATATCCTGTCTGTGATTTACGCATGACCTGGTTCTATTATTTATTATTCAGTTGGAATATCCTGTCTGTGCATTACGCATTACCTGGTTCCATTATTTATTATTCTTTTGGAATAACCTGTCTATGCGGTCTATCGCATACTTGGTGATTTCTTTTGTTATTCCATTCTTTATTATACTAAGTTGGTTAAAGTTTTGATTCTATACTCCATGAAATTAGTGGAATATCCTTGATATTTGCGTTTCATCCAGTATCTTTTCATGGAAATATTCTTATGAGCATTCTTGAATTTTACTCTATAAAGAAGTATCATGTTGACAATTTGGACGCTATTGGTTCCTAGATAAATTAATTCTTGAACTTGTTTTATTGAATTCTTATATCATTGTCATCATCCTCATGCTTATATTGTGATGAAAGTCATCTTTGGCTTACGTGCATAGATGGACTTGGTATGATTATGACCAGGGATTATTCGGTATAATCATGACCGTAATGTAATGAATGATGTGGTAAAAATCCTCATTGGCCCGTAGTGCATTGATGGACAGTTATTGAGATGAACATGACCAACTGGTGATAAAAATGAATATCCTTGGCTCGTAGTGCATGGATAATTCAAATGATGTGGTTTATTTATTAAGTCGATTCTCGTGATAAAATTGATGATAACTATTAAATCATAGAAGATAGTAGATATCATGCTCTACTTGACTCTTCTAATGGATTATTTGTTCCGCTGCAGTTAAACTTGTTGTCTATTATATTCTATCAGTTTAACACTCTTAAAGGCTAATGATAATTTATTTGCATTATCTTAGTCATAATATTTCTTACTGGGCTAGTTGAGCTCACCCTTTCTTTCATTGTTCTCTGTGAAATGAGAATATATTTGGGACTAGTCGGGAAGCGGAGTGCCGGTTCGAGATGGGTGTCGTAGTAGTCTTCACTATTCTATGAAATAGTGTGATAATAATTGTAATAAGATTGAATTTGAGTATGGATATTGTCTAGAAGACAATATTCGTATTTAAACTCTTAGTATATGTTTTGTCGTATTTACACGCCAGTTGTATTAATTAAGTTGTCTTTAAATTTTGCACCATGTATTTGACGACTCAGAATGGGTGATGTATACCTATTTTGGGGGCGTCACATATAGTTTCTCTCTATAATTTCTCTCTATAATAATGGCTCTAAAGCTTTGGTGAATTGGTGAGAAATGAAGGGAAAATGAGCTTCTATTTATAGGAAAATATAGTTTCGATAATTGCACGTTTTGGGGCTCAAAATATAGTCTCACAATTTCCCCTCATGAAATTTTGCCCTCAAAATTTACGTACGTACCTGGAAATCCGAAGAGATAAGGGTTTCAAATTCTAGTTCACAAGATACTTCCTTTGTTTCATGGTTCATGCATTACTCATCTCTTGTATTTCAGATATCATTCTAGAATACAACTTCAAAACAAAGGTTAATTGACATATCACATATTATCCCTAAACACTGACCGGCCAATTAAATACCAAATAAATTAGGTAGGTCATACTAGCGAAGGAATTCCCCGTCTCTCCCCTCCTAGTTCTTGTCTCACATCTCAGCCAGGGATCATATCCCTAAGCTTTGATACCAACTGTGACGCCCCCAAAATTAGGTATTCATCACCCATCTTGAGTTGCCAAATACATGGTACAAAATTCAAATATAACTTAATAATACAACTGTCGTGTAAAATACGACGAAACATAAACTGAGAGTTTTATTAAGAATATTGTCATCTAGACAATATCCACACCCAATTGAGTCCTCATTACATTTATTGTCACACTATTAAACAGAATAGTGAGGACTACTAATGCTATCATCTAGACCGTCACTCCGTTCCCCGACTAGTCTCGGCTACGTTCTCATTTCCTAAAGAGAACAATGAAAGAAAGGGTGAGCTCAACTAGCCCAGTAAAAAATATTATGACTAAGATAATGCAGAATAAATTATCATTAGTTTTCAACAATGTTAAACTGATAAAATATAATAGACATCAAATTTAACTGCAGCGGAACAAACAATCCATTAGAAGAGTCAAGTAGAGAATAAAATCTACTATCTTCTATGATTTAAAATGTTTTCATCAATTTTTATCACTAAGACTCAGCTTAATAAATAAACCATATCATCGAATCATCCCTGCTCTACGGGCCAAAGACATTCATTAAATCATCAATGGTCATGACTATACCGAATAATCCCTGGTCATAATCATACCAAGTCCATCTCTGCACGTAAGCCAAAGATATACAACAATAAAACCAACAATCAACAATCCATCTTTGCACATAAGCCAAAGATATACAACAAGAAAACCAATAATCAGCATTCCATCTTTGCACGTAAGCCAAAGATATACAATTCAATAATCAACAGTCCATCTTCGCACGTAAGCTAAAGATAACTTTCATCACCATATAAGCATGAGGATGATGACAATGATATAAGCATTAATCAAACTAAAACAAGGATAAATATTAAAGACTTTAAATTTATCAAAATATTATCAACCACTCATAATCTAATATTATTAATATCATAACAATATTTTAATCACCTCTAAACTTATAAAGAATTTATTTCAATTGTTTACACTTTACCAAATAATGCATTTAATCATTCAAAGAATGCCATAATCATAAGATTTCATCACCAATGATCAAATCCCTTATCAACAATCTACATATACCTTATATAGGATTTCCAAGCCATAACATATTTAACTCATATGTTCGTCACTAAACCATTTTCCTAAAAAAAATATCAACTCAGTCCCAAAAATATTTATTTTCTGGGATTTAGCATAATATAGTCCCATAAAGAACATATATTTTTCTTGGAATTTTTAAAATTCATTTACTATTTTTCAAAAATTAATTTCCAATTAATTCCTTAAGAAATTAGCTACCTCAAGTTTAACTCCAAAAATTCTCAAATCTTGGCAAGATCTTACACATGTTAACGTGAGCCTCCAGTTTAAATTTCATGGTTATCGGAGTTATAGAACTCCGGTTATAGCATTTTTCGTCAAAAAAATCTAAATATTAAAATGGTCATAACTTGCTCATTTTAAGTCGGAATGAGCTCATTTTTGGACAGGAGGTTCTTTATACCATATACTTTCATGTCCCAAAAGGCCATAATTTTTCTCACAATTTAAGTGGCCAAAACAGCCCTTCTAAAATCTGGACAGTAGCATTTCGATAATTTTCAGCTTTTGACTCCTTTACAAAAATCAGTCCACATGAAAATCTACAACACCTTTTCCAGTGATTCCACTTGGAGATGCTACAAAACTCATAGATATAACTCTAGAACTTAACCACACTCAAAAATCCGAAATATAATAGGAGATATAATCAATTGAATTTCATGTTCCATTTTCACCAAAATCTGATTTTCAACCCTTTGTGATTTCTAAGAAACTTTCATGTTTTCACATAATAACCAACATAACTCATCATAACACTTACTAATACTTCATATACCCATGATTTTCATCAGTCCAAAGCTTTTATTATGACTCTCATCATAATCAACGTAACCAGATCATTTCCACAATTTAATAATGAATGAATAAGAAAGATCATTCACCATGCATGTGGTAATCCACTTATACAGGTTATTCTAACAGAATAATAAAGAATGGAATAACAGAAGGATTCACCATGAATGCGATAGAGACCGTACAGACAGGTTATTCCCAACAGAATAATAAAGACGGAACCAGTGTCCGCCAGAAATGCATGTGATGAGGATATTCCAATGTAATAATAAAGAATGGAATAACAATGAAATCACTACGCATGCATCTTGAGACGTCAGATAGGCAAGTTATTCCAGAATAATAAATAATGGAACCAGTCCTGTAAAATGCATGTATGTGATATTTTCGACGAGTAATAATAAATGCGGAATAATAAATAATGGAACGGTGTCAAAGCGAAATTAAGATCAAGCGATGGATATTCCAATGTAATAATAAAGAATGGAATAATAGAAGAATTTTACCATGTATGCGGTACTTCACATAAATAGGTTATTCCAACATAATAATGAAGAATTGAATAACAACTCTTACGAGTATTGAAAGAAAGTAATTCTCTTCATGAATACGAAAGAATAATACCCCTTATAGGTACAACAAATAATATCCCTTACCTCAAAAAAAGACTGGATACTAGAATAGTTAGGTAGCAGACTTCTCTTCTTTTTTTTCTCTATAGATTTCTCTCTATAGCTTCTCTCTATAATAATGGCTTTAAAGCTTTGGTGAATTAGTGAGAAATGAAGGAAGAATGAGCTTTTATTTATAGAAAAATATAGTTTCGATAATTGCACGTTTTGGGGCTCGAAATATTACAGTACAATACCTTCAACTTTTCTTTCATTTTTAATTCAGTCATCCAAGTATTATCAAACATGCACCACCTCCCCTAATAGTAAATCATGTGAATCAATAGTAAATTATGTGACTGAATAGTTCTAAACATGTGAAAAATTAATTACAGTATAGTACCTCCATCTTTAACTTAGTCATGCAAGTATTATCAATCTTGCACCAATTCCCTAATAGTATAAGAATATGATTCAATAGTACACACATGTGAACAAATAGTTATATAAGCATGTGAATTAGTAGCAATTAATTGCTCATTTATCCGATAAATTACCCGATTTATCAATATAACCCCCAGACATCAATTATCATCGGAATAGATATCGATTTCAACTAACACCAATAATCCCAACACAATGGAACTATCAATTCATCTTTAATCAACACGAACTTATTCATCATTAATATTATAACTCACAATATTTAACAACCAGGTCGTTTCCAGGAAAGAGGGGGCTTTCCAATAAGGATTTCTCCCTATTGGCGCACAATTAGATGATTAAACCTCTCCTTGGCAGAACTTCTAGACATTGTAAATATTGCAATTTAATAATATGAATAACTTTGTCGTCTCAATTATTGATTTAATAATATATCTTATATTATGCATATGATACTGTGACAATAATCGAATCAATAATATGAGAGATATGATGCAACAATTACTGTAACAATAATTGAGAATAACTGAGTGACTTCTCACGTAAGCATCAATAATCAATACCTCGGCTACTATGCAACCACAGCAGACATCAGACTTTTACTAGCGGGTAGTTCAATAGTTTTAACGGTAACACTTCCGCCGTTATTAAAAAGATAATTCTGTCATTTTCTTACTACGACAATGATTGTAACGTCGTACGTATATTTCCCGATAAAAAGAATATTCCCCGACCAAACGAATATTTTATAACAACTTGCATACTTTGCAAAATTTATAAATACTACCCACAACTATATCATTATACCAAATCCACACCATAATATTCAAAAAAAAAATACTTCGAGATATTTAAATCTTTATTCATAAAATCTGGGGTCTCACATTGAACCCGGTACAAAACCCATTTCCAAAACCCCATATCGAATGGCTCATATTGAACTTTAGGAGTTAAAGACCCAACTGCAGGAATTGTTAGACATTGGCTTTATTCGTCCTAGTACTTCTCTTTGGGGTGCTCCTGTTCTATTCATGAAGAAGAAAGATGGGAGTATGCGACTTTGTATTGATTATCGGGAGTTGAATCATGTCACCATCAAAAATTGGTACCCATTACCACGTATTGATGACCTGTTTGACCAGTTGCAAGGCGCCAAATTCTTTTCAAAGATTGATCTTAGTTCTGGATATCACTAATTAAAGATTAGAACCGATGATATTCCAAAAATAGCTTTCAGAACTCGGTACGGGCATTATGAATTCCTAGTCATGTCTTTTTGATTGACTAATGCTCCTGCTGCCTTCATGGATATGATGAACCGAGTATTCAAGAAATATTTGGATCACTTTGTGGTCGTCTTTATTGATTACATCCTTATTTATTCCAAAAGCTGTGAAGATCATGAGCAAAACTTGAGGCTGATACTTCAAAAGCTTCGTGAATATAAGCTTTATGCCAAGTTGAAGAAATGCGAGTTCTAGCTTGAGGAAGTAGCATTCCTTGGGCACGTGGTATCAAGTCATGGAATATCTGTTGACCCAGCAAAGATTGAAGCTATTCAAAGCTAGGAGCAAACTAAATCAGTGACCAAAGTACATAGTTTTCTCGTCTTAGCTGGTTATTATAGGAGATTTGTAGAAGGGTTTTCTCGAATCGCTACTCCATTAACTCAGCTGACTCAAAAAGATACAAAATTCGGTTGGAGTGAGGAATGCGAGAAGAGTTTTCAAGAACTCAAGAGGAGGCTCATTTCAGCACCTGTTCTGACAATACCATCTGGCTCGGAGGGATTTGTCATTTCAGCACCTGCTCTGACAATACCATCTAGCTCAAGAGGAGGCAAAGGGCTAGGATGTGTTCTCATGCAATATGAGAAAGTCATAGCCTATGCCTCTCGACAACTCAAAGAATATGAGAGGAATTATCCTACTCATGATCTAGAGTTGGCAGCTGTTGTCTTCGCACTTAAAATTTGGAGGCAATACTTGTATGGGGAGAAAGTGGAGATCTTTACGGATCATAAAAGCCTCAAATATTTCTTCACTCAAAAGGAACTAAACATGCGACAGCGACGTTTTCTTGAACTGTTGAAAGATTATGATCATGCCATCCAATACCATCCTGGAAAAGTGAACGTGGTAGTTGATGCATTGAGTAAAAGATCATATGCGGGTACGAGTGCGATATTGTCAACGCAAAGGCCCATTTTGTATGACTTACAAAGGATGGAGATAGAGATAAAGACTCCAAGGACCCAAGTGATGATGGCGAATATACGAGTAGAACCGACTTTAATCGATAAAGTTAAAGTCGCCAAGCTACGCACCGAGAGTGATGCATATGAGGAAGAAAGTACAAGAAGGTGCTATCTAAGCAAGAATCGATGAAGAAGGAATACTTCGAGTCAACTCTGCATTTTGTGTTCCTAACGACCCTGATTTAAAGTATAAAATCATGATGGAGGTGCACAACACACCGTTTGCAATCCATCCTGGGAGTACTAAAATGTATCATGATCTTCGACATACATTTTGGTGGGGCAATATGAAGAGGGAGATAGCGTTGTTTATCTCAAGGTGTCTAACGTGTCAACGAGTCAAGGCGGAGCATCAGGTACCAAAAGGTCCATTGCAACCACTTGAAATTTCAGAATGGAAGTGGGAGCATATTACCATGGATTTCATTATTGGTCTTCCCAAGGTTTCTCAGGGTATAGATACAATTTGGGTCATTGTTGATAGATTGACCAAGTCTGCTCATTTCTTACCTATACGAGAAACTTATACACTTAAACGCGTCTTGCTCAGATGTACATAAACGAGGTTGTAAGATTGTATGGTATGCCAGTATCCATAGTTTCTAATCGAGACCCAAGATTCACTTCACGATTTTTGGGTTAGTTTGCAAAAAGCTATGGGCACGGATTTACGATTTAGTTGGCATATCATCCTCAAACGAATCGGACAATCGAGAGGACTATTCAAACTCTTGAAGATTTATTAAGACTGTGGTCCTTGACTTCAAGGAAGTTGGGACAAGTTCTTACCATTGGTGGAGTTTTCCTACAACAACAGCTTATCGCAAGTATTGGCATGGCTCCATTCAAGCGTTGTATGGAAGAAAGTGTCGTTCTCCAAAGATAATGGGATGAGGTGGGTGAAGCAACTTTGTTGGGACCAGAGTTAAGACGTATGACTACTTAAAAAGATTCAAACGATCCCAAGAACGATAAAAAACCTCACACGATCGACAAAAGAGTTATGCTGATCTTCATCGAAAGGACGTGGAATTCGATATTGGGGATCATGTGTTGTTACGTGTTGCTCCATGGAAAGGAGTTACGAGATTTGGAAAGAGAGGAAAGCTCAATCCTCGATTCATTGGCCCATTTTTAATCCTCAATCGAGTAGGAACTGTGGCGTATAGACTCGCTTTACCACCAAGTATGTCTCGTGTTCATAACGTTTTTCATATATCCATGTTACGTAAATATGTGGAAGACCCGAACCACATTATTGAGTTAGAACCGGACAAAATAGCGGAAGATTTAACGTATGAAGAGGTTCCTGTTCAAATCTTGGATACGAAGGAACATATTCTACGCTCCAAGGTTATACCTCAAGTCAAAGTTTTATGGAGGAACCACGATGTTTAGGAAATGACCTGGGAGTTAGAATCTGAAATGAATTCAAGGTATCCTTACCTCTTCGATATACCATGTACGTACCCAAATTTCGAGGGCGAAATTTCATAAGAAGGGGAGATTGTAAGACCCCAACTTTTATGAATAAAGATGAATTTTCTATAATTATCATTTTGAATGAATTTGATATAATATTATAGTTGTGGGTAATATTTATAAATTTTGCAAAGTACGCAAGTTGTTATATAATATTCGATTGGTCGGGGAATATTTGTTTTAACAGGGAATATTAAATGCGATGGCACAATCATTAGTGGACCCCACAATGTAAATTATTATCGGATTGAGATAACGACAAAAATATTTTTATGAAAATAATGGCGGAAGTTTTACCGTTAATCGTTAAAACACTCGGTGTTAAAAAGTACAGAATACACGTGGTTGCATAAGAGCAATACCAGATTGATTATCGATGCTTACGTGAGAAGTCATTCAGCTTTTATTCAATTATTATCGATATTTTATATATTATTAAATCAATAATTGAGATGATGAAAGTTATTAATATTATTATTTGCATTATTAACGATGTCTAGAAGTTACGCCAAGGAGAGGTTTGGTCACCTAATTGCGCCAATAGGAGAAATCCTTATTGGAAAGCCCCTTTCTTTCCGGAACGATTCGGTCGATTAATAGTGTGAATAATAATAATGATGATGAAGTTTTGTTTTATTAGTATTATTAATATAATAAAAAGCAGAAAAGCTTTTTATATAAAACATAATACTTTTATAAAGTTATTCATTTTATTAGGCTAATAGTAAAATCTTTTATATAAAAATGAATACTTTTATAAAGTTATTTGTTTTATTAGACAATAATTAAAATATATTATATTTTATTATGCATAGTGTTTGCATAGTGCCTGCATAGTGTTTGTATAGTAAAATCTTTTTAAAATTTATTCATTTTATTAGATTATAAATAGAATATATTATATTTTATTGTAAACCAATCTGGACCATCCATTTAAAGTAAATCGATCTAGACCGTTCATGGATTGGTTACTATTCAGTCCATTCTTCTATAAATAAGCTCATTCCTTCATTATTTCTTACTTAATTCACTTTGAAACTCTAGAAAGAGAAAGCGTAGAGAGAATTATTCTTCTATCTTGAGCGTATTTTTTTAGCGTTTAAGAAAGCTTTGAGCGTAGTGCAAGTTTATTCAAGTATATCCCCGCCCTACCGTCGGAGTACTTTTCTTTATAAGGTAAGGGGTATTATTTTTTTTATATTCATGAAGAGAACTTCTGTTATTCCATTCTTTATTATTCTGTTGAAATAACCTGTATACGCGGTCTACCCTATACTTGGTGATTTCTGTTGTTATTCCATTCTTTATTATTCTGTTAGAACATCTTGTTTATGGGTTTTACTTGGGACCGGTTCTTATTCTCATTGGAATATCCCGCTCATGCGTTTTTACGCCGACCGGTTCCGTCTTTATTATATTCATTGGAATATCCTTTTTTGTGCATTTTACGTGGGACCGATTCCGTTATTTATTATTCGTTGGAATAACTCCGCCTATGCTGTAAATACCGCATGCATGGTGATTTGTTGTTATTCCATTCTTTATTATTCTCATTGAATATCGCGTATGCGGTGCGTTACGCCTCGACCGGTTCCGTTATTTATTATCCGTTGGAATAACTTTGCTTATGAGAAGTACTGCATGCATGGTGATTTCTTTTGTTATTCCATTCTTTATTATACTTAGTTGGTTAAAGTTTTGACTTCTATACTCCCAAAAAATAGTGGAATATCCTTGATATTTGCGCTTCATCCAGTATCTTTTTGTGAAAATATTCTTCTGAGCATTCTTGAATTTTACTCTACAAAGAAGTATCATGTTGACAATTTGGACGTTATTAGTTCCTGAATAAATTAATTCTTGAACTTGTTTTATTGAATTCTTATATCATTGTCATCATCCTCATATTTATATTTTGTTGAAAGTCATCTGTGGCCTGTAGTGCATAGATGGACTTGGTATGATTATGACCAGAGATTATTCGGTGTAATCATGACCGTAATGTTACAAATGATGTGGTAAAAGTCCTCATTGGCCCGTAGTGCATTGATGGACAGTTGTTTGCATGATCATGACCATTGATGAATACACGAATATCCTTGGCCCGTAGTGCATGGATAATTTGTGGTTGTGATACTTATGAATATCCTTGGCCGTAATGCAGGGATGATGTGGATTATTTGTTGTCGAGTCCCAGCCGATAAAAGTGATGAAAACCTTTTAAATCATAAAAGATAGTAGATTTTATCTCTACTTGACTCTTTTCATGGATCAGATGTTCATGCTGCAGTTAAACTTGATGTCTATTGTATTTTATCAATTTAACATTGTTGAAGACTAATGATAATTTATTCTCGCATTATCTTAGTCATAATATTTCTTCTTGGGCTAGTTGAGCTCACCTTTCTTTCACCGTATTCTCTTGTGAAATGAGAACGTAGGCGGGACTAATGGGGAAGCGGAGTGACGGTCCAGATGATAGTATTAGTAGTCCTCACTATTCTGTTAAATAGTATGACAATAAATGTAATGAGGACTTATTCTGAGAGTGGATATTGTCTAGAAGACAATATTTGTATTAAAACTCATAGCTTTCTTGTTGTATATTAAAGATTATATTTGTATTCTGTACCATGTATTTGGCGACTCAGAATAGGTGATGTATACCTATTTTGGGGGCGTCACAAACATGATTATAATTATGGTTTATATAAATTCTGAAATGATTGTATATTTCTTTGAGATATTAATATCTTTGGCCCGTAGTGCAAATATGACTTGTTGTTGAATATCTTTGGCCTGTAGTGCAAAGATGAATTGTTGATGAATATCTTAGGCCCGTAGTGCAAAGATGAACTTATTAGTATGATTATGAACAGGAACTGTGATTTGGTATAACCATAATCTTTGATGTTTCAGGTAAAGACATGTGATGAAAATTATTTTTGTCCTGGATGAGAAGAGGAATTTAGAACCACAAATATGATTATGAGTTATTCACATGAATGTGGACAGGAACTGTTGATTTATGTTACAGGGATAAAACATTGTTGGTGGACTTTTAACATGGAGAAGATAATAGACTTTATGGTCTATTTGACTCTTCTAATGGATTGCTCGTTCTGCTGCAACTATGGTTGAAAAGTTTTATCATCTACCATATGTTCTAAATCTCTGATTTATTACTGATGAAGGTTATTGATAATTTAATTATCTTTAGTCATGATATTCTTTACTGAGCTAGTTGTGTTCACCCTTTTGCTTCACAATTCCTTTCGTGTAATAAAGAGTGTAGCCGGGTGGGTGAGTGGGGATAACATGGGAATAGAACGGTGGTCTATAGCTGTTGAGGTTCTCCCTAAATAGTATGGAAATAATTTTATTGAGAACTTTAGATAAGTGTGTCGTATTGTATACATCATTTGATATTTAATTTTGGTGAACCGAATAGGGTGAGGTGAACCCAACTTTGGAAGGGTGTTTTTTCACTATCATACAAGATGTCTAATGACATACAATCTCGTGTTATCATAAGAAAGGGTTATGCACATCCACTTGCTGAGTATATCTATGAGCACTACCTATGATCTTGGAGTTTGATTAAAACATAATGTTCAATTACAGACGGTGGAGATAGTTATATATCAAGAGAAGACTCACCATTGGAAGGAACATGATAGTAATCTTCTCGTTTTTCTTTGGGGTCTATTGGATCAACCAAGGATAATTCTCTGGACATATGATATCTATCATAACTTAGATTCTTAGCCTCCTATGTATGAAGGTTTCCTTGAGCATTTCCCAAAGAGTTTAATTTTTAAAACAGTTATTGACTGTACCTTTATGTAAGATATCACTATGAGGTGTTGTCCACGGTTGGGACATGAGTCACAGTTGGTATATATTTGTATCAAAACTCACAGCATATATGTTGTTGTGTTAATAAAGTTGTAGTTGTTTTCTGTACATGTATTTGGCGACTCAGAATAGGTTGGATGGATTGGACCTATTTTGGGGGCGTCACAAATGATATGGTAAAAGTCCTCATTGGCCCGTAGTGCATTGATGGACAGTTGTTGGCATGATCATAACCATTGATGAATACACAAATATCATTGGCCCGTAGTGCATGGATAATTTATGGTTGTGATACTAATGAATATCCTTGGCCGTAGTGCAGGGATGATGTGGTTTATTTATTTAGCTGAGTCTCAGCAATAAAAGTGAGGAAAAACCTTTTAAATAATAGAACATAGTAGATTTTATTCTCTACTTGACTCTTTTAATGGATTGCTTATTCTGTTGCAATTAAACTTGATGTTTGTTATATTGTATCAGTTTAACACTATTGAAGGCTAAGGATAATTTATTCTGCATTATCTTAGTCATAATATTTCTTACTAGGCTAGTTGAGCTCACCCTTTTTGCTTTCATTGTTCTCTTCAGGAAATGAGAACGTAGCAGGGACTAGTCGGAGAACGGAGTGATGGTCCAGAGGATAGCATTAGTAGTCCTCACTATTCTATGAAATAGTGTGTTAATAAATGTATTGAGGACTTATTTTGAGTTTGAATATCGCCTGAAGACAATATTTGTATTAAAACTCACATTTCATGTTGTATATTTAAGATTGTATTTGTATTCTCGTACCATGTACTTGGCGACTCGAGTAATAGGTGATGTATACCTATTTTGGGGACGCCACAGATTAGTATCAAAGCTTAGGATATGATCCCCGGCCGAGATGTGAGACAAGAACTAGGAGGGAGAGACGGGAATTCCTTTCGCTAGTATGACCTACCTAAGTTTATTTGGTATTTAATTGGTCAATTCAGAGTATAGGGATAAGATGTGATATGTCAATTAACCCTTGTTTTTGTGACGAAGATTTGAAAATGGCATCTAAAAATGTTGAGATAAGCAATGGAGCAAAATAATATGGACAGTATCGTGAAAGACGAGGCTAAGTTTCATGGGTTATCCGGTTTGCAGATCCATTTGGTCAATAATGAGGAGCGAATGACGCGAATGTTTCTAAGAGGTTTGAAACCCGATATACATCAATACCTCATTTATCATAAACTTTGTTTATATTCAGATGTTGTGAATAGGACTCAGTTATTGGAGCACGATAATGAGTTAGCACAACCAAAAGGTAACAACCAACAACAGGATAATAATTGTACCGGTGGCAACGGCCATCGGAACAATTATGACACCAAAAATTCGGTGATTTCAAGAAGAGCATTTTTCGTGACTTCTCAAAAAGCGAGTAACCCAAACGAAGTTAGCACGGGTTAGTTAATTATAAATTCCTGCGAAGTCTATACCTTATTAGATACCGGTTCTACCCATTCTTTTATCTCTCTTACTTGCGCTCAACGTTTAAATTTGACTCCGGAGAGATTAGACTTTGACTTATCGATTGAAACTTCGTTAGTAGAAACCTTCGTTATCTCCACTGTTTATAAATCTTGTTTGATTCAAATCGACACTTTCACGTTACCTGTCGATCTTATCTCTTTGAAAATACTTGACTTTGATGCGATTTTGGGAATCGATTGGTTAAATACTCATCATGCTTTTCGTAAGGTTGTTAGCTTTCATATTCATAACCAACCTATCATGCGAATTCAAGCAACCAAACCACTAAAGTTAATCACTGTTATACCAAGCCATAAGTAAAGAGCCCCGATCCTTTTGTTGTTGACTTCCTTGTGTGGAATGCACTGAAGCCGAACTTTCCGTAGGGGATGCTGTGAATGACGGTGGCAAGTTGATAGGTATCAATGTGACATGCTATCCAAGTCTTGGATGAGGGTCACAGTTTTAAATGATATTTCTATTGCTAATAAATTTCTTGACGTATTTCTAAAGACTTCTTGGCCTACCCCAGAGCATGAAATCGAATTTTGTACTGACCCCAGTACAAAACCCATTTCTAAAACCCTTAAATATTTCTTCAACTAAAACGAACGTAACATGCGCCAAAGACGTTGGCTCGAGCTGTTGAAGATTACGATCGTACCATTCAATACCATCGTAGAAGAGCGAACGTGGTAGCTGACGCGTTGAGTAGAAGATCGTATGCGTTTACGAGTGCGATGTTGTTAACACAAAAACCCATTTCGTATAACTTACAAATGGTGAAGATAGAGTTAAAGACTCTAGAGACCCACGTGAGAATAACGAATATACGAGTAGAATCGACTTTAATCGATAAAGTTAAAGCCGTTCAAGCTACACACCCGGAGCTAATGAATGTGAAGAAGAAGGTTCAAGAGGGTGTTATTCTAGAAGCAAGAGTCGATGGAGAGAGGAAATCTCAACCCTCGATTTAATTGGCTCATTTAAAATCCTCAATCGGGTAGGAACTGTGGCCTATAGACCCGTTTTACCGCCAAGTATGTTGCGTGTTCATAACGTTTTTCACGTATCGATGTTACGTAAATATATGGACGACCCAAACCATATTATTAAATTAGAACTAGACGATATAGCAGAAGATTTAACGTATGAGGAGATAAGTGTTAAAATCTTGGATAAGAGGGATCGTATTCAATACTCAAAGGTTATACCTCAAGAGTTAGAATCTGAAATGAAGTAAAGGTATCCTCATCTCTTCAGCATACCAGGTACGTACGTAAATTTTAAGGGCAAAATTTCATAAGGAGGGGAGATTGTGAGACCCCAAATTTTATGAATAAAGATTTAAATTTTTTGAAATATTTTTTGAATATTATGGTGTGGATTTGATATAATATTATAGTTGTGGATGATATTTATAAATTTCGCAAAGTAAGCAAGTTGTTATATAATATTAGATTGGTCGGGAAATATTCATTTTAACAAGGAATATTCGTACAACGGCACAATCATTGGTGGACCCCACAATAGAATTATTGTTGGATTGAGAAAACGACAAAAATATTTTTATGGAAATAACGGCGGAAGTTTTACCATTAACTGTTGAAACACCCGGTGTTAAAAAGTAAGATATCTGGCGTGGTCGTATGGTAGCATTACCAGATTGATTATTGATGAATACGTAGAAGTCACTCATTTTTGTTCAATTATTGCTACTGTAATTGCTGCATAGTATCTCATGTTATTTGATTCAATTATTGTCAATATTTTATATATTATTAAATCAATAATTGAGATAACAAAGTTATTAATATTATTATTTGCAATATTAACGATGTCTAGAAGTTCTGCCAAGGAGAGGTTTGGTCACCTAATTGCGCGCCAATAGGAGAAATCATTATTGGAAAGCCCCTCTTTCCGGGAACGACATTGGTCGATTAATATTGTGAATTATAATAATAATGATAAATGTTGTTAAATATATTGAGGTATCTTTTTATGAAGTCACGGAAGTTTATATATATAAATATATAATAAAACAGAATACTTTTATAAAGTTATTTATTTTATTAGACTATAAATAGAATATATTATATTCTATTATGCATAGTATTTTGCATAGTAAAATCTTTTTTATATAAAATGTAATACTTTTATAAAGTTATTTGTTTTATTAGACTATAAATAGAATACAATATATTTTATTATGCATAGTGTTTGTATAAGGCTCTGATAGTGTTTACATAGTAAAATCTTTTTATATAAAATGTAATACTTTTTATAAAGTTATTCGTTTTATTAGATTATAAATAGAATATATTATATTTTATTTAAAAGATTTTGTTTTATTAGAATATTTTATTAATATTGCATAGTAAATCAATATGGACCGTCCGCTTAAAAGTAAATCAATCCGGATCGTTCATGAATTAGTTACTATTCAGGTCCATTCTCCTATAAATAAGCTCATTCCTTCATTATTTCTTACTTAATTCAATTTAAACTCTAGAGAGATAAACTATAAAGAGAAAGAAGAAAAGTATTCTGCTACTTCACTACTCCTATATCCAGATTCTTCTAAGATAATGGATATTATTTGTTGTATTCGTAAGGGGTATTATTTCTTTCGTATTCATGAAGAGAACTTCTGTTATTTCATTCTTTATTATTCTGTTCGAATAACCTGTATACGCGGACTACCCTATACTTGGTGAAATTCTTCTGTTATTCCATTCTTTATTATTCTATTGGAATAACCTGTATACGTGGACTACCCTATACTTGGTGAAATTCTTCTGTTATTCCATTCTTTATTATTATGTTGGAATAACTTGTTTATGCAAAGTACCGCATACATGGTGAAATTCTTCGTTATTCCATTCTTTATTATTCTCGTTGGAACATCCGTCAATGCGTTTACGCATTTGACTCCGATTCCATTATTTATTATTCATTGGAACATCCCGCTTGCGCGTAATTTTGCCTCGACCCGGTTCCGTTATTTATTATTCTATTGGAATATCCCGCTCAATGCGCTTACGCATGACTGGTTCTATTATTTATTATTCATTGGAATAACTTATCATGCGTGATTCTATCACATGCCCGGTGATTTCTTTTGTTATTCCATTCTTTATTATACTCAAATTGGTTAAAGTTTTGGCTTTTATACTCCATGAAATTAGTGGAATATCCTTGATATTTGCGCTTCATCTAGTATCTTTTCATGAAAATATTCTTCTGAGCATTCTTGAGTTTTACCCCACAAAGCAGTATCATGTTGACAATTTGGACGTTATTGGTTCCTAGATAAATTAATTCTTGAACTTGTTTTATAGAATTCTTATATCATTGTCATCATTCTCATGTTTATATTATGTTGAAAGTCATTTGTGGCATGTAGTGCATATATGGACTTGGTATGATTATGACTAGGGATTATTCGGTATAATCGTGACCGTAATGTTACAAATGATGTGGTAAAAGTCCTCATTGGCCCATAGTGCATTGATGGACAGTTGTTGGCTTGATCATGACCATTGATGAATACACAAATATCCTTGGCCCGTAGTGCATGGATAATTTGTGGTTGTGATACTAATGAATATCCTTAGCCGTAGTGCAGGGATGATGTGGTTTATTTATTAAGCTGAGTCTTAGCAATAAAAGTGATGAAAAATATTTTAAATCATAGAAGATATTAGATTTTATTCTCTACTTGACTCTTTTAATGGATTGCTTATTCCGCTGCAGTTAAACTTGATGTTTGTTATATTGTATTAGTTTAACACTATTGAAGGCTAAGGATAATTTATTCTGCATTATCTTAGTCATAATATTTCTTACTGGGCTAGTTGAGTTCACCCTTTTGCTTTCATTGTTCTCTTCAAGAAATGAGAACGTAGCAGGGACTAGTCGGGGAACGGAGTGACGGTCCAGAGGATAGCATTAGTAGTCCTCACTATACTATGAAATAGAATGTTAATAAATGTATTGAGGACTTATTTTGAGTTTGAATACTGTCTAGAAGACAATATTTGTATTAAAACTCACAAATTTCATGTTGTATATTTAAGATTGTATTTGTATTCATATCATGTATTTGGCGACTCGGAATAGGTGATGTATACCTATTTTGGGGGCGTCACATGCCGGTGAATTCGTTGTTATTCCATTTTTTATTATTATGTTGGAATATCACATGCAAGGATTACGCTAGACCTAGTTCCATTCTTTATTATTTTGTTGGAATAACTCCGTCTGCATGCGATTTCATCGCATGCCCGGTGAATTCTGTTGTTATTACATTCTTTATTATTCTGTTGGAATATCCTGTCTATGCGGATTACGCATGATCTGTTTTCATTCTTTATTATTCTGTTGGAATATCCTGTCGGTGCGGATTACGCATGACCTGATTCCATTCTTTATTATTCTGTTGGGAGTAACCTATCTGTGCAGTTTATCGCATGCATGGTGAATCCTTCTATTATTTCATTCTTTATTATTCTGTTGGAATAACATGTCTATATGGATTACCACATGCATGGTGAATGATCTTTTGTATTCATTCCTTATTAAATTGTGGAAATGATCTGTCTACGTGGATTACTGCATGGCGGGCAAAAATCCATTTGCAGTTTCATATATTCTATTATACTCAGTTGGTTAAAGTTTTGGCTTCTATACTCCATGACATTAGTAGAATATCCTGGATATTTGCGCTTCATCCAGTATATTTTCATGAAAATATTCTTCTAAGCATTCTTGAATTTTACTCTACAAAGCAGTATCATGTTGACAATTTGGACGTAATTGATTTCAGGATAAATTAACTTACATATCTTTAAAATTTATTCTTGAACTTGTTTTATTGAATTATTATGTCATTGTCATCATCCTCATGCTTATATTGTGATGAAAGTCATCTTTGGCTTACGTGCATAAATGGACTTGGTATGATTATGACCAGGGATCATTCGATATAATCATGACCTGTAATATTATAAATGATGTGGTAAAAGTCCTCGGTGGCCTATAAGTGCATTGATGGGATGCTTTTTGATATGATTATGACCGTGGATTATTCAAAGATAGTCATGACCATTGATGATTTAATGAATATCCTCGCCCGTAGATCTGTGAGGATGACTCGATGATGTGGTTTTTATTTATTGTCGAGTCTCAAATGATAAAAATTGATGAAAACATTTTTAAATCATAGAAGATAGTAGATATCATGCTCTACTTGACTCTTCTAATGGATTGCTTATTCCGCTGCAGTTAAACTTGATGTCTATTGTATTTTATCAGTTTAACATTGTTAAAGACTAATGATAATTTATTCTGTATTATCTTAGTCATAATATTTCTTACTGGGCTAGTTGAGCTCACCCTTTCTTTCATTGATCTCTTCAGGAAATGAGAATATAGCTGGGACGGGTTGGGGAATGGAGTGATGGTCCAGGATAAATGGCTTTAGTAGTCCTCACTATTATACGGAATAATGTGATAATAATTGTAATGAGGACACCATTGAGTGTGGATATTGTCTAGATGAAAATATTCTTGTTTAAACTCTAAATACTATGTTTTGTCGTATTTTTTACACGATCGTTGTATAATTAAGTTGTATTTGAATTTATGTACCATGTAACTGGCGACTCAAGATGGGTGATGTATACCTGTTTTGGGGGCGTCACATTTCTCCTTATTGGCGCGCAATTAGATGACCAAACCTCTCCTTGACATAACTTCTAGACATTGTAAATATTGCAATTTAATAATATGAATAACTTTATCGTCTCAATTATTGATTTAATAATATATCATATAATGCATATGATACTGTGACAATAATTGAATCAATAATATGAGAGATATGATGCAGCAATTATTGTAGCAATAATTGAGTATAATCGAGTGAATTCTCACGTAAGCATCAATAATCAATACCGTGTGCTACTATGCAACCACGCGTAGACATCAGTACTTTTACTTACTAAGGGTAGTTCAACGGTTTAACTAAGAAAACTCCCGCCGTTATTTTTATAAAAGATAATTATGTCGTTTTTTTAACTACGATAATGCTTCCATTGTGGGGTCCACTAATAATTGTGTCAGTCGCATTTAATATTCCTCGTTAAAACGAATATTCTCCGACCAATCGAATATTATATAACCACTTGCTTACTTTGCAAAATTTGTAAATATTACCCACAACTATAACATTATATCAAATCCACACCATAATATTCAAAAATGATAATTATAGAAAATTCATCTTTATTCATAAAAGTTGGGGTCTTACAATTATCACTTTATTATTTCAAGATAATAAATAGAGGAAATTTAATTTTATTTATAATAAGTTGGGGTCTTACATTAGTTGTTTTGCGAAGTCATTAACATCTTTCTGAGTGAGTTGTTCTCTTTTGTTCTCAAGTACTAGCTGCTTTTTATATGAAGTTTTGATTACTCTACTATCTGTGATTAAGTAGAATGTCCTTGCAGTTGCCCTCTAGATTTCTTCTAAAGATCTCTTCTTGTGAGAGATATACACATATATCATCAGAGTATATTCTCTTGCCATATACTTCTTCTCGAGAAATCTTTACTTTATATCCATGGCATACCCTGAGCTTGATGATCTCCTTTAATTCGTGTAGCTTGGTGATATTTTATTTAATTGAATTTTTTCCCTACAAATTTAGTTATATTATGATTTTTAAAAAAAAAATTAAAATATATTATTTATTTATTTTTATTTTTTTTAAATATTTATTTTATTTTATAAATACATGTATTATTGGATGCTAGTTCTTATATACAGTGGCGGAACCAGAACGATTTTGTAGGGGAGTCAAAAATTTTAAACCAAGCGATCGGAACACTGCCGGCTACCCCCACCACCTTCGCTCTGTTCGATTGGCCTCCTCTAGGGTTTAGATGCGACGATCGGAGCATCACGGGTTGTCCTCCCACCGCCCCAATTTGCTTGGCCATGCAAACCTCCCTATGGGGTCAACCACCACCTGCCTACCCCCTAGTTCCGCCCTTGCTTATATATAAAGTGATTCGGGGGAAGTCGATGTGGTTGGTGATTTTGTGTGTGTTTTTTAAACTTTTTTATCCGTATAATTTTAGATATATTATTATTATTTTTTAAATTTTAATCTTTATATTTAATTATTTAAATTTTAAAAAAAATTAATCAGCACGTGTGCTATCCGAATACTAAAATTTATAAAAAAATTAGTAATATTTTTATATAAAAAAAGAAGATAATTTCACAATTTTATTCCCACACCACACTTATGTGAGATACTTTCTAAAAATATCAATTTTTATCGGAGGAAATAACGATTCCCTATTCCATAAAAATGTCTCAAATCGTACCAACTCCGGGGCCTACGAATCATATCTAGTCCGGTGTGCGACAAAACGTGGCACGAAAAGGATGGTAAAAATCATTAGCTTCTTCCACGTGCTACGTATTCTTTGTCCCACCACCACCAGCAGTCCACCACCAACTAACCTACGACCATCACAATTCACACAGTCACTCCTTGCCTTCCCCCACTTTTCTTGTTCTTCTTTCTTCTCCTCCTAACTTCTTCTTTTCTTCATCTATCTCCCTCTTTCTGAAGCACTGCACAGCAGTCATCCATGGCGGAGCACAATAGCAGCCTCCTCTCCTTGTCCTAAAATCAAATACAACTCCAGAAATTACCTCACCTCACCGATTACCTCCAAAACCTCAAAACCTACACCAACCCACTAGAATCCAATCAATTCTACCTCCCTTCCGACGGCTTCTACCTCTCAGACTCCGACGTCATCCTCCGCCGCGTCATCTTCGACCTATCCGGCAAGTTCCCTTCCCCTCCGCACCTCGCCTACCACCGCGCCGGGCCGCGCAAGCAGGTCTTCTTCCACCCCTCTCACGTGCGCGCCGCCATCGTCACTTGCGGCGGCCTCTGCCCCGGTCTCAACACCGTCATCAGAGAGCTCGTTGTTGGGCTTTGGGACCTCTACGGCGTCCGCCATATCTTCGGTGTCAAGGCGGGTTACCGTGGGTTTTACTCGTGGGATCCGGTTCCACTCGACCCGAAAGTGGTCCACAATTGGCACAAGATGGGTGGCACTGGTATAGAGACTTCCAGGGGTGGATTTGATCTTGATAAGATTGTAAATGCCATTCAAGATCGTGGATTTAATCAGGTACTGTAATCCTAATAACATATTCAATCTTTCTCGATCTTCTAGTGCTGTTTGAAGTTGGCTAATTAAGTAGAAATTGGCTAGTGTTCGATTGTAATACTCTCCATTGTGTTTGTGCCTGTGTGATATTACATTTCTCTATAATTAGGGTGCTCGCAAAAGGTTTAGTTGTGCACTACTAATTATACCACACGAGTTAGTGGTTTCCTTTATTGTAAAATCAGGTATCATATCCCCAGAATGTGATCAAACAATTTGACATCTTAGTCCAAATAATTTATATGACATTGCTATAGACCATGGATTTGCTTTCATATACTTTGAATTTACATTGTCATCTTTCAATTAATGATCGATAATTAGCCCTCACAATTATAAACCGTTAAAGATTTAGTGTTTCTGTTTTGTGATTTGTGAGTGTTGAGGGGTGGGAATGAGGAGGGAAAGGAGCATACTAGATAGTCTGATTGATTTTTATCCACTGGCCTATGAGTCCTTGAATGTTTGTTCACCTTAGTACTGTCAACTGTCAAGTAGACTTTGGTTTTTAGTTACTATGGAACTTAATGAAGGATGTCATTTTGTAAATGATTTTTAACTTCAACTTCTGGCGCAAACAAGTTTTTGGTTTTATTTTAGATTTAGGAGTTTTTTTTTTTTTTAAGGATAGCTTGCATGCAATGTGAATGGTAACACAATAGCTATTTAGAAATAAGATTGTTTCTTGCAATTTTCTAGCTCTCACAATACTCCCTCCATCATATAATCATTTGGAAGTGAAATATAAAATTCTTAGAAAAAAAACTTAATTTTCAAATTTACCTCAGTAATTTAAAGTATTACAAACCAGTATGTTTACATTTTCTCAGAAATTATGTAAGATAAATAACTAATTTTGGATCTCACGAGCTTAAATGTTTATAAGATACAGTTGTTCTGGATAGGATTAAAGATTCTTAAATTAGTAGATATGTGGACTTGGGCTTTACGTTAAGCAAAGCCACAAAGCAAAGCCACCCTTCTAAAGGTCATTTGCTACTAGGACGGAGCATTATAGACTTGGCAGTTTTAAACTTTTCTGGGCAAAGCACTCTTCTAAATGTCAATTACTACTACTAGTGTTTCCTTTTAGTTTGTTGTCTTTTTTCTTCTTTCCTCTCTCCTTTTAGTTTGATGATTCATGTCATATATGGATAGTCTTGGTCTCTTTTTGAACCTCCTAATACAATCATAGTCGTTGATTCCTCCTCATCCATACCCCAACCAAAACTCTCAAAAGCCCTCACAAGCCTGAATCTACATTGTATCTCTTGCAAGGAACAAGAATATCTTAATCTTTAGTAATGTGTACCGGTGTGAGTATAAAATGTAAGCAGCTAGAGAATTGCACTTTAATGCATCTTTGGAGTTGTTAATAGCCATAAAATTACTCATTAGGTCAAAGTGAAGTGATTGAAATCTCAAAAATTGTCATTATAGATAAGATGAGAGATGATGAGATTTCTCTCCTTTTTTTTGGTTTGGTTTGGTTGGGTTGGGTTAGGGGTGGGGGGTGTGGGTGGTGTACGGTAAAAAATAGTGTGTCCTCATGTTACTTGCGGTTTATGTTGTGGATCTAGTGATTCATATGTATAGTGATTTGGATTTCATAGATAAGTCATCTTGTTCTCTTCCTCGTGAAGGCAAATAACTTCTCTATTATGTTGGTGGTGCTAACTGATTGTGAAAGGTCAATAATAATCTAGAAGGGGGGTTGAATAGATTATTATAAGTTAAAAATTATATTTAGGCCTTTTTGAATTTTTAGTTATTAATTAGCAGTCATGCAAGAAGATAAAAATTCAATCACAATGCACAGAGATTTATCTGGTTCACAACATACATCCCTTGGTATGTTGCTACGTCCAGTCTCAAGTCCCTACTTGGAACTTGAGATCCTATTACTATCAGTAATAAAAACTCCTTCAACATGCGGAGAAGTCTTTACAAAGTTTTATAGACAAACTTTCAACTATTCAACTATTCTATTTTGGATAGCAAGCTCCCCGCTCCTTCCTCAAGTCTAGTTGTACCACCTTTTAAGTTTAGTTCTATTCTATGATCTGGTCTTGAAACAACAATCTCTTCCTCACCTCACAAGTACACTAGAGACCCAACTTCCCGCTGACCTCTCTAAGACTCTGGTCTTGGTCGAAGAATTACTTGTCTTTCTCACAGGTACATAAAATAAACTAACTCTAATCCTTTCTCTGTTTACAAAAAAATTTACAACAATATGCTTCTTCAATAAGCTGATAAGAGTTAAGTACAGATTAATGCTTCTCAAATAAGCAGATAGAAAATTAAGAACAAATATATCAGTATAAAAGTTCAAGGACTTTATATTCAACAATAAGCTTCTTTAAAGCAAATAGAACTTTTGTTTAGATCCACTGATGCTTTTGATTAAGCAAATATAAGATTTTATGACACTTTATAAAGAATTAACAATTCAATAAAATAAAGAGTGTTTTTCTATGGATAATATAGAATTGTTTCTTAGATAGTCTTTACCAAGTATTATATGAATTATTTTTATGAATCAATACTTGTATAAAAGAATAAATCAAATCAAACAATATTTATCAAGTGTAATATTTAAATCAGTTAAGCACAAACTGATATAACAAATATTACTGTTTAACTCAAATAATATATAAGAATATTTTATCTATTATGTGAACTTTTATAGATAATGTCACTTAGTACTATAAGGAATCGTACGGTTCGAATTCCTCTTAGTAGAGGTGTATCTCCGTAGCCTTGCGACGTCTAAGTATGAAAAAATTTATAATTATCACAATTGATATTTATATAAATATTTTCAATAGATCACTACGATTCTCAAATCCAGTTCGGATGACTACTCTTTTTGGAGCAGTATCTCAGTGTCGTTTTGAGCTATCAAGTGTCGTATCTATTTTACGATATTTATATAAATAATGTCGATAAAAGGTTACTGAAGACTAAGGAATCGTACGGTTCGAATTCCTCTCTGTAGAGGTGTATCTCCGTAGCTTTGCGGCGTCTAAGTATCCTTTTATTTGACAAATAGATGAAATATAGATATATAAAATTGTGTAGAACAATGTGGATTTGTATATCTATAGATATAATACAAGTAAGAAATAATTTAACAGAAATTAAACTTATCTCAATATTTGGACCAATTTTTAAAGCAAGCTTTTACGCGGTAGTAGATTAAATTTCGCCCGGACAAAAAGTTACTTACTTATCAATAAATGCTAAATTTTGACCATGTGTGTTAAAGCAAAATGCCACTAAGACTCACGCGTTTTGTCCCAAAAACAATGGCACTTTCATATACTCGGTTTTTAACTAAGGCAACACATGCATGTATGCATTATTAATATATTATATCTAATGTATGACTATTGATATATATATATATACTTAGTTTAAGAATTAGTACTACATGTTTTAGTATGCATGCATAAAATATTTTTGCCCAACTTTGATTTAGAAAAAAAATAGGGTTTCCTTGCCTTGAATATTATATGAATTAATTTATTTAACACTTGATATATAATTTATCAAGGTCAATAAAAATTAATTCAAGCAAAAACAGAAAATAGTTAAAATAAAATAAGGAAATATAATTCAATAATTACATATTTTAAAAACATAATTGTTATCATCAAAATATATAAAATTATACCTATCAGATTGCTTATATGTGCTCATTGTATGAAAATGAACAGGTGTACATCATTGGTGGAGATGGCACAATGCGTGGGGCTGTGAATATATTTGAAGAAATACGTTGTCGGAAATTAAACATTGCAGTAACCGGTCTTCCTAAGACAGTTGACAATGATGTAGGCATCATTGATAGATCATTTGGGTTTCAGACGGCAGTGGAGATGGCCCAGCAAGCTATCAGTGCAGCGCATGTAGAAGCTGAGAGTGCAGTTAACGGCATAGGCCTGGTGAAGCTAATGGGTCGTAGCACAGGACACATAGCCCTATATGCAACGCTGAGCAGCCGTGATGTGACTTGCTGTTGAATTCCTGAAAACGAGTTTTACTTGGAAGGGAAAGGAGGGTTGTTTGAGTTTCTTGAAAATCGACTGAAAGAGGATGGCCATGCAGTTATAGTAGTTGCTGAGGGAGCTGGCCAAGATATAATCCCTAGGACCGAGGCTCAGAAAGAAGAGAGGGATGAATCTGGCAATCCAGTTTTCTTAGATGTAGGAGTGTGGTTGAAGTCAGAGCTGAAGAATTGGTGGAATCGGGATCATCCAAATGAATTGTTCACGGTGAAGTACATAGATCCCACATACATGATACGTGCTGTCCCTGCAAACGCCACGGACAACCTTTATTGTACCGTCCTGGCCCATTCTGCAATTCATGGAGTAATGGCAGGGTACACTGGATTTGTCACTGGTCCTATCAATGGAAACTATGCGTATATTCCAATAGACGAGGTTGCAAAGGCGAGTAATGAAGTTGATACGAAAGACCATAAATGGGCATGGGTCAGATCTGTTACCAATCAGCCTGATTTTGTAAGAAGGTCAACTTCTGTATTCTTTGACATGCCTTAAGAGGATGCTTCTAGAGGCTCTGTTTGTATCTTTATTCGATTTCAGTTTGTTCTCATTGTTATCTAGCAATGCAAGGAATGAAGGTTGGTTTTTGTTGAGTAGTAAGTAATGTCAATTTGATTTGATTTGATTTGACCAGTGCGTTTGTATTGTGCCGAACCTAGAAAATGCCAAGATGCATGCAGTAATCTACCCCAGAACGATTGTGTAGTGTGGCATGGTTTATGCCTGCTATAACCATTCAGCTGTCTTGTGGTTTGTAATGCTGGTTGTATTTGTCTCGAACGACCTTCTTTGGAAACCAGGTACTTATCATCAATGCGGACTTGCGAGGCTAATCTGAATCAGAAGCTGATGTGTATATCCTTTAAACCGACAGATCGGTTAGTAAATATAGCAGGTCTACTATTAGGTATTCAGTCTGTGCAATGCTTGCTTGGTGGTGAACCGTGAGCCAGACAGAGACACGCCTAATGACAAAAAATTTTATGTAAAAAAATCTCTAAAATTAAGAGGTAATAAAACTATGGAACCCAAACAACACACCTAATGTTTTTATCTTTTTCTCTCAATTTTTTTCTCTTGACTTCTCTCTCTCTCTCTCCCACCCTTTTCTTGGGGATGAGAATACTATCTCTCCCACCCTTCTCTCTTGAATGGGATCCTCTCTTCTAGGATCAGATCTCATTTTTTTGCTAATTTGAGGGGAAGGAGAATCGAACATAGGACCTCTTATTTGGCAAGAAAGCTAGAATACCACTCAAGTTAAAGAGTGCAAAAAAATAAAAGACCCCATTCCCCTATTTTTCTTTCTTGCTACCAATATATATACAAGTACAATATGTATACTTTACATATATGGCATAGCAACCGATTGTTATGGACACTATTTTAACAACCATGATTTTAACCATTAATCTTGATAATGAATGTATGATATTTGACTCATTTTCCCTACCACAACAAGTTGTTGCGCCACGGCTAAAGACCAACATGTCCTTCATCCGTCTCATAATTTTTCCCCTACCGCAACAAATTGTTAAGGTAGGGTACAAAGAAAAAAAACTAAGTCCCAATGAGTTTACATTCTGCAGTTGTCGCAACAAGTTATACCAACAGGCTAGAAAATAATATTATTAGTATTATTATTAATATTTTATGAATATTAATAATAATATGACATGTGTTTGTGCCATCTCTTAATTTCATGCGCTCGGGACTGATTGTCCTCGGCGCGACTGAAGGGATCCGACTAAAATATTAATAATAATATTTTATGAATATTAATAATAATATGACAGTCGCCGGCGTGCCAACGGGGCTTGCTCAGAACCACCTTCTTGGTTTTTTTGACCCCAACATATCTTTAACTGACTCTCTCACTTGGGTCGTATGATGTGTCCTTGATTTTTCTTAGTTTGAAGCCTCACTGTCCCTGCTTGCCATAACTTTCAACTAGAAAAACTCAGAGTGATTGTAAAGGCACTTATAAACGCTAAGTTTCGCCTGTGTCTAATCACCAAATCTGTGCGCTTGAACCTGCACAGTAACGAAATCACACAGGAAGTTTGACGGCTTGGAGCGCCGGGTGATAGCTCCGGTTAGGAGTGAGCATTCGGTTAATAACCGAATCGAACATGAATTTCGGTTATAACCGAAAATCGAAAATACCCTGTTTTAAATATCCGAACAATTAACCAAAATCTGTAATAACCGAATTTAACAAGTTCTGCACTGTAGCAATGCCCTTCTATGAAGCAGAAAAGGAAAATAAGAAACAAAATATTTTTGAAACAATAAAAACTAATTTCTTTTTTCTTTAGCAATTGATCTCATGAAACACATTACATCCATAATTACCGAGTCTTTATTCAATTATACTACTCACCCTCCAACTAAATTCAGTTTGCTCACCTGCTCTGTGGATCTATGACTACAGAGGTACTAGGTTATTTCCTTTGTTTCTAAACTCGTTGCGGAGAGGGAGCTGATATAAATAATCCCCTATTTCCATGATGGCTAATGATGTTTGTAGTTAAATGGGCAAGGCTCCCATCAACCATCCGTTTCTTTGCGTTTTCCTCCAACATCAGAACTAGAAGTCGGTTGTGAGTTGCCCCTCATATGTTCATCTATTGATCTGCCTTGACCAGAGTTAAATAGCTGCCTCAAACCCCCAGTATCCCTGTTTCCCCCATCCATCATCATGCCAGAATTCAGATCAAAATTATGCCGCAAAGGCACAACCCCGTTTGAACCAGACGGCGCACCAGTCATGCTCATGATAAAAAGCGATTGAGAAAAGGCAGGCGGAAGAGCTGATGATGCAGAGCCCAAAATTTAAGAGAATTCGAGATCTGAGACTTCATATGTTTATAGATCTGAGACTTCTATTTAGTAAAGTAGACACAAGCAGTCTGTAGTTAACTAGTTATATTATTATTTTAATTTAAGTGCTTTGTTCGGTTATATCATTATTTCAACCTTGCCAAGCTTTGTTCGGTTATTCGGTTAAACCGAATAACCCAAAAGTAATACCCATACAAACTAACCGAAAATCGTAAAAAATTTCGGATATAACCTGTAAGACCCCAACTTTTATGAATAAAAATGAATTTTTCTATAAATATCATTTTTGAATATTAAGGTTTGAATTTGAATTAATGTTATAGTTATGGGTAATATTTATAAATTTTGCAAAGTACGCAAGTTGTTATATAATATTCGATTGGTGGGAATATTCATTTTAACGGGGAATATTAAATACGACGGCACAATCATTGGTGGACCCACAACGGAATTATTATCGGATTAAGAAAAGCGAAAAAATATTTTTATGAAAATAACGGTAGGAAGTTTTCTGAATTAAGCTATTTGAAACACCGGTGTTAAAAGTACAGTAATATGCGTGGTTGCATAGTAGCACACAGTATTGATTATTGATGCTTACGTGAGAAGTCACTCAGTTTTGTTCAATTATTGCTACGATAATTGTCGTGATAGTATCTCAAAGTTATTTCATTCAATTATTTATCGATATTTTAATTATTATTAAATCAATAATTGAGGCGACAAAGTTATTAGTATTATTATTTGCAATTAACGATGTCTAGAAGTTACATCGAGGAGAGGTTTGGTCACCTAATTGCGCGCTTGATAGGAAGAAATCCTTATTGAAAGCCCCTCTTTCACAGGAACGACACAGTGGCCGATTAATATTGTGAATTATAATAATGATGATAAATGTTGTTAAAAATATTGAGGATATTTTTATGAAGTATTTGTTATAAATTGGTTTATTATTTGGATCCCCATTTACCCATTTTGCAAAATTGTCGGTAGAAAGTTATCTCAATTTTGTTTGATTACTTATATTTATATATATAAGTTATTATATATATTTATATAAATGTCAGTATATATATATGTGTATATATATATATATATATAATTGTGAGTGGGGTGGGTGGTGGTGTAGGCTTTGGTGTAGGTTTTGATTTTGGTGGGTGTAAGAAGGTGCCGTATAAGGCATGTAATGAATTTTGTTTTAGTTTTGCTTTTACTTGAAGGGTAGTCATCAAGTGAAATGAATGCTTTCACTTAGTGAATGTTTGAATGTTGCGTCAAGTGATAAATTCTTAACAAATACCCTTCAATTCTCCTATAAATAGGATCTTAGTTAGAATTGAAATCACACCGTAAATTCGGAGAATTCTTCATAATCTTAAGCGTATTTCTTTATAGTTTTAAGAAGCTTTGAGTGTAGTGTGAGTTTTCTTCAAGAATATCCTCGCCTACCAAATTCGGAATACTCTTCTTTTCTCTTGTAAGGAGTATTATTTCTTTTCGTATTCATGAAGAGAACTTACATTATTCCATTCTTTATTATTATGTTGGAATAACTGTCTGTCAAATCCGCATACATAGTGAAATTTCATTGTTATTCCATTCTTTATTATTCTCATTGGAATAACTTTATCATGCAATACCGCATACATGTGAAATTGTTGTTATTTTATTCTTTATTATTCTATTGGAATATCACATGCGGCAATGTAAATTTGCACGACTTGGTTCCGTTCTTTATTATTACATTGGAATATCACGTCGGTCTGGATTCGCTTTGACCTTGTTAGATTATATATTATTCTATTGGAACATCACGCTACATGCATTTACGCATTGACCTAGTTACATTATTTATTATTACATTGGAATAACTTTTTTTGCGCGATTACATCGCATGCATGGTGATTTCTTTTGTTATTCCATTCTTTATTATAATCAATTGGTTAAAGTTTTGATTTCTATACTCCATGAAATTAGTGGAATATCCTTGATATTTGCGCTTCATCCAGTATCTTTTCATAGAAATATTCTTCTGAGCATTCTTGAATTTTACTCTACAAAGAAGTATCATGTTGACAATTTGGACGTTATTAGTTCCTGGATAAATTAATTCTTGAACTTGTTTTATTGAATTCTTATATCATTGTCATCATCCTCATGTTTATATTAATTTGAAAGTCATCTATGGCCTGTAGTGCATAGATGGACTTGGTATGATTATGACCAGGGATTAATCGGTATAATCATGACCATAATGTTACAAATGATGTGGTAAAAGTCCTCATTGGCCCGTAGTTCATTGATGGACAGTTGTTGGCATGATCATGACCATTGATGAATACACGAATATCCTTGGCCCGTAGTGCATGGATAATTTTTGGTTGTGATCTTAATGAATATCCTTGGTAGTAGTGCGAGGATGATGATGGATTATTTATTTAATTTGAGTCCCAGTGATAAAAGTGATAAAAAAAACCTTTTAAATCATAAAAGATAGTAGATTTTATTCTCTACTTGACTCTTTTAATGGATTGCTTGTTCATTGCAGATTAAACTTGATGTTTGATATATTGTATCGGTTTAACCTTTGTTGAAGGCTAACGATAATTTATTACGCATTATCTTAGTCATAATATTTCTTCTTTGGGCTCTTTGAGCTCACCCTTTTACTTTCATTGTTCTCTCTTGAAATGAGAGCGTAGCGAGGACTAGTTGGGGAGCGGAGTGACGGTCCGGATAATAGCATTAGTAGTCCTCTTTATTACATTAAATAGTGTGATAATAAATGTAATGAGGACTCAATTGAGTGTGGATATTGTCTAGATGACAATATTTTTATTAAAACTCACAGCATATGTTTTGTCATATTTTACACGATTGTTGTATAATTAAGTTGTATTTGAATTTTGTATCATATATTTGGCGACTCAAGATGGGTGATGTATACCTATTTTGGGGGCATCACAGTTGGTATCAAAGCTTAGGGATATGATCCCTGGCTGAGATATGAGACAAGAACTAGGAGAGGAGAGACGGAAAATTCCTTTGCTAGTATGACCTACCTAAGTTTATTTGGCATTTAATTGGTCGGTCAGAGTATAGGGATAATATATTGCATGTCAATTAACCTTTGTTTTGTGGCAATATTTGAAAATAGCATCCGAGAATGTTGAGATTAGCAATGGAGCACAGGAGACCATTGAGTCTCCATAGATCAATAATCAGGATAATGTGCATCAGGAAGACGACAATCCTCAGGCAAACAATAACACTGACCAGATGATGAACGATGGAATGTTCGGAGGCTTTATGCAATTCATGCAACATCGAAGAAAGCGCCTCACATACAAAATACTGTGTGGAAACACTGGCAACTCTCGGGACGGTCACCGCTAAGAAGTTCAAGGCTGGGACCCCGGAGTTTTTGGAGAGCCAAAACCACTTAAAAGGCGAGGCGTGGATAAAGAAGATCTGCAAGATATTTGATGTCTTGGGATGCTCCGAGGAGCAAAAGGTTCCCTTTTCCACCTTCATGTTGCGCGTGAGGTGATTACTAGTGGAAATCAGAAAGCGTACTCAACCCGCCTGACTGAAGATGACTTGGGAGAAGTTCCAAGAATTGTTCAACGACAAGTACTTTCCCGAAAGTATTCGTCACATGAAAGAGGTAGAGTTCATCAAGCTGGAGCAAAACAACATGACCGTGTCACAATATGAAGCCAAGTTTGCCGAATTGTCCCGGTTTGCGTCCCATTTAGTTGATAATGAGGAGAGAATGACATGGATATTTCTAAGAGGTTTGAAACCCGAGATACGTCAATATCTTATCTCTCATAAACTGTGTTTGTATTCAGATGTTGTTAATAGGACTCAGTTATTGGAGCGCGATAATGAGTCAACCCAACGAAAAAGAGAGCAACCAATGACAAAATGATAATACTAGTGATAGCAGTCATCGAAGCGGTGACAATAAGCGTGGAGGGAATCAACATGCCAGAAATGGTAACCACTTCGGTGGTAATCATGGCCAAAACAATAAGAATGGACATTTCAAGAAGAAGAGATTCAACAATGATGGAAAAACGTCAAAGACCAAAGACCGTTGTTAAGGAAGGAGAAGCGACCACCTATCATATGCTTCAAATGCGGAGGGAGGGACACATCGGTCAAAGCTAGCGATGTCGAGTCAAAGCATGTTATAATTGTGGAAGAGAAGGTCACCTAGCCCAATTTTTTCGTTCACCGAAGACAAGTTCAGCTAGGATAGAGGCACCAAAAGATGTCCCAAAAAAGTCCAAGCCAGTAGTGCAAGGGAGAACGTTTGTCGTGACCTCCCAGAAAGCAAGGAACCCGAACGAGGTCATCACGGGTAAGCTTATCATAAACTCTAGCGAAGTATATACCTTATTTGATACCGGTTCTACCCATTCTTTTATTTCTCCTACTTGGGCTCAACGTTTAAATTTGACTCCGGAGAAATTAGACTTTGACTTATCTGTTGAAACTCCGTTGGAAGAAACCTTCATTACATCCACTGTTTATAAGTCTTGTTTGGTTCAAATCGGTACCCTCACATTACCTGTCAATCTTATTTCATTGAAAATACTTTCATTTGATGTAATTCTAGGGATTGATTGGTTAACTACTCATCATGCAAAAATTGATTGTTTTCGTAAGGTTGTTATCTTTCATATTCCTAACCAACCTATTATGCGAATTCAAGCAATAGAACCATTAAAATCAATCACATCGTCATCTCAAGCCATAAAGCTATTCGTTTATTGAAAAGCGGATGTCAAGCTTTCTTAGCTCATATCACGGATCTAAACAAAATAAATCGATTTTGAATGATATTTCTATTATTAATAAATTTCGACGTATTTCTGAAGAACTTCTGGCCTACCCCAGGCGTGAAATTAAATTTTGTATCGACCTTGAACCCTAAGACAAAACCTATTTCCAAAGCCCCATATCGAATGGCTTCTATTGAACTTCGTGGAGTTAAAGACACAACTGTGAATTGTTAGACATTAGTTTCATTCGTCTAGTACTTCTCCTTGGAGTGCCTCATTCTATTAAGTGAAGAAGAAAGATGGGAGTATCGACTTTGTATTGATTATCGTGAGTTGAATTATGTCACCATCAAAAATAGGTACCCATTGCCACGTATTGATGACCTGTTTGACCAATTGCAAGGCGCCAAATTCTTTTCAAAGATTGATCTTCGTTCCAGATATCACCAATTGAAGATTAGAACCGATGACATTCCAAAGACGACTTTTAGAACTCGGTACGGGCATTATGAATTCCTAGTCATGTCTTTTGGATTAAATAATGCTCCTGCTACCTTCATGGATACGATGAACCGAGTATTCAAGGAATATTTGGATCACTTTGTGGTCGTCTTTATTGATGACACCCTTATTTATTCCAAAAGACGTGAAGATCATGAGCAACACTTAAGGCTGATACTCCAAAAGCTTCGTGAAAATAAGCTTTTTGCCAAGTTGAAGAAATGCGAGTTCTGGCTTGAGGAAGTAGCATTCCTTGGGCACGTGGTATCAAGTCATGGAATATCTGTTGACCCGGCAAAGATTGAAGCTATTCAAAGCTGGGAACAACCTAAATCAGTGATCGAAATATGTAGCTTTCTCGGTTTAGCTGATTATTATCGGAGATTCATGGAAGGATTTTCTCGAATCGCTACTCCATTAACTCAACTGACTTGAAAAGATACAAATTTGGTTGGAGTGATGAATGCGAGAAGAGTTTTCCAGAACTCAAGAGGAGACTCATTTCAGCACCTGTTCTGACAATACCATCTGGCTCGGAGGGATTTGTCATCTCTGATGATGCTTGAGCAAAGGGTTAGGATGTGTTCTCATGCAACATGAGAAAGTCATAGCCTATGCCTCTCGACAACTCAAAGAATATGAGAGGAATTAACCTACTCATGATCTAGAGTTGGCAGCAATCATTTTTGCACTAAAGATTTGGAGGCATTACTTGTATGGGGAGAAAGTGGAGATCTTTACGAATCATAAAAGCCTTAAATATTTCTTCACTCAAAACGAACTCAACATGCGACAATGACGTTGGCTTGAACTGTTGAAAGATTATGATCATACCATCCAATACCATCATGGAAAAGCAAACGTGGTAGCTAACGCATTGAGTAGAAGATCATATACGGGTACGAGTGCGATATTGTCAACTCAAAGGCCCATTTTGTATGACTTGCAAAGGATGGAGATAGAGATAAAGACTCCAGGGACCCACGTGATGATGGCGAATATACGAGTAGAACCGACTTTAATCGATAAAGTTAAAAAGTCATCATTTCTGGACTTCAGAGTACGATGCGTATGAGGAAGAAAGTACAAGAAGGGGCTATGCCGGAAGCAAGAATCGATGAAGAAGAAATACTTCGAGTCAACTCCAGACTTTGTGTTCCTAATGACCCTGAGTTAAACTATAAAATCATGATGGAGGCGCATAACACACCGTTTGCAATTCATCGAAAGGACGTGGAATTCGATATTGGGGATCATGTGTTGTTATGTGTTGCTCCATGGAAAGGAGTTACGAGATTTGGAAAGAGAGGAAAACTCAATACTCGATTCATTGGCCCATTTTTAATCCTCGATCGAGTAGGAACTGTGGCGTATAGACTCGCTTTTACCGCATGAAAGTATATCTGGTGTTCATAACGTTTTTCATATATCCATGTTACGTAAATATGTGGAAGACCCAAACCACATTATTGAGTTAGAACCGGACAAAATAGCGGAAGATTTAACGTCCAAAGGGGTTCTTGTTCAAATCTTGGATACGAAGGAACATATTCTACGCTCCAAGGTTATACCTCAAGTCAAAGTTTTGTGGAGAAACCATGATGTTGAGGAAATGACCTGGGAGTTAGAATCTGAAATGAAATCAAGGTATCCTTACCTCTTGACATACTAGAGTGCATTACCCTAATTTCGAGGGCGAAATTTCATAAGAAGGGGAGGTTGTAAGATCCCAACTTTTATGAATAAAAATGAATTTTCTATAAATATCATTTTTGAATATCATGGAGTGAATTTGATATAATGTTATAGTTGTGGGTAATATTTATAAATTTTGCAAATTATGCAAGTTGTTATATTATATTCGATTGGTCAGGGAATATTCGTTTTAACAGGGAATATTCGTACGACGGCACAATCATTGGTGGACCCCACAATGGAATTATTGTCGGATTGAGAAAACGACAAAAATATTTTTTATGATAATAACAGGGGAAGTTTTACCGTTAACTGATGAAACACCCGGTGTTAAAATTACAGTAATACGCGTGATTGCATAGTAGCATACGGTATTGATTATTGATGCTTACGTGAGATTTCACTCAGTTTTGTTCAATTATTGTTGCAGTAATTGTTGCATAGTATCTCATGTTATTTGATTCAATTATTGTCGATATTTTATATATTATTAAATCAATAATTGAGACGACGAAGTTATTAATATTATTATTTGCAATATTAACGATGTCAGAAGTTACATCGAGGAGAGGTTTGATCACCTAATTGCGGCATGATAGGGAGAAATCCTTATTGGAAAGCCCCCTCTTTCCTAGGAACGACCTGGTTGATTAATATTATGAATTATAATAGTGATGATAAATGTTGTTAAAAATATTGAGGGAATTTTTATGAAGTATTTGATGTAAATTTTATTTATTTTATGAACCTCCATTTACCCATTTTTCAAATAATCGGAAGGAAGTTATAATGTATATATATATATATATATATATATATATGACATGTATATATGTGTGCATGTGAAGTAGTGTGTGTGGGTGAAAGTATGTGAATAAATGGTGCCGTGGAAATAAGGGAGAAGGAAATGGGAGGGAGAAAATTTTGTGGTAGTGATGTTGAATTAATATATATATATATATATATATATATATATATATATATATATATATAATTATATAGTATGTGGGTGGGTGATGGTGGTCTAGTAGATAAATTTGGCGGTGTTATGGATTGATTTTTCAAGCTTGAATATTATTGGCCAACTTTTTCCAATTATGCAACATGGTTGACAACTTGTAAATTATGGTGCATTCTAATTGGTCAAGGCTTTTAATTTGGCATGTGTTCATTTTTTTTCATTGGCCAACTCCTTGAAAAGGATTCTTGATGCATTGGATCGGTGAAAATTTGTGATATTCAATCAAGTGATTTATTTTAAAAATAATTATTAAATCATTTTTTTTAACGGTACCCTTCCATTCTCCTATAAATAGGATGCTTAGTTAGAATTGAAATCACACGTAAATTGGAGAATTCTCTTTCATAATCTTGGCGTATTTCTTTAGAGTTTTGAAGCTTTGAGCATAGAAAAGCAGTATAAGTTTTCTTCAAGAATATCCTCGCCCTACCAGTCAGAACACTTTTCTTTTAAGGTAAGGGATATTATTTCTTTTATACTCATGAAGAAAACTTCTGTTATTCCATTCTTTATTATTACGTTGGAATAACTTTGTCATGCAAAGTACCAAATACATGGTGAAATTCTTACATTATTCCATTCTTTATTATTAGTTGGAACATCACATACATGCGTTTACGCATGACTGAATTCCGATTATTTATTATTACATTGGAACATCCTGTCGGTGTGAATTTACTTTGACTGGTTCCGTTATTTATTATTTTGTTAGAATATCACGTTCATGCGTTTACGCATTGACCGTGTTCCATTATTTATTATTACGTTGGAATAACACGTATGCGTGCTTGATTCTATCTCATGTACTGGTGATTTCTTTTATTATTCTATTCTTTATTATACTCGGTTGGTTAAAGTTTTGTGTGACACCCCAAAATAGGTATACATCACCCATTACGAGTTGTCAATACACCTGATGTGAAACAACTACAACTTTATTATTACAACAAGAAAAGCTGTGAGTTTAAATACTGAGATATTGTCATCTAAACAATATCCACATACAAATAAATCATCATCATAATTATTGATACATTATTTTACAAAAATGGTGAGGACTACTAAACAACTCTCTAAAACCATCATTTCATACCCCGACTCGTACTCGCTACATTCTCGCCTCCTGAGAAGAAAAATGGAACAAAAAGGAAAAGGGTGAGCTCAACTAGCCCAATAAAGAATATTATGACTAAGATAATATACAACAAATTATCGTTAGTCTTCAACAGGGAAAAATTTAATAGAATACAATAGACAACAAGTTTTAAATCAATACTGCAATGAAAATATTAATTCATATAGAAAGAGTTACGCAGAGGATGAAATCTACTAATATCTATAAATTTAACGATTCCATCATCAATATTTTTATCCCTATAACATCAATCAATATATATCGAATCATATATTCATCCTTGCACTACTACAAGCCAAGGACATTCACTAGTTGGTCATGTTCATCTAAACACCTGTTCATCTTTGCACTGGGCCAAAGATATTCATCGAAATCATTCATCTTTGCACTACTGCCAAAGATATTCATCGAAATCAATCATCTTTGCACTACTGTGCCAAAGATATTCAATAATATCATCATTTAAGACCGAGGATGATGAAAATATTTTTTTTTTTAAAGAAATGAATCCGGTGAAACAAAATGACAAGGATTAAGGATTAAGGATTCAGTACTTTGTTTTATCCACGTCCAAAAATACCTCAAAAATAATCATAGTGGTATAAAATTCAAGAATGATCAAAATATGGATACAATCAAAACTAGTATCCTGATAGATATTTTGGACGAAAAGGAAAATTTTTATTTTTCGATGAATAGTCAAGTAGATTCGTGAATAAGATCAGTATCGTGAATAAGGTCGTATACGTAAATAGTAGAAACTCGACACCAAAATTTCCAAATTTGATAAAAACTTGAGATCAATATTTCAAAGATAATGATATTGAAGAAATAATATCATTCTGAAAAAAATAATATCCCTTACCTCGGAAGGCGACAGATATTTAACTGGAATCTTTGGATATAGGCTATAACTTGAACTTTCACCATATAGCAATACTCAAAGTATACTCAAAATACTCACAAGAATAAACTCGATAATATAGAGAGAGAATACTTCAGATTTACGGTGTGATTTTCAATTCTAACCTAAGACTATTTATTTATAGGAAATTGCTTAGAACACCAAACCGAAAATTTAATATAATAATATATTTATAAAAACATTTCTACGCCATCCTTTGGGAATCGAAATCAGCCACCTAGCATGTGATTAATGAGGCTCACAACATATAAAAAACGTTTTTGTTATTTTAAACAATTAAAACTTCCAAAATCAATTATTTTAACTTCAATAATTCACAATAAATAGCCCTTTTGTCGGAAAATTGAATCTCGTAAGTTTTATAGGAAATTCAATTCTCTACAACTTTGCGAAGAAAGTTTTTTCAAATTCCAAAGCGTAAATTGACCAAGAAATCCAAACCAAGCGATTTTACAGCTATAATCAAATTTCAAATCAATAAATGGGGTCCACCGAGCATGTTTAACATGTTTTAAACATTTATTGCAACAAAAATACTCTTCCTCCTCAGATACTCATATATCCCACATTCGTTGTAAAAATATCACCATTATTATATTATTAAAATATAATAATATATATATTTAAATGAATTATTTTATCGAGAAAAAGATAAAATTTTATTTTTCAACAATTGTCACATTAAAAATTTTCTCCATCTATATCCACATAAAATCAATATTTTCCTCATCATATGAATCAATAATTAATTATTCACAAATAATATTACGAATCACAATATCGACAACGTGCGGTTCAGGAAAGAGGGGCTTTTCAATAAGAATTTTTTCTTCAAGCGCAATTAGGTGACCAAACCTCTCCTTAGACAAAACTTTCTAGACATTGCCAATAATGTTATCTAATAATATTATTCAGATAATATGAATTATTGCTTCGATAATGAAAAATACTGTGTAATGACAATTATTGAAACAACAAGAATATAAAATATCAACACAACAATTATTGAACCAATAAAATATCTTTGAGCAAAGAATTATCGTAACCATTATTGAGTAGTGCCTTCTTACGTAAGAGTCAATAATTGGTGCAATACTGAGTGTCTTCTTGTGCAACAACGTGTATTCTTCGTGTTTTAACCAACGGGTATTTCAACAAGGTAAAGCAAAGTAACAATTACGCCGTTATTTTTAAACAACTTATATTTGTCATTTTCTTCCTCCAATCGCACATGGGCCCACACATGGTTCGCACCGTCGTCGTGCGAATATTCCCGACAAAGATCTGAATATTTCACGACACACTAAAACTAATATTCCTCGTCAACAATGAATATTTTATAACCACTTGCTTATTTTGAAATATTTATGTATTTTACCCATAACTATCCACATTAATCACATCAACCCTTACTATTTCAAAATAATAATTAAAGAAAATTAAATTTCATTTATTAATTATTTGGGGTCTTACAACCTCCCTCCTTATGAAATTTCGTCCTCGAAATTAACATACGATACTAGTTTTTCGAAAAGATGAGGATACCTCGCTTTCATTTCCGTTTCCAATTCCTGTGTCATTTCTTCTATAGCATGGTTCCTCCACAAGACTTTAACTTGTGGTATGACCTTCGTGCGTAGGACATGCTCCTTCCTATCCAAGATCTTGACAGGTATATCCTCATACGTTAAGTCTTCAGCTATCTCGTCCGGTTCTAACTCAATAACGTGGTTCGGGTCTTTCACATATTTACGAAGTACAAATATGTGAAACACATTAGGAACACGAGACATAGTTGGAGGTAAAGCGAGTCTATAGGCTACATTTCCTACTAGGTCAAGAATTTGAAATGGACCAATAAATCGTGGATTGAGCTTTCCTGTCTTCCCAAATCTTATAACTCCCTTCCATGGGGCAACACGCAACAATACATGATCCCCTATACTAAACTCCACGTCCTTTAGATGAAGATCCACATAACTCTTTTGTCGATCATGTGCCGGTTTGTGCGCGTTGTCTAATCATTTGGATCTTTTCGTGGGTCATACGTACCAACTCGGGTCCCAACAATGTTGCTTCACCCACGTCGTCCCAACATACCGAGAAGCGACATTTTCGTCCATATAATGCTTGAATGGGGCCACACCTATACTACTTGCTCGATAATCTGTTATTATAGGAGAATTCCACCAATGGTAAATACTTATCCCAAGCGCCCTTGAAGTCAGGACACGAGTCTTAATAAATCTTCAAGAGTTTGAATAGTCTCTCTCTCGATTGTCCGTCTGTTTGAGGATGGTATCTCGAAGCCAATCATAAATCCGCACTCCATAGCTTTTTGAAAGCTAACCCAAAATCTTGAAGTGAATCTTGGGTCACGATCCGAAACTATAGATCTTGGCATGCCATGCAACCTCACAATCTCATTTACATACATACTAGCAAGACGTTCAATAGAATAAGTCTCCGATCGGCAAGAAATGTGCGAGACTTGGTTAATCTATCAACAATAACCCAAATAGCATTTATGCCTTGAGAAACCGTGGGAAGACCCGCAAACGAAATCCATGGTAATGTGTTCCCACTTCCATTTCGGAATCTCAAGTGGTTGCAATGGTCCCTTAGGCACTTGATGTCTCAGACTTTACACGTTGACAAGTTAAACATGTTGAGATAAACTTTGCAATCTCTCTCTTCATATTGTTCCACCAAAATGTATGTCGAAGATCACGATACATTTTAGTACTTCCAGATGAATTGCAAATGGTGTATTGTGTGCCTCCATCATAATCTTGTACTTCAAATCGAGTCGTTAGAACACAAAGTTCAGAGTGGACTCAAGTATTCCTTCTTCATCGATTCTCGCTTCCTAATAACACCTTCTTGTACTTTCTTCTTCATATGCATCATTTCCGGATTGGTGGCTTGAGCAACCTTAACTTTTCTATTAAAGTTGGCTCTATGCGTATACTTGACATCATCGCACTTTTCCTCTGCATATGATCTTCTACTCAACGCGTCATTACCACCACGTTCGCTTTTGCAGGATGGTATATGAATAGTGTGGTCGTAGTCTTTCAATAGCTCGAGCCAACGTCATTGCCAGCATGTTAAGTTCTTTTGAGTGAAGAAATATTTAAGGCTTTTATGGTCCGAATATATCTCCACTTTCTCCCCATAAAGATAGTGCCTCCGGATCTTTTAGCTAAAAAAACGATTAACTTAACTCTAGATCATGAGTAGGATAATTCCTCTCATATTCTTTAAGTTGTCATGAGGCATAGGCTATGACTTTCCCATGTTGCATGAGAACACATCCTAACCTTTGCGTTCAAGCATCGGCCAGAGATAACAAATCCATCCGAAACGGATGGTATTGTTAGAACAAAAAGAAATAAGTCTCCTCTTAAGCTCTTGGAAACTCTTCTCGCATTCTTCACTCCAAACGAATTTTGTATCCTTCCGAGTCAACTGAGTTAACGGAGTAGCGATTCGAGAAAACCCTTCCACGAATCTCCGATAATAACCAACTAGACCCAGAAAGCTACGACTTGATCCACCGCCTCTTGGTTGCTCCCAACTTTGTATTGCTTCAATCTTGGCAAGGGTCAACAGATACTCCATGTTTTGACACCACGTGCCCAAGAAATGCTACTTCCTCAAGCCAGAACTCGCATTTCTTTAACTTGGCATATAACTTATTTTCACGAAGCCTTTGTAGTACCAGCTTCAAATGGTGCTCATGATCTTCACGACTTTTGGAATATATGAGGATGTCATCAATAAAACAACAACAACGAATCGATCCAAATATTCCTTGAATACTCGGTTCATCATATCTATGAAAGTCGCAGGGCATTAGTCAATCCAAAAGACATGGACTGGAATTCATAATGCCGTCTGAAGTTCTAAAAAAGGCGTCTTTGGAATATCCTCGATTCTAATCTTCAATTTGATGATATCCGAGCTAAGATCGATTTTGAAAAGAATTGTGCTCCTTCCAACCGGGTCAAACAAGTCATCAATAATGAAGTAGAGGATACCTATTCTTGATAGTGACATGGTTCAATTCGATAGTCGATAATAAAGTCGCATACTCCCGTCTTTCTTCTTTACTGAATAAAGCAGGAGCACCCCAAGGAGATGTACTTAGGGGCGAATGAAACCGATGTCCAACAACTCCTTTAGTTGAACCTTTAACTCCTGAAGTTCAATAGGAGCCATTCGATATGGGGTTTTAGAAATGGGCGTTGTACCAGGTTCAAGGTCAATAAAAAATTCAACTTCACGTTCTGGGGGTAGACCGGGAAGTTCTTCAGGAAATACGTCAGGAAAGTCAATAACAACAGGAATATTATTCAAATTTGACGTGTCTTTATTCAAATCCATAACATGGGCTAAGAAAGCTTGACATCCGCTTTTTTAATAAGCGAATAGCTTTATGATTAGATATGATGTTGATTGATTTTAATGGTTTAGTTGCTTGAATTGCATACAACAGTTGTTTAGGAATATGAAAGCTAACAACCTTACGAAAACAATCAATTTTGGCATGATGAGTAGTTAACCAATCAATCTCTAAAATCACATCAAAAGCAAGTATCTTTAAAGAGATAAGGTCAACAGGTAAGGTGATGGTGCCAACTTGAATCAAACAAGATTTATAAAAGTGGATGTGATGAAAGTTTCTCTAACGGAGTTTCCACGAGATAGGTCAAAGTCTAATTTCTCCTCGAGTCAAGTTTAAACATTGAGCACAAGCGGAGAGATAAATGAATGGGTAGCACCGAAGATTCAGTAAAGTATAAACTTCACAAGAATTTATAAATAGCTTACCGTGATCACCTCGTTTGGGTTCCTCGCATTTTGACCAACCACAACAAACGCTTCTTCCAGAACTGATTGACTTTGACTTTTTCGGGATGATCTTTTGAGTCACCGTCCCCAATGAACTAGGTTTTTCTCTAGTGTAATCTCGAGTGATATGTCATTCTTTCCACAATTATAGCATACCGAACTGCTAGGGCGATTGACCGATATGTCCCTCTTTCCGTGATTTATAGCATATATATGACGGGGTCGTTTCTCCTCCCTTGGAACCGATTCTTTCTTTGCACTGTCGTCTTCACATGGTCGTTGTTGAATCTCCTCTTTTTAAAATCTCCTCCCGACTCGCTTCTTCTATTTTCATGGCCATGATTACCACCAGAGTGGTTACCATTTTGTCCGTCTTTTTCTTTCTCCACTGGTTATTGTTGTTTTGTTGATTCGCTATATCTCGGTATGATCCCGATTGTGGTACCTCGGTTGACCGTATTTCGTTATCTCGCTTCTAACAATTGAGCCTCGTTAACAACATCTGAATAGAGAGAAAATTTATGAGAGATGAGATCTTGACGTATCTTAGGGTTTCAAACCTCTCGTAAACATCCGCGTCATCGTTCCTTATTCTCCACCAAATGAGGTGCAAACACGGATAACTCTGCAAACTTCGCCTCGTCATTGAGACAATCGCCATGTTGTTCGCTCGGTCTAATAAACTCCACTTTTCTTCATATGACAAACACTTTCGAGGAAAGTATTTGTCATTAAATAGTTTTTGAAATGTCTCCCAAGACATCTTTGAGTCTTGTTTGGATGGAGTACGCTTCACGCAGACTCCCACCGATGAGTCTACGCCCGCCACGGAACATAAAGGTGGCGAATGGAACCTTCTGCTCATTTCTCTGTGCATCCCAAGACATCGAATATCTTGGTAATTTGCTTGACCCATGTTTCTTCCATGATCGGATCCGCTTTCCTTAAATTTTGGTGGTCCCGACTCTTTGAATCGCTTGGTTGACAACTTGTGAATTGCTATCATTTCTCCTATGTTTTGAACACGAGTCTCCTCGTCGATTTTGCATGAGCCGCAAAAGCTTCTAAACATTGCGTCGTTCATCGTCGATCAAGTGGTGTTGTTCACGGGAGGAACATTGCCGACTGTTGCACGTTCTCCTCGTTGGTGAGTCTGCAAAGGCTCCACGGTCTCATTTCCATTGTTAATATTCTCAATCGACATTCTCAAATCTTTGTCATAAAACAAGGGTTAATTAAGGAAATCAATATATCACATAATATCCCTATATACTGACCAACTATCAAATAAGCTTAGGTAGGACACACTAGCGAATGATTTACTCGTCTCTCCCCTCCTAGTTCTATTCCCCGATCTCCGCCATAGATCATATCCCTAAGCTCTGATACCAACTATGACACCCCCAAAATAGGTATACATCACCCATTCTGAGTTGTCAATACACGGTACAAAAACAACTACAACTTTATTATTACAACAGTAAAACTATGAGTTTAAATACAGATATTGCCATCTAAACAATATCCACATACAAATAAATCCTCATCATACCATACCCCGACTCGTACTCGCTACATTCTCGCCTCCTGAGAAGAAAAATGGAACAGAAAGGAAAAAGGTGAGCTCAACTAGCCCAGTAAAGAATATTATGACTAAGATAATATACAACAAATTATCGTTAGTCTTCAACAGGAAAAAATTTAATAGAATACAATAGACAACAAGTTTTAAATCAATACTGCATGATGGAAAATATTAATTCATAGAAGAGTTACGTAGAGGATGAAATCTACTAATATCTATGAATTTAACGATCCATCATCAATATTTTTATCCCCGTAACATCAATCAATATATATACGGAATCATATATTCATCCTTGCACTACTGGTGCCAAGGACATTCACCTGATTAGTCGTGTTCATCTAAACACTGTTCATCTTTGCACTACGGGCCAAAGATATTCATCGAGAAATCATTCATCTTTGCACTTCTGAGCCAAAGATATTCAATAATATCATCATTTAAAGACCGAGGATGATGAAAAATATTTTTTTTAAAGAAAGCGAATCTAGTGAAACAAAATGACAAGGATTAAGGATTAAGGATTAGTACTTTTGTTTTATCCACGTCCAAAATACCTCAAAAATAATCATAGTGGTGTAAAATTCAAGAATGATCAAAACATGGATACAATCAAAACTAGTATCCTGATAGATATTTTTGACTTAAAACGAAAATTTTCATTTTTTCGATGAATAGTGTCGTGATTCGTGAATAGATCAGATATCGTGAATAGATCGTATACGTAAATAGTAACTCTCAAACACCAAAAGTTCAAAATTTGATAAAACTTCGGATCAATATTTCAAAGATAATGATATTGAAGAAATAATATCATTACGAAAAAAAATAATATCCCTTACCTCGGAAAAGACAAGTCTTTTAGCTGGAATCTTTGGATATAGGCTATAACTTGAACTTTCACCGTATAGCAATACTCAAAGTATACTCAAAATACTCACAAGAATACGCTTCGATAATATAGAGAGAAAAAATTTAGTGTGATTTTCAATTCTAACCTAAGCACCTATTTATAGAAAATTGCTTAGAACACCAAAGCAGAAAATTTAATATAATAATATATTTATAAAAATATTTCTACGCCATCCTTTAGAAATCTGAAATCAGCCACCTAGCATGTGATTAATGAGGCTCACAACATATAAAAAACGTTTTTATTATTTTAAACAATTAAAACTTCCAAAAATTAATTATTTCGGAACTCCAGAACTTCAATAATTCACAATAAATATCCCTTTTGTCAGAAAATTCGAATCTCGCGAGTTTTTATAGAAAATTCAATTCTCTACAACTTTGCAGAAGAAAGTTTTTTCAAATTCCAAACAGAAATTGACCGAAATCCACAAAGCAGACGATTTTAAATTTATAATCAAATTTCATTCAATAAATGGGATCCACCGAGCATGTTTAACATGTTTTAAACATTTATTGCAACAAAAATATTCTTCCTCCTCGATACTCATATATCCCACATTATTTGTAAAAATATCACCATTATTATATTATTAAAATATAATAATATATATATATTTAAATGAATTATTTTATCGAGAAAAGATAAAATTTCAATTTTCAACAATTATCACATTAAAAATTTTCTCCATCTATATCCACATAAAATCAATATTTTCCTCATCATATGAATCAATAATTAAATATTCACAAATAATATTACGTAATCACAATATTGACAACCGTGCGGTTCCTAAGAAGAGGAGCTTTCCAATAAGAATTTCTCCTCATCTTGGCAGCAATTAGGTGACCAAACCTCTCTTTAGACAAAACTTTCTAGACATTGCCAATAATTTTATCTAATAATATTATTCGAGATAATATGAATTATTGCTTCGATAATGAAAAAAATCTTGTGTAATGACAATTATCAAACAAAAGAATATAAAATATCAACACAACAATTATTGAACCAATAAAATCTTTGAGCGATAATTCTGTAACCATTATTGAGTAAGTGCCTTCTTACGTAAGAGTCAATAATTGGTGCAATACCGTATCTTATCAGCAAACAACGCAGACGTATTCTTGTGTTTTAACACCGGTATTTCAACGATTAAAATCCAGAACAATTACTGTAGTTATTTTTAAACAACTTATATTTGTCATTTTCTTCCTCCAATCACTTTTCAGTTATGGGGGGCCCACATACACAAGGCTACTGTGGTAAATGCGAATATTCCCAAGCGATGCATTTAATATTCCACGACCAAACGAATATTCCTCGTCAACAATGAATATTTTATAACCACTTGCTTATTTTAAAATATTTGCGTATTTTACCCATAACTATCCACATTAATCACATCAACCCTTACTATTTCAAAATAATAATTAGAGAAAATTAAATTTCATTTATTAATTATTTGGGGTCTTACATTTTGACTTCTATACTCCATGAAATTAGTGGAATATCCTTGATATTTGCGCTTCAACCAGTATCTTTTCATGGAAATATTTTTCTGAGCATTTTTAAATTTTACTCTATAAAGAAGTATCATGTTGACAATTTGGACGTTATTAGTTCCTGAATAAATTAATTCTTGAACTTGTTTTATTGAATTCTTATATCATTGTCATCATCCTCATGTTTATATTAATTTGAAAGTCATCTATGGCCTGTAGTGCATAGATGGACTTGGTATGATTATGACCAGGGATTAATCGGTATAATCATGACCATAATGTTACAAATGATGTGGTAAAAGTCCTCATTGGCCCGTAGTTCATTGATGGACAGTTGTTGGCATGATCATGACCATTGATGAATACACAAATATCCTTGGCCCGTAGTGCGTGGATAATTTATGGTCGTGATACTAATGAATATCCTTGGCCGTAGTGCAGGGATGATGTGGATTATTTATTAAGATGTGTCTCAGCGATAAAAGTGATGAAAAACCTTTTTAAATCATAAAAGATAGTAGATTTTATTCTCTACTTGACTTTTAGTGGATTGCTTATTCCGCTGCAGTTAAAGTTGATGTCTAATATATTTTATCAGTTTAACACTGTTGAAGGCTAACAATAATTTATTTTGCATTATCTTAGTCATAATATTTCTTACTGGGCTAGTTGAGCTTTCCCTTTCTTTCACTGTTCTCTTCAGGAAATAAGAATATAGCTAGGACAAGTCGGGGAATGGAGTGACGGTCCAGATGATAGCATTAGTAGTCCTCATTATTCTGTTAAATAGTGTGATAATAAATGTAATGAGGACTCCATTGAGTGTGGATATTGTCTAGATGACAATATTTGTATTAAAACGCATAGCATATGTTTTGTCGTATTTTACACGACAGTTGTATAATTAAGTTTTTGTTTGTATTTTGTACCATATTTTTGGCGACTCAGAATAGGTGATGTATACCTATTTTGGGGGCGTCACACTCACTATTCTGTTAAATAGTGTGATAATAAATGTAATGAGGACTCAATTGAGTGTGGTTATTGTCTGGATGACAATATTTGTATTAAAACTCACAACATTTGTTTTGTCGTATTTTACACGACTGTTGTTTAATTAAGTTGTATTTGAATTTTGTACAATGTATTTGGCGACTCAAGATGGGTGATGTATACAATTTTGGGGGCGTCACAGTTGGTATCAAAGCTTAGGGATATGATCCCTGGCTGAGATGTGAGACAAGAACTAGGAGGGGAGAGATGGGGAATTCCTCGCTAGTATGACCTACCTAAGTTTATTTGGCATTTAATTGGTCGGTCAGAGTATAAGGATAATATATTGCATGTCAATTAACCTTTGTTTTGTGGCAGTATTTGAAAATGGCATCCAGAATGTTGAGATTAAGAATGGAGCGGGGAGGTGCTGAGTCTCCACATATCAATAATGAGGATAATGTGCATCAGGAAGGCGACAATCCTCAGGCAAATAACAACACTGGCCAGATGATGAACGATGGAATGTTTAGAGGCTTTATGCAATTCATGAAAAATCAGGCAAGAGCGGCTCCTGTACAAAATATAGGTGGAAACACTGGAAACTCTCGGACGGTCACCGCTAAGCAGTTCAAGGAACTGGGACCACCGGAGATTTTTGGAGAGCCAAAACCACTTAAGGTGGAGTCGTGGATAAAGCAGATCTGCAAGATATTTGATGTCTTGGGATGCTCCGAGGAGCAAAAGGTTCCCTTTGCCACCTTTATGTTGCGTGCAGAGGCAGATTATTGGTGGGAATCTGTAAAACGTACTCAACCTGCCGCACTGAAGATGACTTGGGAGAAGTTCCAAGAATTGTTCAACGATAAGTACTTTCCCGAAAGTATTCGTCACATGAAAGAGGTAGAGTTCATCAAGCTGGAGCAAAACAACATAACCGTGTCACAGTACGAAGCCAAGTTTGCCGAGTTGTCCCGATTTGCGTCCCATTTGGTTGATAATGAGGAAAGAATGACACGGATGTTTTTAAGAGGTTTGAAACCCGAGATACGTCAATATCTTATCTCTCATAAACTGTGTTTGTATTCAGATGTTGTTAATAGGGCTCAGTTATTGGAGCGCGATAATGAGTCAACCCAACCAAAAAGAGAAGCAAATGCAAGCAAAATGATAATACTAGTGATAGCAGTCATCGAAGCGGTGACAATAAGCGTGGAGGGAATCAATATGCCAGAAATGGTAACCAATTTTGTGGTAATCATGGCCAAAACAATAAGAATGGACATTTCAAGAAGAGGAGATTCAATAATGATGGAAAGACGTCAGCACCAGCACCCGTTGTTAAGGAAGGAGAACGACCACCTATCATATGCTTCAAATGTGGAGGGGAGGTACACATCAGTCCAAACTGCGCGATGTCGTCCAAAGCATGTTATAATTATGGAAGAGAAGGTCACCTAGCCCGATTTTGTCGTTCATCGAAGACAAGTTCAGCTAGGATGGAGGCACCAAAGGACGTCCCAGAAAAGTCAAAACCAATAATTCAAGGGAGAGCGTTTGTTGTGACCTCCCAGAAAGTAAGGAACCCGAACGAGGTCATCACGGGTAAGCTTATCATAAACTCTAGGTTGAATATGATTTAACAATGAAGGCTTTAATGTTTAGTGCTTAAAGGTTTAACAATGAAGACTTTAGTGTTTAGTGCTCAAAAGTGTCTTACTTGTTAATTGAAGTTAAACCTTGTATTTATAGATGATTTCACCACCTTAAAGCTAATTTTAGAATTGTATTAGGACTCATAAACATGGTAGTTACCTATGTTTGGGTCAAACTCAATCTCTTTAAAAGGAGAAAGTTGGATATAATCCTAACACCTTCCTTTGGAGATGGTATTTAAATATGATTAGGATTAGAATTCTTCACCATTCAAAATCCTTATCACACCAGACTCCATACGACGAATAACCATCTGTATGGGCCCAAGTCACCCGAACCCCTCCAAACGGATCGGGACCCCAACCCATTGGACTCGGTCTCCCGAACATCACCAATCAGATCTAGACTCCGGCCCAAAGGACTCGGCTTCCCGACCTCGAACAACACCAATCCCCTTACTAAATTCGACTCATTAGGCTCAACAGGTCCTTCACAAATCAGGCCTTCAACCCATATAGGGATCGGTATATTACACCCGAATACATAGCAACTAGTTGTTGTGGATACTATTTCAACAACCATGATTCTAACCGTTGATCTTGATAATGAATGCCTGATATTTGACTCATTTTCTCTCTATCGCCGTAACAAGTTGTTACAACATGACTAAAGACCAAAAGGCCTCTCATCCGTCTCATAATTTTTCCCCTATCGCAACAAACTGTTGAGGCAGGTTATAAAGAAGAAAAAACTAAGTCCCAATGAGTTTACATTCTGCATTTGCCGCAACAAATTGTACCAACATGCTAAAAAATAATATTAGTAGTATTATTATTAATATTAACTTTATGAATATTAATAATAATATGACATGTGTTTGTGCCATCTCATATAAAGAGAACTATATAAAATCCGATGCTTATTCAAATATATCTTGTATATTGCAGGGTGGTTTCATCAGTTGGGTGCTTGGGTGGTTATGCGTTTTCTCAGTTATTGTCTTATAGCATTTGGTCGGGTAAAAACATCTATGAGCATATCCATCAATATAATTCTAGACTATATTTAGTTTAGGAACACAGATTTCGCTCCAGTAGATGGACTAAATATAGTCCATTGAATTTTTCGATGAGGCACAAAGACTATATCAAAGAACTTGAATTGGTGGACTATAATTGTGACTATAATTTTTAATATATTTAAATGAGAGAGATGGGTGAAGAAGAAGAAAAATAGGAATGATGTAGAAGGAGAAGCAACTGAAAAAGAAGATGAAGGGCAGGGCTGCTCTGAAGGATATAAAAAAAATCAGAACGATAAAAAAAATTTGGTCAGAACAGTAATAAAATACTAACGGATATAAATTGAAAATGTAAATTGGAAAATCTATAAATATATACAATTGTAAGTATTTTGTTAATAATATTTTGTATTTTTTATTATATTTATTAATAGTTTTTTTTGAATTCATTGATTATTTTAATATTTTTATATTATAGTCTACCGGATAGTCCACAAGATAGTCCATCTGCTGGAAGGATTCAAGACTAAAGGACATATGATGATGTCATATGGACTAAATATAGTTTACAGGATAGTCCATCTGCTGGAGATGCTTACCGTAGTAGTAAAAAAAATCTTAAAATTAAAATTTATTACAATTTAAAGAGTATTATTTATTATTTTCATATTTTGTATCTCATTAGTCTCTTCAATTGAATGAACTGTACATCAAATTCATCAAGAAAAATAAATATTTTTTTGTCTTTTTTATATTATTTTAATTCTCCCAAAACAAAATGTAAATGTTTTGAAGAGTGAGAATGATGTTACATATGAGACCCCAAATTTTATGAATAAAGATTTAAATTCTCGAAATATTTTTTTAATATTATGGTGTGGATTTGATATAATGTTATAGTTGTGGGTAATATTTATAAATTTTATAAAGTATGCAAGTTGTTGTATTATATTCGATTGGTCGGGGAATATTCATTTTAGAAGGGGATATTCGTACAACGACGTAATTATTGGTGGACCCCAGAACAGAATTATTGTCAGATTGAGAAAACGACAAAAATATTTTTATGAAAATAACGGCGAAAGTTTTACCATTAATATTGTTGAACTACTCGGTAGTAAAAAGTACGATGAATCTGGCATTGGTTGCATAAGTAGACACCGTATTGATTATTGATGCTTACGTTGAGAAGTCACTCGCTTTTTTTCAATTATTGCTACTGATGAATTCTTTGACAAGATCTCACGTTATTTGATTCAATTATTGTCAATATTTTATATATTATTAAATCAATAATTAAGACAACAAAGTTATTAATATTATTATTTGCAATATTAACGATGTCTAGAAGTTACATCAAGGAGAGGTTTGGTCACCTAATTGCCGATGAGGAGAAATCCTTATTGGAAAGCCCCTCTTTCAGGAACGACACGGTCGATTAATATTAAGAATTATAATAATGATGATAAATGTTGTTAAAAATATTGAGAGGATTTTTATGAAGTAGTTATTGTAATATTGGCGTATTATTTGGACCACCATTTACCCATTTTTTTAAAATAATCGGTAGAAAGTTATTCAAAAGGTGGGGCCCACATGTGGGGCCCATATGTGTTGAAATTCAATTGTCACGGGGGAGGAAACTTGGGTTGCCTGGGAGGGAATTTATATAAGTTTGTATTGTGTGTGGTGGGTGGAATATATATATATATATATATATAATATTATGTGTGTGTGAGTGGAAAAGTGGAATTGGTGGATTGAGTATTAGTATTATATATATTATTTATATGTTTAAAAAGTGGTCAGGAGGTGGGAGATTTATGTTGGTCACGGAAGGGAAGAAAAATCAAATGGTGTAGATATATATATATATATATATATATATATATAAATATCTAGCATGTTTATATATATATATATATATATATATATATATATATATATTATATTTTAATTTTTGTTTTGATCCTATTGGTTAGTTGATTGAAATTTGCATCAGTGTGTTATCAAAAACTTTGATCCGTGAATTTGCAAAGACCTCATGTTATATAAATATAATATATATATATATATAATATATTATATTATATTATATTTTATTTAAAAGTTTTTGTTTTATTAGAATATTTTATTAATACTGCATAGTAAATCAATATGGACCGTCCGATTAAAAGTAAATCAATCTAGACCTTTCATGAATTAGTTCTTATTAGGTCCATTCTTCTATAAATAGAAGCTCATTCCTTCATTATTTCTTACTTAATTCATTGAAACTCTACAGAGAGAAACTATAGAAAGAAAGAAGAAAAGTGTTCTCGCTACTTCACTACTCCTATATCCAATTACTTTTCCTTCTAAGGTAAGGGGTATTATTTCTTTTGTATTCATGAAGAGAACTTCATTATTCCATTATTTATTATTATGTTGGAATAACCTCGTCTACGCCAATACCGCATACATGGTGAAATTCTTCATTATTCCATTCTTTATTATTATGTTGGAACATCACATGCATGTATGCTACGCATGACACGGTTCCGATTATTTATTATTACATTGGAACATCTGTTTGTGCGTTTACGCATGACCGTTCCCTTATTTATTATTCTCATTGGAATATCTATAATGCGTTCTGCGTGACTGAATTAGATTATTTATTATTACATTGAAATAACACATGCGTCTTGCGATCATCGCATGCTCGGTGATTTCTTTTGTTATTCCATTCTTTATTATACTCGGTTGGTTAAAGTTTTGACTTTATACTCCATGAAATTAGTGGAATATCCTTGATATTTGCGCTTCATCCAATATCTTTTTATGGAAATATTCTTACGAGCATTCTTGAATTTTACTCTACAAAGAAGTATCATGTTGACAATTTGGGACGTTATTAGTTCTGGATAAATTAATTCTTGAACTTGTTTTATTGAATTCTTATATCATTGTCATCATCCTCATGTTTATATTATGTTGAAAGTCATACGTGGCTTGTAGTGCATAGATGGACTTGGTATGATTATGACCGAGGATTAATCGGTATAATCATGGCCGTAATGTTACAAATGATGTGGTAAAAGTCCTCATTGGCCCGTAGTGCATTGATGGACGTTGTTGTCATGATCATGACCATTGATGAATACACGAATATCCTTGGCCGTGTAGTGCGCATGGATAATTTGTGGTCGTGATACTAATGAATATCCTTGGCCGTAGTGCAGGGATGATGTGGATTATTTATTAAGTTGAGTCCTAGCGATAAATGTGACGCCCCCAAAATAGGTATACATCATCCATTCTGAGTCGCCAGATACATGGTACTGAATACAAATACAAACTAATTATACAACTGTCGTGTAAAATACGACAAAACAAATGCTGTGAGTTTTAATACAAATATTGTCATCTAGACAATATCCACACTCAAATTCAATCTTATTACAATTATTATCACACTATTTCACATAATAGTGAGGACTACTATGACACCATCTCGGACCATCACTCCATTCCCCGACTAGTCTCAGCTATATTCTCATTTCCTAAAGAGAACAATGAAAGAAAGGGTGAGCTCAACTAGCCCAGTAAGAAATATTATGACTAAGATAATGCAGAATAAATTATTGTTAGCCTTCAACAGTGTTAAACTGATAAAATATAACCAACATCAAATTTAACTGCAGCGGAACAAGCAATCCATTAGAAGAGTCAAGTAGAGAATAAAGTCTATTATCTTCTATGATTTAAAAGGTTTTTCATCATTTTTATCTCTGAGACTCAGCTCAATAAATAATCCACATCATCAAATCATCCCTATTCTACAGGCCAAGGATATTATTGAGTATCACGACTACGAATTATCCATGCACTACGGGCCAAAGATAATCATATTTTCATCAACGGTCATGATCATGCCAACAACTGTCCATCAATGCACTACGGGCCAATGAGGACTTTTACCACATCATTTGTAACATTACGGTCATGATTATACCGAATAATCCCTGGTCATAATTATACCAAGTCCATCTATACACTACAGGCTACAGATGACTTTCAAAAAAATAAACATGAGGATGATGACAATGATATAAGAATTCAATATAACAAGTTCAAGAATTAATTTATTCAGGAACTAATAACGTTCAAATTGTCAACATGATACTTCTTTGTAGAGTAAAATTCAAGAATGCTCGGAAGAATATTTTCATGAAAAAGATCTTTGGTTTGAATCGCAAATATCAAGGATATTCCACTAATTTCATGGAGTATAAGTCAAAACATTAACCAACCGAGTATAATAAAGAATGGAATAACAAAAGAAATCACCATGCATGCGGTGATTTGCATAGGCGGAGTTATTCCAACAGAATAATAAATAACGGAACTGTGTCGGTAGAAAGCACCCACAAGATGTTCCAAGCAGAATAATAAAGAATGGAATAACAACGAAATTATCATGCATGCGGATTTATGATAGACATGTTATTCAACATAATACTAAATAACGGAACCAGGTCAGGCGTAATATGCACCGACAAGATGTTCCAACAGAATAATAAAGACGAAACTAGTCCTAAAACTCACAGATGGGATATTCCAATGTAATAATAAAGACGGAACCGAAGTCCCACGTAAAAACCTTGAAAAGAGGATATTCCAAATGAATAATAAAGAATGGAATAATGGAAGAATTTCACCAAGTATAGTAGTTGGCAGCGTACAAAAGTTATTCCAATGAATAATAAAGAATGGAATAACAAAAGTTCTCTTCATGAATACAAAAGAAATAATACCCCTTACCTTATAAAGAAGAGTACTCGAACGGTAGAGGCGGGGATATACTTGAAGAAACTTGCACTACGCTCAAAGCTTTCTTAAACGCTAAAGAAATACGCTCAAGATAGAAGAATAATTCTCTCTACAGTTTCTCTAGAGTTTCAGTGAATTCGTAAGAAATAATGAAGGAATGAGCTTCTATTTATAGAAGAATGGACTGAATAGTAATCAATCCATGAACGGTCCAGATCGATTTACTTTAAACGGATGGTCCAGATTGGTTTATAATAAAATATAATATATTCTATTTATAATCTAATAAAACGAATAACTTTTAAAAAGATTTTACTATGCAAACACTATGCAGGCACTATACAAACACTATGCATAATAAAATATAATATATTCTAATTATTGTCTAATAAAACGAATAACTTTATAAAAGTATTCTATTTTATATAAAAAGCTTTTCTGTTTTATTACATTAATAATACTAATAAAACAAAACTTATATATATATATAATATATATATATATATATATAACAATCAACAAAAATTGAATCAAATAACGTGAGATACTATGCAGCAACTACTGTAGCAATAATTGAACAAAACTAAGTGACTTCTCACGTAAACATCAATAATCAATACTAGTGTCTTGCTACTTATGCAACTACTGCAGACATTCATTGTACTTTTACTACCGAAAGTAGTTCAACAAGATAATGGTAAAACTTCCGCCGTTATTTTCATAAAAATATTTTTGTCATTTTCTCAATCCGACAATAATTCCGTTGTGGGGTCCACCAATGATTGTGCCATCGTATGCATATTCCCTGTTAAAACGAATATTCCCCGACCAATCGAATATTATATAACAATTTGTATACTTTGAAAAATTTATAAATACTACCCACAACTATAACATTATCTCAAATTCACACCATAATATTAAAAAAAAATCGAGAAAATTAAATCTTTATTCGTAAAATTTGGGATTTTACAATCTCCCCTCCTTATGAAATTTTGCCCTCGAAATTTACGTGCGCACACTGTATCTTAGAACAGATGAGGACACTTCATTGATTCTAACTCTTGAGGTATAACCTTTAAGCGTAGAATATATTCCAGGATTTTAACAAGTACATCTTCATACGTTAAATTATCTGTTATCTCGTCCGGTTCTAAATTAATAATGTGGTTCGGGTCGTCCACATATTTACGTAACATCGATACATGAAAAACGTTATGAACACGCGACATACTTGGCAGTAAAACGAGTCTATAAGCCACAGTTCCTACTTGATCGATGATTTCAAATGGACCAATTAAATCTAGCGTTGATATTTCCTCTCTTCATCAATTCTTGCTTCTAGAATGACGCCATCTTGAACCTTCTTTTTTCACATTCATCAGCTCCGGGTGTGTAGCTTGAGTGGCTTTAACTTTATCTATTAAAGTCGATTCTAATCGTATATTCGTTATCTTCACAAGGGTTCATATATTCGCACTCCTAAACGCATACGATCTTCTACTCAACACGTCAGCTATCACGTTTATTTTCCCACGATGGTATTGAATGGTACGATCGTAATCTTCAACAGCTCGAGTCAACGTCTTTGGCGCATTATACGTTCGTTTTAAGTAAAGAAATATTTGAGGGTTTAAGAAATGGGTTTTGTACTGAGGTCAATACCAAATTCAATTTCACGCTCTAGGGGTAGGCTAAGAAGTCTTCAAGAATACGTCAGGAAATTTATTAACAATAGAAATATCATTCAAAACTGTGACTCTCATCCAAGACTTGGATAACACATCACATTGATACCTATCAACTTGTCATCGTCATTCACAACGTCGCCTACAGAAAGTCTGTCTTCGGTGCATTCCACATAAGGAACTCAACAATGAAAGGATCGGGGCTCTTTACTTATGGCTTGATATGATAATGATTGACTTTAGTGGTTTGGTTACTTTGAATTCGCATAACAGGTTGGTTAGGAGTAAGAAAGCTAACAACCTTACAAAAAGCATGATGAGTAGTTAACCAATCGATTCCTAAAATCACATCAAAGGCAAGTATTTTCAAAGAGATAAGATCGACAAGTAACGTGAAAGTGTTGATTTGAACAAGATTTATAAATAGTGGAGGTAACGAAGGTTTCTCCCAACTGAGTTTAAAAAGATATATCAAAGTCTAACTTCTTCGGAGTTAACTTCAAACATTGAACACAACTAGGTGAAATAAAAGAGTGAGTAGAACCAAAGATTCAACATGCAGTGCAGACTTCGCGCAAGAGCTTATGATCAACTTACCCGTGATAATTTTATCCAGGTTCCTCGTCACGGAAAAAAAAAATTTCACTTAAACTACCGTCTTTGACTTGTCTGGGATATCCTTTGGCATCACTATCCCAGCTGGACTTGACTTCACCATACGACAAAATCGAGTTAGGTGACCTTCTCTTCCGCAATTAAAACACGCTTTGGATTGTTGCGTGCACGATTTGGAGGATGTGTCCCCTCCGTAAAGTATTTGAAACATACGACCGGTGGTTGTTCTTCTTCCTTTGAAACGGGTTCTGGTTCTGACATCTTTCCATCATTGTTGAATCTCCTCTTCTTGAAATGTCCATTCTTATTGTTTTGGCCATGATTACCATAAAGTGGTTACCATTTTCGCATGTTGATTCCCTCCATGCTTATTGTCACCGCTTTGATGACTGTTATCACCGGTATTATCATTTTGTCGGCTGCTCTCTTTTGGTTGGGTTGACTCATTATCGTGTTCCAATAACTGAGCCCTATTAACAACATTTGAATACAAACACAGTTTATGAGAGATAAGATATTGACGTATCTCAGGTTTCAAACCTCTTAGAAACATTCGCGTCGTTCTCTCCTCATTATCAACCAAATGGGACGCAAATCGGGACAACTCGGCAAACTTGGCTTCGTACTGCGACACGGTCATGTTGTTTTGCTCCAACTTGATAAATTCCACCTCCTTCATATGACGAATGCTTTTGGGAAAGTACTTGTCATTGAACAGCTCTTGGAACTTCTCCCAAGACATCTTGAGTGAGTCAGTGGTACGCTTTTCTGATTCCCACCAAAGATGTCCTTTCTTCACGCAACATAAAGGTGGCAAAGGGAACCTTTTACTCCTCGGAGCATCCCAAGACATCAAATATCTTACTCATCTGTTTTAACCACGTCTCCGCTTTAAGTGGTTCTGGCTTTCCCAAAAACTCCGGTGGTCCCAGCTCCTTGAATTGCTTAGCGGTGACCGACCGTGGGTTGCCATTATTTTTACCTGCATTATGAACAGGAGTCGCCTTCGCCTGATGTTGCATGAATTCTAAAAAGCTCCTAAACGTACCGTCGTTAGTCAATTGATCAGTGTTGTTGTTTACAGGAGGATTATCGCCATTCGGTTGCACATTGTCCTGATTATTGATCTGTGGAGACTCAACGGTCTCCTGTGCTCCATTGCTATTCTCAATATTCTCGGATGCCATTTTCAAACACTGCCACAAAACAAGGGTTAATTAACATATCACATATTATCCTATACTCCTAATTGACTAATTAAATATCAAATAAACTTAGGTAGGTCAAATACTAGCGAAGGAATTCCCGTCTCTCCCTCCTAGTTCTTGTCTCACATCTCACCAGGATCATATCCTCAAGCTTTGATACCAACTGTGACGCCCCCAAAATAGGTATACATCACCCATTCTGAGTCGCCAAATACATGGTATTGAATACAAATACAAACTAATTATACAATTGTCGTGTAAAATACGACAAAACAAATGCTGTGAGTTTTAATACAAATATTGTCATCTAGACAATATCCACACTCAAATTCAATCTTATTACAATTATTATCACACTATTTCACAGAATAGTGAGGACTACTATGACACCATCTCGGACCATCACTCCATTCCCCGACTAGTCCCAGCTATATTCTCATTTCCTAAAGAGAACAATGAAAGAAAGGGTGAGCTCAACTAGCCCAGTAAGAAATATTATGACTAAGATAATGCAGAATAAATTATCGTTAGCCTTCAACAGTGTTAAACTGATAAAATATAACCAACATCAAGTTTAACTGTAGCGGAACAAGCAATTCATTAGAAGAGTCAAGTAGAGAATAAAGTCTACTATCTTCTATGATTTAAAAGGTTTTTCATCATTTTTATCATTTGAGACTCATTTCAATAAATAATCCACATCATCAAATCATCCCCGCTTCTACGTGCCAAGGATATTATTTAGTATCACGACAATGAATTATCCGCACTACACACGCCAAAGATAATCGTATTTTCATCATAAAACAATTGGTGGCGTGATCATGCCAACAACTGTCCATCAATGCATTATGGGCCAATGAAGACTTTTACCACATCATTTGTAACATTACGGTCATGATTATACCGAATAATCCCTGGTCATAATCATACCAAGTCCATCTATATACTACAGGCCACAGATGACTTTCAAAAAAATAAACATGAGGATGATGACAATGATATAAGAATTCAATAAAACAAGTTCAAGAATTAATTTATTCAGGAACTAATAACGTCCAAATTGTCAACATGATACTTCTTTGTAGAGTAAAATTCAAGAATGCTCAGAAGAATATTTCCATGAAAAGATACTGGATGAAGCGAAAATATCAAGGATATTCCACTAATTTCATGGAGTATAGAAGTCAAAACATTAACCAACTGAGTATAATAAAGAATGGAATAACAAAAGAAATCATCATGCATACGGTACTTCGCATAGACAGGTTATTCCAACAGAATAATAAATAACGGAACCAGGTCAGGCAAAATTCGCACCGACAAGATGTTCCAATAGAATAATAAAGAATGGAATAACAACAGAAAATATCATGCATGCGGTACTTCGCATAGACAGGTTATTCCAACATAATACTAAATAACGGAACCAGGTTAGGCGTAATATGCACCGACAAGATGTTCCAACAGAATAATAAAAGCGGAATCGGTCCCGTAAAAACGCATGCATGTGATATTCCAATGAGAATAATAAAGAGCGGAACCAGTCCCACGTAAAAACGCGAAAGATGTGAGGATATTCCAGCGAGAATAATAAAGAATGGAATAACGAGAAAAATTTCACCAAGTATAGGGTAGCTCACATGATACAAAGTTATTCCAATGAGAATAATAAAGAATGGAATAATGAAGTTCTCTTCATGAAATAAAAGAAATAATACCCTTACCTTATAAAGAAGTTTACTCGACGGTAGAGGCGGGGATATACTTGAAGAAACTTGAACTACGCTCAAAGCTTTCTTAAACGCTAAAGAAATACGCCAAGATAGAAGAATAATTCTCTCTACAGCTCTCTCAGAGTTTCAATTGAATTCGTAAGAAATAATGAAGGAATGAGCTTCTATTTATGAAGAATGGATGAATAAGTAACCAATCCATGAACGGTCCGGATCGATTTACTTTAAAGCGAGACATTCAAATTGGTTTACAATAAAATATAATATATTCTATTTATAATCTAATAAAACGAATAACTTTTAAAAAGATTTTACTACGCAAACACTATGCAGTACATTATGCAAATATTATGCATAATAAAATATAATATATTCTAATTATTGTCTAATAAAATGAGATAACTTTATAAAAGTATTCTCGCTTTATATAAAAAGATTTTACTATTAGCCTAATAAAACGAATAACTTTATAAAAGTATTACATTTTTTTATATAAAAAGCTTTTCTGTTTTATTACATTAATAATACTAATAAAACTAAACTTATATATATTTATATATAACAATCAACAATAATTGAATCAAATAACGTGAGATACTATGCAGCAACTACTTTAGCAATAATTGAAAAAATTGAGTGGCTTCTCACGTAAACATCAATAATCAATATCGTGTGCTACTATGCAACCACGCGTATTACTGTACTTTTACTACAGAGTAGTTCAACAGTATTAACGGTAAAACTTCCGCCGTTATTTTAATAAATATTTTTATTATTTTCTCAATCCAAACAATAATTCCGTTGTGGGGTCCACTAATGATTGTGCTTGTTAAATATTTAATATTCCCCGTTAAAACGAATATTCCCCACCAATCGAATATTATATAACAACTTGTATACTTTGCAAAATTTATAAATACTACCCACAACTATAACATTATCTCAAATTTACACCATAATATTAAAAAAAATTCGAAAAAATTAAATCTTTATTCGTAAAATTTGGGATTTTACAATAAAAGTGATGAAAAACCTTTTAAATCATAAAAGATAGTAGATTTTATTCTCTACTTGACTCTTTTAATGGATTGCTTGTTCCGCTGTAGTTAAACTTGATGTCTATTGTATTTTATCAGTTTAAGATTATTGAAGGCTAATGATAATTTATTCTGCTTTATCTTAGTCATAATATTTCTTCTTGGGCTAGTTGAGCTCACCCTTTCTTTCCTTTGCTCTCTTGAAATGAGAACGTGGCGGGACTAGTCTAATGGGGAGGCGGAGTGATGATCGAGATGGTGTCTTAGTAGTCCTCACTATTCTATAAAATAGTATGATAATAAATGTAAGGAGGACTTATTTCGAGAGTGGATATTGTCTAGAAGACAATATTTGTATTAAAACTCTCATGACTCTTGTTGTATATTTAAGATTGTATTTGTATTCTGTACCATGTATTTGGCGACTCAGAATAGGTGATGTATACCTATTTTGGGGACGTCATAGTTGGTAGACTTGACAAAAATGGCCCAAGCTCCGCATGAATTGGTACCACCATTACCATGGGTAGCAAGCATGGGTCGCACTTTTAGTCCAGGAAAATATGGGCCGTTTTGGCCCGACCCATTTTTGGTCCGGCCCGTGAAGGCCCGGCCCGCGGCTCGTAACTTTTTAAAAAAAAAAAAACACAATGTTACTACTTATGGGTTACGAAGCTTGAACACAAAACTTGTAAATAAATAAATAAGAGTTCAAACCAATTGAGCTGCAACAACTTATTACTATTACTTATATAATGAAGGAGTATTTAACTCCAACCAATTCATGACAAGAACTTTTTAAGTTATTAGTATGTAATATTATACAAAATCATATATAATAATAGAAAGAGAAAAATAAATTGGTTGGTGAATTCATAAATTAAAAAGATATTGTGAATGAACATGGAAATGCAGCCCAATAATATGAACATGTTGGTATGAAGAATGTTACTGTGACTACTAAAATTATGACTTAGCAGCTCAACATGTAAATACAATTTGATCAATATTTCGTAAAAAATAGCAGCTAATTAAATACTACTAGTAAATACAAACGTTGTCAAATCTCTTGGTATATATAAAACGATAGCATGCAGTTAATTTATTCCACTCTTTCATGCATCTTCATTAATTAATGTCGATCATACATTAAAACGATAGTATGCAGTTAATTGATATTAATTAAAACAATAGCATGCGACATTTTCAACAATTGATGTGAAGAATTTTGGCAATTTGTTGAATATATATAAATTAGAATTATTGTTTATTATAAATTATTTTATTAATTTTAATATTTATTAATATTATTATTTTTGGTGTAACAAAATTTTGCAAAAAAAAAAAAAGAAAAGGGGAAGAAGCGGCGAATTCGGCCGGTGTCATTTTACCCAACCAGGCCACTTGTCGCACATTCTTAGCCCACCAAAACTCGTTAGCCATTTTACCGGGTCTGATTCATGGTTTTACCTACTGTTGCAGTCTAATAAAGTTGGTATCAAAGCTAGGATATGATCATTTGGTGAGATGTGAGACAAGAACTAGGAGGGAGAGACGAGGAATTCTCATTTAGTATGACCTACCTAAGTTTATTTGGTATTTAAATTGGTCGGTCGAGTATATGGATAATATGTGATATGTTAATTAACCCTTGTTTTGTGGCGGTGTTTGAAAATGGCAAAGAGAAAATGTTAATAATGGAGTAATGAGAGACAGTTGAGACACCTTTAATCACTAACCAAAGTTAATGTGATGTCGACGAAGAAGAAATTAGAGATATCTATGTGGTGAGTGAAGAACTAATAGTGCTTTCTCAATTTAGCTAGTTGCAGAGGTAGCAGCTGAGAGTGAGGAAGAAGAGGAACCTGAGGAGAATTTATTAGAAGAAATTTTTGATCAAAATGTAGAACTGCAAGATCGTATTCGTGATTTAGAAGAACAAAGTCAAGAAAGCAAGTGTTTGGTGGAACAAAGGGATGCAATAATTCAAAATTATATTACCCGATATGTGATGCTTGAACAGAAGCACTCTTTGGCAGAGTGTAAACTATTAAAGTTAGAATCTGAGAATTCAAATATCAAGGGTCAGCTGAAAGAAGAAACAATTGAACGAGTGAGAATGAAGGATGCATGGGTAAAACCCGCACGACGTGTTGATATTGTAAAAAGAGACGTCTGATCCAAAAAGGCTAAAATGAATGATGTGTATTTCTCTTTTTGGACAACAATTGGGAGAACCCAACATCGAGTTTTGAATTACCCTGTATAGAGCGGTCAACCTCAATTCGATATGGATCGAAGATTAATGATTCAGATCATGAATCAGGGGTACGATGAAGCAGATGAGGGTGGAATATGTCCTATAAAAAAGTTAATTCCAACAGTAGTGATGACACCAAATGCTGCCCCAGACGAGTCAAAGCCGGGTAGTTCAAGGGAGAGTGGTTGTCATGACTTCCCAACAAGTGAGGAACCCAAATGAAGTTTTCACGGGTAAGCTAGTCATAAACTCTTGCGAAGTTTATACCTTATTCGATACCGGTTCTACCCACTCTTTTATTTCTCCTACTTGCGCTCAACGTTTAAATTTAACTTCGGAGAAATTAGACTTGAACTTATCTGTTGAAACTCCGCTGGGAGAAACCTTCATTACATCCACTATTTATAAGTCTTGTTTTGTTCAAATCGGTACCCTCACATTACCTGTTGATCTTATTTCCTTAAAAATACTTGCATTTGATGTGATTTTAGGGATTGATTGGTTAACTACTCATCATGCAAAAAGTGATTGTTTTCGTAAGGTTGTTAGCTTTCATATTCCTAACCAACCTATTATGCGAATTTAAGCAACCAAACCAATAAAATCAATCACTGTCATCTCAAGCTATAAAGCTATTCGTTTATTGAAAAACGGATGTCAAGCTTTCTTAGCTCATGTCACGGATTTAAACAAAAATACCTCAGTTTTGAATGATATTTCTATTGTTAATAAATTCCCTGACGTATTCCCTAAAGAACTTCCTGGCCTACCCCCAAAGCGTGAAATCAAATATTGTATCAACCTCGAATCCGGTACAAAACCCTCAAATATTTCTACACCCAAAACGAACGTAACATGTGCCAAAGACGTTGGCTCGAGCTGTTGAAGATTACGATTATACCATTCAATATCATCGTTGAAGAGCGAACGTGGTAGCTGATTTGTTGAGTAGAAGATCGTATGCGTTTACGCGTGCGATGTTGTTAACACAAAGACCCATTTCGTATAACTTACAAATGATGAAGATAGAGTAAAAGACTCTAGGGACCCACGTGAAGATAACGAATATACGATTAGAATCGACTTTAATCGATAAAGTTAAAGCCGCTCAAGCTATATACTCAGAGCTGATGAATGTGAAGAAGAAGGTTCAAGAGGGCATTATTCTAGAAGCAAGAATTGACGAAGAGAGGAAATCTCAACCCTTGATTTTATTGGCCCATTTGAAATCCTCTATCGAGTAGGAACTGTGTCCTATAGACTCGTTTTACCACCAAATATGTCGCGTGTTCATAACGTTTTTCACGTATCGTTATTAGTAAAAACTTAGTATTGGGGGACTTTGGAGCCAAATTTCGAAATAATTAATGAATCTGAAAAATTATGAAATCATGGGGGTTTTATAGAGCATGTTACAAGCTTTCCATAGCCTCAAAAACGGACTAATTCTGACAACGGATGAAGAAGTTATGAAGATTTGAAGTATGCGCGTCAAAAGTTACAAAATCTGGAAAATTAGAGCTAAGTGTTAAGGGTCGTGTGACGCCCCAAAATAGGTATACATCACCTATTCTGAGTCGCCAAATACATGGTACAGAATACAAATACAATCTTTAATATACAACAAGAAAACTGTGAGTTTTAATACAAATATTGTCTTCTAGACAATATCCACTCTTAGAATAAGTCCTCATTACATTTATTATCACACTATTTAACAGAATAGTGAGGACTACTAATACTATCATCTAGACCGTCACTCCGTTCCCCGACTAGTCTCGGATATGTTCTCATTTCCTGAAGAGAACAGTGAAAGAAAGGGTGAGCTCAACTAGCCCAGTAAGAAATATTATGACTAAGATAATGCAGAATAATTTATCATTAGTCTTCAACAGTGTTAAACTGATAAAATACAATAGACATCAAGTTTAAGCTGCAATGAACATGCAATCCATTAAAAGAGTCAAGTAGAGAATAAAATCTACTATCTTGTATGATTTAAAAAGGTTTTCATCACTTTTATCATTTGTGACTCGACTTAATAAATAATTCACATCATCCCCACACTACTACCAAGGATATTCATTAGTATCACGACCACAAATTATCCATGCACTACGGGCCAAGGATATTCGTGTATTCATCAATGGTCATGATCATGCCAACAACTGTCCATCAATGCACTACGGGCCAATGAAGACTTTTATCACATCATTTGTAACATTACGGTCATGATTACACCGAATAATCCCTGGTCATAATCATACCAAGTCCATCTATGCACTACAGGCCATAAATGACTTTCAAAAAAATATAAACATGAGGATGATGAGAATGATATAAGAATTCAATAAAACAAGTTCACGAATTAATTTATTAAGGAACTAATAACGTCCAAATTGTCAACATGATACTTCTTTGTAGAGTAAAATTTAAGAATGCTCAGAAGAATATTTCCATAAAAAGATACTGGATGAAGCGCAAATATCAAGGATATTCCACTAATTTCATGGAGTATAGAAGTCAAAACTTTAACCAACTGAGTATAATTAAAGAATGGAATAACAAAAGAAATCACCATGCATGCGGTACTTGCGACAAAGTAAAGTTATTCCAACAGGATAATAAATAACTAACCGAAGTCAAAGTAAATTCGCGACCAAGCGAGGATGTTCCAATGTAATAATAAAGAATTGAATAACAACAGAAATCACCATGCATGCGCAGACTTGGCAGATGTATAAAAGTTATTCTAATGTAATAATAAAGAATGGAATAATGAAGTTCTCTTTATGAATATGAAAAAATAATACCCCTTTCCTTATAAAGAAGAGACTCTGACCGGTAGTAGGGCGGATATACTTGGAGAAACTTGCACCACGCTCAAACCTTTCTTAAACGCTAAAGAAATACGCTCAAGATTATAGAAGAATAATTTCTCTACGTTTTTCTCTAGAGTTTCAAAGTGAATTCGTAAGAAATAATGAAGGAATGAGCTTCTATTTATAGAAAAATGGATGAATAAGAACTTCAATCCATGAACGGTCAGATCGATTTACTTTAAATGGACGGTCCAGATTGGTTTACAATAAATTATAATATATTCTATTTATAATCTAATAAAACAAATAACTTTAAAAAGATTTTACTATACAAATACTACGCAGTAGCCTTATGCAAATACTACGCATAATAAAATATAATATAATCTAATTATTGTCTAATAAAATGTATAACTTTATAAAAGTATTCTGTTTTATATAAAAAGCTTTTCTGTTTTATTATATTAATAATACTAATAAAATAAAACTTCATCATAATTATTATTATTCATACTATTAATCGACCAGGTCCTTCCCAGGAAAGAGGGGGCTTTTCAATAAGGATTTCTCCCTATTGGCGTGCAATTAGGTGGCCAAACCTCTCCTTGGCAGGACTTCTAGACATCGTTAATATTGCAAATAATAATATTAATAACTCTGTCATCTCAATTATTGATTTAATAATATATAAAATATAAACAATAATTGAATAAAAGCTGAATGACTTCTCACGTAAGCATCAATAATCAATACGGTGTACTCTTACTTATGCAACCACGCGTATTCATCGTACTTTTACTACAAGAGTAGTTCAAATCAGTATTAACGATAAAACTTCCGTCGTTATTTTCAATAAAAAATATTTTGTCGTTTTCTCGATCCAAATGATAATTTTGTTGTGGAGTCCACCGATGATTGTCTTGGTCGTCACGAATATTCCTGTTAAAACGAATATTTCACCAATCGAATATTATATAACAACTTGCGTACTTTGCAAAATTTATAATTATTACCCACAACTATAACATTATATCAAATTCATTCAAAATGATAATTATTGAAAATTCATCTTTATTCATAAAAAGCTGGGTCTTACAATTGGCCTTTAAAGCGCTAGTTCTCATTTCTTAGATTTCGCTCTTGGCGCCTAAGCGCTTGCCCAAGGCCAAATCTGGCGCTAATCCACCGGGTCAAGTGTTAAGCCAAAATCTGTTCGGACGTCCTTTAGTAAATTGGGCATAACGTTTTCATACGAACTCCGATTGAGGTGATTCAAGATGATTCGGAAAGATAACGAGTAGACCTATAACTTTCATTCTTTATATTTTGAGGTCGGTATCAAGGCCTAAAATGGCTATTTTAGGGACTGATGTGCATTCAGAGGCAATTGGAGGACATCGGGCATGTACGTATGCAACGTGTAATGTTTTCGACGATAAAGGTATTCAAGGTACGTATGTAAATTTTGAGGGCGAAATTTCATAAGGAGGGGAGATCGTGAGACCCCAAATTTTATGAATAAAGATTTAAATTTCTCGAAATATTTTTTTTAATATTATGGTGTGGATTTGATATAATGTTATAGTTGTGGGTAATATTTATAAATTTTACAAAGTATGCAAGTTGTTGTATTATATTCGGTTGGTCTGGGAATATTCGCTTTTAGCAAGGAATATCGCATAACAACTAAGGCAATCATTGGTGGACCCCACAATGTAATTATTCATTTGATCGAGAAAACGACAAAAATTTTTTTATGAAAATAACTGGCGTAAGTTTTCACTGCTAATACTTGTTGAACTACTAGGTAGTAAAAGTACAAAGAATACGCGTGGTCGCATAAGAAGACACCGTATTGATTATTGATGCTTACGTGAGAAGTCACCGCTTTTGTTCAATTATTGATACAAGAATTCACGATAAGATCTCACGTTATTTGATTCAATTATTGTCAATATTTTATATATTATTAAATTAATAATTGAGACAACAAAGTTATTAATATTATTATTTGCAATATTAACGATGTCTAGAAGTTCTGTCAAGGAGAGGTTTGGTCACCTAATTGCGTGTTAATAGGGAGAAATCCTTATTGGAAAGCCCCCTCTTTCCTGGGAACGACCTGGTCGATTAATATTACGAATTATAATAATGATGATAAATGTTGTTAAAAATATTGAGAGGATTTTTATGAAGTAGTTGTTGTAATATTGACGTATTATTTGGACCCCCATTTACCCATTTTTTAAAATAATCGGTAGAAAGTTATTCAAAAGGTGGGGCCCACATGTGGGGCCCATATGTGTTGAAATTCAATTGTCACGGGGGAGGAAACTTGGGTCCCCTGGGAGGGAATTTATACAAGTTTGTATTGTGTGTGGTGGGTGGAATATATATAATATTATGTGTGTGTGAGTGGAAAATGGTGAAAAAGTAGAATTTTGGTGGAAAAGTGGAATTGGTGGATTGAGTATTAGTATTATATATATATATATATATATATATATATATATATGTATTATATTTTGGTGGAAAAGTAGAATTTGCATCGGTGTGTTATCAAAAACTTTGATCCGTGAATTTGCAAAGACCTCATATGTTATATAAATATAATATATATATATATATATATAATATATATTATATTTTATTTAAAAGTTTTCGCTTTTATTAGAATATTTTATTTATACTACATAGTAAATCAATATGGATCGTCCGATTAAAAGTAAATCAACTGGACCGTTCATGAATTAGTTCTTATTCAGATCCATTCTTCTATAAATGAAGCTCATTCCTTCATTATTTCTTACTTAATTCATCAAACTCTCAGAGAGAAACTATAGAAAGAAAGAAGAAAAGTGTTCTCGCTACTTCACTACTCCTATATCTAGTACTCTTTCTTTCTAAGGTAAGGGTATTATTTCTTTTGTATTCATGAAGAGAACTTCATTATTCCATTATTTATTATTATGTTGGAATAACTCCGTCTACGCCAATACCGCATACATGGTGAAATTCTTCTCGTTATTCCATTCTTTATTATTATGTTAAAATAACTTGTCACGCCAAGCATCGCATACATGGTGAAGTTCTTACATTATTCCATTCTTTATTATTATGTTGGAACATCCATGCATGCATGCACGCATTAACGGGTTCCGTTATTTATTATTACATTGGAACATCCCCATGCGTGCGCTTACGCATGACTGGTTCAGATTATTTATTATTCCATTGGAATATCTTGTCTGTGCGTTTACGCATGACCTGGTTCCGTTATTTATTATTCTGTTGGAATAACCTGTTTGTCCGGTCTATCGCATGCCTGGTGATTTCTTTTGTTATTCCATTCTTTATTATACTCAGTTGGTTAAAGTTTTGACTTCTATACTCTATGAAATTAGTGGAATATCCTCGATATTTCAAGGCTTCATCTAGTATCTTTTTATGAAAATATTCTTCCGAGCATTCTTGAATTTTACTCTACAAAGAAAGTATCATGTTGACAATTTGGACGTTATTAGTTCTCGGATAAATTAATTCTTAAACTTGTTTTATTGAATTCTTATATCATTGTCATCATCCTCATGTTTATATTATGTTGAAAGTCATATGTGACTGTGAAGATATAGATGGACTTGGTATGATTATGACTGGATTAATCCAGTATAATCATGACCGTAATGTTACAAATGACGTGGTAAAAGTCCTCATTGGCCGTGAAAGTGCATTGATGGATAGTTGTTGGCATCATCATGACTATTGATGAATACATGAATATCCTTGGCCCGTAGTGCATGGATAATTTGTGGTCGTGATACTAATGAATATCATTGGCCGTAGTGCATGGATGATGTTGATTATTTATTAAGCTGAGTCCCAGCGATAAAAGTGATGAAAAACCTTTTAAATCATAAAAGATAGTAGATTTTATTTTTTACTTGAGTCTTTTAATGGATTGCTTGTTCCGCTGCAGTTAAACACGATGTCTATTGTATTTTATTAGTTTAACATTGTTGAAGGCTAATGATAATTTATTCTGCATTATCTTAGTCATAATATTTCTTACTGGACTAGATGAGCTCACCCTTTCTTTCATTCTTCTCTTCAGAAAATGAGAACGTAGCCGGGACTAGTCGGGGAGCGGAGTGATGGTCCGAGATGGTGTCTTAGTAGTCCTCATTATTCTATAAAATAGTGTGATAATAAATATAATGAGGACTTATTTTGAGAGTGTATATTGTCTAGAAGATAATATTTGTATTAAAACTCACAGTTCTTGTTGTATATTTAAGATTGTATTCAGATTTCATCACTACGTATTTGATTTAATTCGGAATAGGTGATGATGATACCTATTTTCAAAAGCGTCATATTACAAATTTAATGATTAAAATTAAAAAGACTGTTATTAATAATTTTTTTTGATGTAATTCATTTATTTAACTATCTCAAAATGGTTGAAAAAATTATTGAAAATATTAATATGCTATATCGGGACACATTAGAATATGAAGGGACGAGTGTACAAAAGGACAAATTTGAATTGAATGGAAGTGGTGGCTCCTAAAAAATATATTCAAGTCGGTTAGTGTCTCAGTAATATGTAATTAAGTTATCCTAAAAACACACATTGGGACCATCGAATATCTTTTATTTGTCAAAATTCTATATGAAAATTGAATACGAATATATTTAAATAATGAATAAAAATATAAATAAATAAAATTAAAATATATTTATATTTAATTTTTATGTTCGCTTAAGAAAGCTCTTTATTTATTTCTACAAATAAATTTATCTATTTATATCTATCTATATTATAAATCTTTCCTGAGGCTTGTGGCGAAAATTTTGTGTATTTTAGTATAGATATATTTATATTTACTTTAAATATTCATTCTTTAATTATCAAATCATTTGATTGGCAAAACTAGAAACCCATTCACGATTGAGCAAAATAATTTCATTAACCAAGTGGTTAGAGTCATGCTGTCATTTATCGTGATAAATTTATTTAAAATTATAATTATTAAAATTTTCAATTCATGAGATTGATATGAATGAACAAAAAAATTACTACTAATATAACTGATAATTAAATAATTTACATTCACAATATATATAGGGCTATATGTATATACACAGCTGTGTATTACATAATAAAATTTACGATGACAAATTTTTGGACTATAAGCGACAGAATCGTCGCCATAACTAGATAATAATTATGATGACGACGGTGAAACTGTCGCTATAGCCCAAAAAACCGTCGTCATAATCTCATATGTAATACATACACATGCAATATATATTTTTTCCCATATAGTTTATTTGTATATACACAAATTGTGTATTATTATATAAAATTTATGACGAAATTTTTTGGACTATAACGACAGTGAACTCGTCATCATACTTAAGAATAGCTATGATGACGGGTGAAAGCTATCGCTATAGCTCAAAAAAACCGTCACAAGATAATCTATCATGCATGAATACATACACATATATATATATATATATTTTTATATATATATATATATTTTTAAGTTGTCCTTACAAAAGCTTCAAGTTTTTTTTTTTCCTGATTTTTTTCTCTCTTTTGTTTTTAATGTTTTTTAGAATATCCAACTTTAAGACAATCACCTGAAGATAGTAAAACATGACATTATATATAGGTAATTAATATTTTTATAAATAAATTTGATAATTTTATAAAATCTTCTTCACATGAATAATTAAAAAAAAGTCTATCCTCGTGTGAGAATAACCTTTAAAAGGTGCACGAGATAGATATTCTTCGTTATCTTTGTTTATTTTTTCAGCCAATCAAATTCAATTGCTTCGTATCTCTCTCCATACATATTTAATTTTATTGATTCTAGATAGGGACTGTCAATTGTCAAGGCCATTTTTATTTTTTATACTCCTATTTGGGAATAACAAAAAATAAAGAAAAGTTTGTTTCTTTACCTTATCTCGTCCCTATTACAAAAAGACCACTCCCTTTCCTAATGGCTAATGCCAATATGCCACTGCAATACAATTCTTAATTAATTGATAAATAAATTGAATCTTAAATTTAATTTATAAAATTTATTAAATATAAATAAAATTTAATTAATTCTTATTTAATTAATCGAGCACAATCTCAAATTAAATCTAAATAATTTAAAATTTTCAAATTGTGTATTAATAAAAAATTATCTATTTTATGCATTATTCTTAATACTAATAATTGTTGGTATTTGCGTCGGTCACAATTCATATTTTTTCAAACAAAAATGTTTTACAAATAATTCAGGAGTTTCTTCACTTTACCAAAACATGCACGGTTCCCTTTTCTCTTCTTCCCGAGAACAATTAAGTGAATGAACATTTAAGGAGCCTGAGACTGAGACTGAGCTTGAAATCTTAAGCGAAAATGGAGTCTGGGAAATTTGTTCTTACGTGTTGGGTGGCCATAACAATAGTAATAATGTTGAGTGGGTTAGCTGGAGTGGCGGAATCAGGAATAGGAGTGAACTGGGGAACAATTTCTCTCCACCGGCTATCGCCCACCACGGTGGTGGATCTGTTGAGGGACAACAAGATAAACAAGGTGAAGCTGTTTGATGCAGACCCGGATTCGCTAAGAGCTCTAATGGGGAGTGGGATTGAGGTTATGATTGGGATTCCCAATGACCTATTGGCGCCCATCAGCTCCTCCCCCGCGGCTTCTGATTTGTGGGTCGCCCGAAATGTGTCCAGATATATTGGCAAAGGCGGTCTAAACCTCAGGTAAGCCTAGTTTTTTGTTTGCAATTTACATTTGCTACATATAGTCACTCGTAGACTCCAACATGTGATGTGACGCTGCCTCCCGGCCCTCCCCCATAGACATTACCGCACTAGGCTATTAGGTTATTGATGATGATAAATTTTTAAACTAGTTGGTAACATGGTAATTCTTGGTACTTGGTAGTTGATACTGGTTAGGTTATAGTTAATTGAAATATTTTTGGTTTTCTGGATTTTAAAGTAAATGTCTTCTCCTTTTTGTTGTTGTTAATTTTATCAATTTGATTTCATGATATCCTGATAAGGGAAGAAAAGGAGCATATATTTATTCACTATTATGGAAAAGCTCAACCAGTTCTGGAAATGGCAGCAGTTTTGAAATTTAAATTGCTACTGTGAAACTTAAAAAGTAATGAGGGAAGGTGGGTGTTTGCTTGGCATGCCTACTTCATCACTTACCTAACATCTGCATCTGGGGCCGGAAGCCAAAATTCAAGGGATTGTAAAGACAGCATGTACAAAAAATAAAAAACTTTGACAAATATTCTTAGAGATAGGAGAGTCAAAAGTACTTAATTTTTTCCAAGATAAGTTGCTAGTTCTTCAAATAATTTGTTAAAGTTTCTTTCTTTTTATTTATTTTATTTTAAATTTCCTAAGAGTTATGGGAATCATGGACACCCCCATAGATAGCATTGTAGCTTCACCAAGGAGCTGAGTTGTTGACTAGTTGGTAGGGGCTGAACTGAGCTTGATAGGAAGACTATGTGGTTGTTATTCTAGAATCCGATTCCAAAGTAGCATATGACCTTCTTCCCAATCCACTCTTTTATGTCGACATTCTAACCTGGTGTTCGATATCACAAATCTAGGAGGGACAATTAAGACACTTGACCTTGTTTGAAGAAAAGGTAACTGCAGACTACTTGCTATGCCTGCCACCTCACCACCTCTATATGAATAGGCAGAAAAGTCTTCATGAACTCCAGTGATCCCCTTAGGTCTTTACTAGGGGTCGCATTAGAGGAATATTTGTCTTTTTTAATCTAGAATGGTTTCTGGGGAGAACTAAGAAACAAAAGATTTCAACTTTTTATGCTCTGTAAGGTTCCCTCTAATGTCAACCTTCAAAAGTAGATGTATGTTTACCAAGAAGATCCACATAAACTTGTCATAACTTAAAATACATTGGCAGCAAATATTGTTTTCATTAGTGGAGCAACATGAAAATTTATGGGTAACAGTGAAATATAGACAAAATCTTGGGCATATCCCTTTTGTTCTGCTTATTATGATTATGAATATATGGTTTATTGATCAACTTATTATCTCATACCATATATATAACTCAACTGCAAAGTAAAAAGGCAATGATTACGAGTTCATATTTAGCAAAACCTTTTGAAAAAGTCTTTGATATATGTTTGAGTTTCCTTATTTTAGATGTGCTATTGATTCTTATATTGTAAAACAGATATGTTGCAGTTGGAAATGAACCCTTCCTTACAAGTTACTCTGGTCAATTTCAGTCTTATGTCATGCCTGCTCTGACCAATCTACAACAGTCCTTGGCAAAAGCGAATCTTGCAGGCATTGTGAAGTTGGTGGTCCCCTGTAATGCCGATGCTTACGAGTCCACTCTTCCTTCTCAAGGAACCTTCCGACCTGAATTGACACAAATCATGACTCAACTTGTTTCATTTCTCAACTCGAATGGTTCACCATTCGTAGTCAATATCTACCCATTTCTAAGCCTCTACGAAAACTCAGATTTTCCCCAAGATTATGCATTCTTTGAAGGGTCATCCCATCCCGTGACCGATGGACCAAATGTGTATTATAATGCGTTCGATGGAAATTTTGACACTTTGGTTGCAGCTCTCAGTAAACTGGGGTATGATCAGATGCCCATAATCATAGGAGAAGTGGGTTGGCCTACAGATGGTGCTGTTGGTGCAAGTCTTTCTGCCGCGAGGGCTTTCAACCAAGGCCTCATAAACCACATTCTAAAAAACATAGGTACCCCTCTAAGGCCGGGGGTACCCCCTATGGATATCTATCTTTTCAGTCTTCTCGATGAAGGGGCTAAGAGCGTACTCCCGGGGAACTTTGAAAGACACTGGGGAATTTTTTCATTTGATGGGCAGGCAAAGTACCCACTAAATCTGGGTTTGGGAAGTAGGTTGTTGAAAGAAGCAAGGGATGTCAAATATCTACCTTCTAGGTGGTGTGTGGCAGACCCATCCAGGGACCTTTCTGGTGTGGCCAACCACTTTAAACTCGCTTGCACTGTTGCAGACTGCAGTACGCTCAATTACGGAGGATCATGTAATGGCATTGGTGCAAAGGGGAATATCTCATATGCATTTAATAGTTACTATCAGATACGAAAACAAAATTCACAGAGCTGTGATTTTGATGGACTAGGGATGGTCACTTTCCTTGATCCTTCGGTTGGTGAGTGCAGATTTCTTGTTGGGATCAGCGAATACAGCAAGTCGTCCGGATTTGGCTTGCATAGCGGGTTGGTTACAGGTTGGTGGTTAATTTTTTGGGCTGTTTGGATATTCATCAAGTGAAAATAGGTCCTTAGGTGGATTTTCAGGCACCGTATTCCGAGACACTAGATTATTAGTAAGCAGAAAGATACTATATATTTAGACATACTGAAAGATTATTGTAGTTATGTAGCCAAGTAGTGTGGTTTCATCCCTATTTTTTATTTTAACTTATAGAGCGGATCATTTGTGTATGGCAACATTCATATTGTATCATGAAATGACTATAACAAGCTGCAGTTTTGTATGTTTGGGTTGTTGTCAAGCAGAAACAGTTTTTCTTGTATTATATGTTTTGCATGGTTCCTCCAGTTAGCTCAGTGACACTATAAGCAGTTCATCTAATTGTTTCTTCAAACTAACAGGCTGGACAGAGATCTGAGGATCAAATTCTTTAAATGAAGGATATATTAGATTTATGAGTTGCTTTTATATAGATATATCCTCATGTAGACATACATCAACATACAGAAATCCTGCTGAAACACCCAGATTTCCAGCCATTTTTCATTAAACAGGATTGTTTCGACAAACATCAATTCGATAGGAATGCAAAAAAGGGTAATTGATGATCAGGGGGGTTCTTAATTACTTTTCAGACAGAGATGTTGCAACTTTGACCACCATTATTCATCTTATTGTGCAACTACACCACCATTATTCATATTATTGTGTAGCCACATTGCAGGTGCTTCACTTGGGACTGCAACATCGATCCACACAACAAACTGTTCAACATCTGATGAATGGCTTTACATAAATGAAGTTGCAGCAGCGACAACCTTCAAGTAGTGTATGTATCTGTTAGCATTATTCTTCAAAAATATTTATATACTCAAAATTATTACATAAATGCACATGCATGCAAGTACTGAAATACATTGCCCCTAATTACTTTATATCTATCCATATACTCTGCAGAATATTTCTAGAACAGATGCAATTCATGATTAAGCAAAAGGATATTCTTACCAGCTAGGGGATGGAGAGCTTGGTCAGCAGTTTTCAATTATGCCAACGTCTTCTTCTGCGTCATCATTAATTCTCTGTTTTCAACTAAGAAATTAAATGTAGTCCAGGTAATTTTCCCCTCTTCTCTTGCATTAGATTTATACACGAAAAATTCACCTATTTTGTCAATATTTTAAAGCAAATAGGACTATAAGAGTGATTCTTTCGAGCTGGTCAATCAGCCATTTCTCGCATGTGTGAGGTCTTATCTCTCGACATCCATCCTAGTCATTTGTCCATGTTAGGCTGCAAGTTGATTTACATTTATATTCATAGATTGTTGTTCACTGAAGATTATATGTACTTATTGTTGCACAAAACAAGAATCAAGTCCTTGACTATTGTCTTGACGATCAAGTTGTTGTATTTTTATTTTATTTATAATATTTTAAAGATATTCGATAGGTCTGCTTGTCATTTCTTAGTGGGTTTCTCTTGGTAATTGAAATGAAAAAACTCAGAAGTGTCCTTTCAAATACTCCGCCAGTCCCAATTGAGGGTTTTAGGCACTAAAATAGCCTGAAGGCCTATAGAGCAGTTTGAGATTCCAATATTACCACCGTTTAGTGGTTGAGGTTCTCATTTCAAAAATCTGGTATTAGCCATACAAGTTGCTATAAAACTAATGACAAGGTTTTGGAACAATAAAAAAAGATGAGGGGACATGTAAATTAGGACATTGGTAACCCAATTGAAATTGATTCCTCTATAGTTTATCTGTTTAAATAGCCTCTATTAAAAATTGTCACCACACTTATTCTGCAGGAAAACTTTACCCTGCTTACATGAGTTCATCTTGATCAACTGAACGTAGACTGAAATAAGAAAATGAATATAATTTCCATCTAAACATTTATTTTGAACTACTTGATTGTAGTAGAAATTTCATGCTCTCTATCTAATAGATCTTGAAGAGTCTGAAGTCCATTTCCTAGTACTCCTTAGAGTATAGATTCCACATTTCCCCAGATTGCTAGAGTGAATCAATATTTAAGGCTATCTATTTTCTCAAATTTGTTATCACTATAATAGTATTAAGTAGCTAAGGTAGGCCCTTTGGTTTGAAAAGGCAATTGTTTTCAATTTTATTTTCTCATCCTTCGTGTTAGATCCTCTGAGTGCAGTTACCCATTTGAGAAATCTTGTGATTATCTTTCAACAAGATAGAAGAACCTTGCCCTCGATGTCACAAAATTTGACTCTTCAATGTACTGATTGCAGGCAAACGTATGTGTGTGCACACATGTGTGTGCATGTGTGCACACACAAGTGTGAAAGTTTTCATTCAGAGGCTCAGGGCTGATATCAATCAGATTGAAGTGAAAATGGCAAATAGCTAGAAAGATGGAAACTTTTTTTTTTTTTTTTAAAATTTTATTATTTTTTTACTTGTACAACTCTTGACAAGAAACTTTCAAATGCACATATAACTTTATAGATAAAAAAGATTGACTTTCTGATTTTACAATATAAGATGACCAAATCCGTATATTTTACGCACACAATACAGTTAGAAATCACATTGTTGGGTAGAGAAGTTTCTGTTGAAGGTAGAAAAGGTGCATGATAAATTCCAGCATTCCGTTTGAAGTTCCTAGAAATTCAATACAGTTAGAAATCCAATTTTTTGTTTCAAAAAGTGTTAAAGTACTATTAAAATATTCAATGTCATATCATTTTAGACCTATTTGAAACTAAAAATGTGAGACCCTTAACACGAATCACGAGACTAATAATTTATTCATAGTTGTGTTTTTCTTTCTCTCTCTAGCCATAAACCCTAGTCTCCCAAACTTCAAACTTAGATCTAGGGAGGGTCTGTATCTTATTTGAAGAGACCCTCTCATGATCTTCTTATTGACTATCTTTTCTTATTTTATAATTGTTTTTTTTTTCTTATATGGAATTTTATTTTCTCCTTTAGGTTTAAATCGTTCTTTCTCCACTCTTGTGGGGTCTTTTTTCTCCTTGTGGGAGCTCTGATTCTACTGATGTGGTGAGTGATTTTCTTTTATGATGATCGTTAAATGGTGATTATATGGTATAAATTGGATGCGAGACTTGGCATGTCTTTGATAGTTGTTTATTGATACTTTATTTTCTTACTTAGATTATGGAAGTTTGTAACTTGCTTCATTTATGAATAGAGTAGGTATCCCTCAACCTTATTATACATGTACTCCCTAATTTGGACGACATAATGTATTATTTTTCCAGGTTTTGTCAAAAAAATAAAAAATAAATTTTTATAGATCGGAACATTTGTGTATTGGAACATTCATATGGTAAGTATCATGAAATGACTATAAAAAGGTGCAGTTTTGTATGTTTTGGTTGGTATGGAGCAGAAACAGTTTTTCTTGTGTTAACACTAGAAGCAGTTCATCTAGTTGTTCCTTGAAATTAGTAGGCAGGACAGATTGTGAATCAAACTCTTGAAATGAATGATACTTTTAGATTAACGAGTCGATCACTTTTATATAGATAGATACTAGATACAAACCCCCGCGTTGCGGCGGGATTATTCAAATTTTTTATAATAAATATATGCGTACAATTAATAAATTAAAATATAATAAAAAAATAGTATATTATTGTGCGATGATCAAATAGTATAATCGGATTAGAGATAAGTCAAAAAAAAAAAGAAGAAGACCATAACACATTTAAAACGAATAAGTCTAAAAGAGTAAATTTGTACTAAATAAAGGCAACAATTAAAAAGTAAATTTGTACATGCTGGACTCTTGGAGTGTGGATTAGAACCAAAACTCTACTGAGCCATACCAATAAAATACCTCATGTCCTCATCATTTACATGCATACTTACATGTTTGTGTTTATTTATAATATTAACAAAACCAAAATACATACTTAAAATGAAGATACTAAATAATCAAATTAAGAAATAAACCCAGTTCCTTACTGTTGATATAAGAAACGTGAATAGTTCTAATCTAAACACAAACTTTCCAATCGAAAACCTACCAAAATTTTCAATTAAACACGATTGACAACACAAATATCAGATCAATCAAATCAATTGCAAACATTATTCCGCATATCAGCAACTAAATGCAAATGCAATAATCTCAAATTTTAGCACATAATATCTAAAAATTTAGAAAATAGGCAAACCAATGAAATAATTCCACCCGCTTCTGGGTTATGTTTCACACTCCTGCATATAGCTGTAACCTGTAAGTAATAATGTGTGTATATAATGGAAACGTGAATGACATAAGTAGAAGAAAGACAGAGAGACAACAGAAAAGAAGAGGAAAATTGACCGTGAAAAAAGAAGAAGAAGCCATGGTTTTTATTCACTTATGAGAATAAATAATTAGCCTGATTAATATACGTATTCAGTTAGGAAGTTTTATCCATATAAAATTGTGTTCATTAGTTGTTGAAGAGATTAAATTCTACTTGGTTTGTTATTATTTATCCATAATTTAAAAAAGATAGGATATAATTAAGATAATTGGTTTGTTATTATTTATCCATAATTTAAAAAAGGATAGGATATAATTAAGATAATTGGTTTGTTATTATTTTTCCATAATTTAAAAAAGGATAGGATATAATTAAGATAATTGTGACATAATTAAAACTATTTAAGATGGACAAGTGTTGAATTTGTAGAAGGACATTTGTCAATATATGGTGCCATGTACTGTGATTTAGTATATATAATAGATATCCTCATGTAGACATACATACATACATCAACATAAAGAAATCCTGCTGAAACACCCAGATTTCCAGACATTTTTCATTAAACAGGATCTTTTCGACAAACATTATATAACTCGATAGGAATGCAAAACAAACAAACAGGGAAATCTATAAGGGGGGCTTTGATTGCTTCAGCGATGTTGCAACTTTTGACCACCATTATTCATCTTATTGTGCAACACCACCACCATGATTCATATTATTGTCTGTGTAGCTGCATTGCAGGTGCTTCACTTGCGACCGCAACATCCATCCACACAACAAACTATTCCGCATTGGATAAACCCATTCACACGAATGAAGTTGCAGCAGCGACAACCTTCAAGTAGTGTATGTATCCATTAGCATATATAGTTCTATGAATATATATATATATATATATATATATATATATATATATATATATACACATATATATACACTCTAAATTATATATTACGTAAATGCACATGCATGCATGCATTCAAGCACCGAAACACATTGCGCTTAATTAGTAAGTGTGTGTGTATATATATATATATATATATATATATATATATACTATGCAGAATATTTGTAGGACAGATGCGATTCATGATTAAGTAAATGGATGTTCGTTCTTACCTGCTAGGGGATGGAGAACTTGGTCAGCAGTTTTAAATGCAGTGTCTGCAGCTGCGTACGTGCACATCATGATTGACGACGCAACCAGGAGCCACACCAGAGCTATTGCCAAGGTCTTCTTCTGCATCATCTTTAATATATACTCTGCTGTCAACTGTAAAATTATTAAGTGTAGCTAGCCCAGGTAATTTTCCCCTCTTCTCTTGCATTCTATTTATACACGAAAAATTCACCTATTTTTTCAATATTTTAAAGCAAATAGGGGAGGAGAGCGATTCTTAATTTCCAGCTGGTCAATCAGCCATTACTCATTTGTCCATGTTAGGCCGCAACTTGATTTACATTTACATTCAATATAAACAAGTTGTTGTTCACTCAAGATTACATGCATGTACTTATTCTTGCACAAAACAAAGAATCAAGTCCTTGACTATTGTCTTGTCTGTTCAAGTTGTTGTATTTTTATTTTATTTATAATATTTTAAAGATATTCGATAGGTCTGCTTGTCATTTCTCAGTGGGTTTCTCTTGGTAATTGAAATGAAAAAACTCAGAAGTGTCCTTTCAAATACTCCGCCAGTCCCAATTGAGGGTTTTAGGCACTAAAATAGCCTGAAGGCCTATAGAGCAGTTTGAGATTCCAATATTACCACCATTTAGTGGTTGAGGTTCTCATTTCAAAAATCTAGTATTAGCCATACAAGTTGTTATAAAACTAATGACAAGGTTTTGGAACAATAAAAAAAGATGAGGGGACACGTAAATTAGGACATTGGTAATCCAGTTGAAAATGATTCCTCTATAGTTTATGTGTTTAAATAGCCTCTATTAAAAATTGTCACCACACTTATTCTGCAGGAAAACTTTACCCTGCTTACATGAGTTCGTCTTGATCAACTAAACGTAGACAGAAATAAGAAAATGAATATAATTTCCATCTAAACATTTATTTTGAACTACTTGATTGTAGTAGAAATTTCATGCTCTCTATCTTAATAGATCTTGAAGAGTCTGAAGTCCATTTCCTAGTACTCCTTGGAGTATAGAATTCCACGTTTCCCCAGATTGCTAGATATCTTTCTATTGGAGCCACTTTTGCAAGTGAATCAATATTTAAGGCTATCTATTTTCTCAAATTTGTTATCACTATAATATTAAGTAGCTAAGGTAGGCCCTTTGGTTTGAAAAGGCAATTGTTTTCAATTTTATTTTCTCATCCTTTGTGTTAGATCCTCTGAGTGCAGTTACCCATTTAAGAAATCTTGTGATTATCTTTCAACAAGATAGAAGAACCTTGCCATCGTTGTCACAAAATTTGACTCTTCAATGTACTGATTGCAGGCAAACGTATGTGTGTGCATGTGTGCACACACAAGTGTGAAAGTTTTCATTCAGAGGCTCAGGACTGATCAATCGGATCGAAGTGAAAATGGCAAATAGCTAGAAAGATGGAAACACTTGTTTTTTTTTTAATTTTTTTTACTTGTACAACTCTTGACAAGAAACTTTCAAGTGCACATATAACTTTACAGTTTAAAAAGATTGCCTTTCTGATTTTACAATATAAGATGACCAAATCCGTATATTTTACGCACACAATACAGTTAGAAATCACACTGTTGGGTAGAGAAGTTTCTGTTGAAGGTAGAAAAGGTGCATGATAAATTCCAGCATTCTGTTTGAAGTCCCTAGAAATCCAATCTAGTTAGAAATCCAATTTTTTATTTCAAAAAGTGTCAAAGTACTATTAAAATATTCAATGTCATATCATTTAGACCTATTTGAAACTAAAAATGTGAGACCCTTAACACGGATCATGAGACTAATAATTCATTCATAGTTGTGTTTTTCTCTCTCTAGCCATAAACCCTAGTCTCCCAAACTTCAAACTTAGACCTGGGGAGGGTGAGGGTCTGTATCTTGTTTGAAGAGACCCTCCCATGATCTTCTTATTGACTATCTTTTTTTATTTTATCATTGTTTTGGAATTTTATTTTCTCCTTTAGGTTTAAATCGTTCTTTCTCCCCTCTTGTGGGGTCTTTTTTCTCCTTGTGGGAGCTCTGATTCTACTGATGTGGTGAGTGATTTTCTTTTATGATGATCGTTGAATGGTGATTATATGATATAAATTGGATGCGAGACTTGGCATGTCTTTGAAAGTTGTTTATCGATACTTTATTTTCTTACTTAGATTATGAAAGTTTGTAACGTACTTCATTTTTGAATAGAGTAGGTATATATCCCTCAACCCTATTACGCATGTACTCCCTAATTTGAACGACATAATGTATTTTTTTCCAGGTTTTTTCAAAAAAATAAAAATAAAAAATAAATTTTTATAGATCGGAACATTTGTGTATTGGAACATTCATATGGTAAGTATCATGAAATGACTATAAAAAGGTGCAGTTTTGTATGTTTTGGTTGGTATGGAGCAGAAACAGTTTTTCTTGTGTTAACACTAGAAGCAGTTCATCTAGTTGTTCCTTGAAATTAGTAGGCAGGCAGGACAGATTGTGAATCAAACTCTTGAAATGAATGATACTTTTAGATTAACGAGTCGATCGCTTTTATATAGATAGATTATAGATAAATCCTCATGTAGACATACATAACGTAAAGAAATCCTGCTGAAACACCCAGATTTCCAGACATTTTTCATTAAACAGGATCTTTTCGACTAACATTATATAACTCGATAGGAATGCAAAACAAACAAACAGGGAAATCGATAATAATTAAGGGGGGGGTGGTTGATTAATTGCTTCAGAGATGTTGCAACTTTTAACCACCATTATTCATCTTATTGTGCAACTATATCACCATGATTCATATTATTGTCTGTGTAGCTGCATTGCAGGTGCTTCACTTGCGTCCGCAACATCCATCCACACAACAAACTGTTCCGCATTGGATAAACCCTTTCACACGAATGAAGTTGCAGCAGCGACAACCTTCAAGTAGTGTATGTATTTATTAGCATCCACATATAGTTAGTTCTATGAATATATATATATATATATATATACTCTAAATTACTATATATTACGTAAATGCACATGCATGCATGCATTCAAGCACCGAAACACATTGCGCCTAATTGTAGTAGTATGTATATATATATATACTATGTAGAATATTAATTTGTAGAACAGATGCGAAAGCAAAAGGATATATATGATGTTCGTTCTTACCTGCTAGGGGATGGAGAACTTGGTCAGCAGTTTTCAATGGGGTACTGTCTGCAGCTGCGTACGCGCACATCATGATTGACGACGCAACCAGGAGCCACACCAGAGCTATCGCCAACGTCTTCTTCTGCATCATCTTTAATGTATGCTCTGCTCTCAACTGTGAAATTATTAAGTGTAGTTATTTTCCCCTCTTCTCTTGCATTCTATTTATACACGAAAAATTCACCTATTTTTTCAATATTTTAAAAGCAAATAGAAAAGATCGAGGAGAGCGATTCTTAATTTCCAGCTGGTCAATCAGCCATTACTCATTTGTCCATGTTAGGCCGCAACTTGATTTACATTTACATTCACATTCACATTCAATATGAATAAGTTGTTGTTCACTCAAGATATATTACATGCATGCATGTACTTATATTCTTGCACAAAACAAGAATCAATCAAGTCCTTGACTATTGTCTTGTCTTGACGTACGTTCAAGTTGTTGTATTTTTATTTTATTTTATATATACAAATATATTTTAAAGATATTCCATAGGCCTGCTTGTCGATCATTTCATAATGGGTTTCTCTTGGTAATTGAAATGAAAAAACCTTCAAGACAGTAAGGCGGTTTGAGATCCCAATATTACCATTTAGTGGTTCTCATTTCAAACTTCTGGTATATATATATTACCCATACAAGTTGCTACTCACTCCGTACCATAATAATTCATTTCTTGTTTACAAAATTTCACTCGTAGCATATCATATTTCAATGGATTGACAGTAATTTTTTTAGCAATTGTACATTTTCATAATGATATTATTATGACGTTTTAGAGTTGTGCACAAAAATTAAATAAATGATTGGATATTATTAAATATAATATCAAATATCTATAATACTTTTAAATAAATTTTTATTTATTATCATATTTATTTCACATCTATAATATTTTTTTATGAGAAATAATTTTAGAAAAATCGGAATTAATTCCTTTAAATTATATAAAACGATGGATAAATAATTTTGGATAAATGAAATCATCCATTTGGAATTCCACGTTTCCCATGACTCGAGTCCATTTCCCATTACTCCTCAGTAGTGAAGTCCACGTTTGCCAGATTGGTAGATAGATATCTTTCTATTGGAGTCACTTTTGCAAGTTATTAAATATTTAAGGCTATCTACTTTGGTTTACATATCTGCCCTTTGACTAGACTAGAGAAATTTTTGTGATTATCTTTCCACTAGATAGAACAAGTCGTTTCAAGGGCGACTCTTAGACAGTCTGATTGCAAGAAAACGTGTGCGCACCCACAGGAAGTGTCAAAAAAAGTTTTTGTTATATTCCAAATGCACCAAGGGTTAAATAGATTTTAATTTTTTAAAAAAAATTATTATTAATTTATAAATTAAGCAGGTTAATTTATAATTATGCACTGCAGAATTATAATTTGAAAAATTCCTTCAAAAATTTGAAAGAATTTGCAGTTCTGAATTTAGCAATCACTAGTTGATAGCCCATGCAATGCACGGACTAGTTTAAATAATGAATTTATTAAATTGTCCGATATTTATGTCAGAAAAGAGCTCGAAGTACACAATTCAATTAGTTACTTGGCAGCTTGGAGAGACATTAGTTGAATTATCGTAGCATAAAATTAAGAGTGGCAAATTTCATCAACAACATTCATAAAACAATACAATTGGAAACAACAATCAACACAATAAATATAAATCAATTAAGAAGTAAAACTATGTATAATTCAATAATTAGTTTTATCTGTAATTGCCTTCGCTAATCTGCTCTAATTTCTGGAAGCATTCCACATTTCGAGACCCCCATGACGACGATTCTTCCAAATTGAGTTGACCATAACCTGCATTTAGAAGTCCGTTCTTCACGATTGAATTAAAAATTATAGAACTGACAATTGAAACCCAAATCGCATCTATGCCTTGAGAAATGAGCATCTATACCTTGAGAAACCTTGGAAAGACCCGTAACGAAATCTATGATAACGTGTTCCCACTTCCATTTCGGAATCTCAAGTGGTTGCAATTGACCCTTTGGTACATGATGCTCCGCCTTTACACGTTGACAAGTTAAACACCTCGAGATAAAGTTCGCGATCTCTCTCTTCATATTATTCCACCAAAATGTATGTCGAAGATCCCGATACATTTTAGTACTTCCTGGATGGATTGCAAATGGTGTGTTGTGTGCCTCCATCATGATCTTGTACTTCAAATCAGAGTAGTTAGGAACACATAGTCTGGAGTTGACTCGAAGTATTCATTCTTCATCGATTCTTGCTTCTAGGATAACACCTTCTTGTACTTTTTTCTTCATACGCATCAGCTCCGGGTCTGTGGCTTGAGCAACTTTAACTTTATCGATTAAAGTTGGTTCTATACGTATACTTGACATCATTAAATGGGTAACCGGAGTCTTGAACTCTATTTTCATCTTTTGTAAATCACACAAAATGGGCCTTTGTGTTGACAGCATCGCACTCGTTCTCGCATATGATCTTCTACTCAACGCGTCAACTACAACGTTCGCTTTTCCAGGATGGTATTGAATGGTATGGTCATAATCTTTCAACAACTCGAGCCAACGTCGTTGCCGCATGTTGAGTTCTTTTTGGGTGAAAAAATATTTGAGAATTTTATGATCTGTATAGATCTCCACTTTCTCCCCATACAGGTAGTGCCTTCAGATCTTTAGCTCGAAAACGACTGCTGCCAACTCTAGATCATGAGTAGGGTAATTCCTCTCATATTCTTTAAGTTGTCGCGATGCATAGGCTATGACTTTCCCATGTTGCATAAGAACACATCCTAACCCTTTGCCTGAAACATCGCTGTAGATGACAAATTCCTCCGAACCAGATGGTATTGTCAGAACAGGTGCCGAAATGAGTCTCTTCTTGAGCTCTTGGAAACACTTCTCGCATTCCTCGCTCCATACGAATTTTGTATCTTTCCGAGTCAGCTGAGTTAACGGAGTAGCGATTCGAGAAAATCCTTCCACGAATCTCCGATAATAACCAGCTAAGCCCATGAAGCTACGTACTTCGGTCACCGACTTTGGTTGCTCCCAACTTTGTATTGCTTCAATCTTCGTCGGGTCGACAGATACTCCATGTTTTGACACCACATGCCCAAGAAATGCTACTTCCTCAAGCCAGAACTCGCATTTCTTCAGATTGGCATATAGCTTGTTTTCACGAAGCCTTTGAAATACCAGCTTCAAATGGTGCTCATGATCTTCACGGATTTTGGAATAGATGAGGATGTCATCAATAAAGACAACAACGAATTGATCCAAATATTCCTTGAATACACGGTTCATCAGATCCATGAAAGCCGCAGGAGCATTAATCAATCTAAAAGACATGACTAAGAATTCATAATGCCCGTACCGAGTTCTGCAGACAGTCTTCACTCAGTTTTAATCTTCAGCTGATGATATCTAGAATGAAGATCGATCTTTGAAAAGAATTGTGCTCCTTGCAACTGGTCAAACATGTCATCGATGCGAGGTAGCGGATACCTATTCTTGATGGTGACATGGTTCAATTCCCGGTAGTCAATACAAAGTCGCATACTCCCGTCTTTCTTCTTTACGAATAAAATAGGAGCACCCCAAGGAGATGTACTAGGACGAATGAAACCGATGTCCAACAACTCCTGTAGTTGGACCTTTAATTCCTGGAGTTCAATAGGAGCCATTCGATATGGGGTTTTAGAAATGTGTTTTGTACCAGGTTCAAGGTTAATAAAGAATTCAACTTCATGTTCTGGGGGTAGACTGGGAAGTTCTTCAGGAAATACATCAGGAAATTCACTAACAACAGAAATATTATTTAAGTGTGACGTATCTTTGTTCAAGTCCATGACATGGGCTAAGAAAGCTTGACATCCGTTTTTCAATAAACGAATTGTTTTATGGCTTAATATGAAAGTGATTGATTTTAGTGGTTTAGTTGCTTGAATTCGCATAATAGGTTGGTTAGGAATATGAAAAATAACAACCTTACGAAAATAATCAATTTTGGCATGATGAGTAGTTAACCAATCAATTCCTAAAATCACATCAAAAGAAAGTATCTTTAAAGAGATAAGATCAATAGGTAATGTGATGGTGCCAACTTGGATCAAACAACATTTATAAACAATGGATGTAATGAAAGTTTCTCCTAATGGAGTCTCAACAGATAAGTCAAAGTCTAATTTCCCCGCAGTCAAGTTTAAACGTTGAGCACAAGCAGGAGAGATAAAAGAATGGGTTGAACCGGTATCTAGTAAGGTATAAACTTCACAAGAGTTTATGATTAGCTTACCCGTGATCACCTCGTTAGGGTTCCTCGCATTTTGGCCAGTCACGACAAACGCTCTTCCAGGAACCGCTGACTTTGCCTTATCTGGGACAGCCTTTTGAGTCACCATCCCCGCCGGACTTGGTTTCATTACAGTACAATCTCGAGCGATATGTCCTTCCTTTCCATAATTATAACATACCTTGAACTATTGTGGACAGTTTGGGCTGATGTGTCCCTCTTTTCCACATTTATAGCATACGACCGGTGGCCATTCTCCTCCCTTAGAAACAGTTGATACTAGTGTTGACGTCTTCACATTGTCATTGTTGAATCTCTTTTTTTTTGAAATTTTCACTTGACTCACCTCTCCTATTATCATGGCCACGATTATCACCAGAGTGGTTACCGCTTTTGTCCGTATTCTTTCCTCCCCGTTGGTTATCATTATTCTAATGAGCATCGCCACCATTTATGACCTCGGTTGTGGTCCCTCGGTTGAACATACTCATTATCTCGCCTAATAATTGAGCCACATTGACAACATCTGAATATAGAGAAAATTTATGAGAAATGAGATATTCGACGTATGTTGGGTTTCAAACCTCTCGTAAACATCCGCATCATCGTTCCTCATTCTCCACCAAATGAGGTGTAAACACGGATAACTCCGCTGAACTTCGCCTCATCATTGGGACACCGTCATGTTGTTCATTCGATCTAATAAACTCCACCTCCTTCATACGATGAATACTTTCGAGAGAGTACTTGTCATTGAATAGTTTTTAAACGCTTCCCCAGACATATATGAGTGCGGCAAAGTGGGTACACTTCATGATTTCCACCGAAGAATCGCCTCACCACGGAACATAAAGGTGGCGAATGGAACCTTACATTCCTCCGTGCATCCCAAGACATCGAATATCTTGGTAATTTGCTTGACCCATTTTTCGCCTTTAATCGGGTAAAGCTTTTCCTGCACTGGTGGTCCCAACTCTTTGAAGCTGCTTGGTCAGTGACAAATAGCGTTGCTATCATTTCCACCTGTATTTTGTACACAAGTCTCCCTCATCTGATTTTGCATGAACTGTAAAAAGCTTCTAAACATCTCATCGTTCATCATCTGATCAGTGGTGTTGTTTACAGGAGGAACATTCCCATCCTGTTGCACGTTCTCTTAGTTGTTGATTAAAGGTGTTTCCACGGTCTCATTCACTCCATCGTTAATATTTTCAGCTGCCATTTTTAAATACTGCCACAAAACAAGGGTTAATTGACATGTCACATATTATTCATATACTCTGACCAACCAATTAAATACCAAATAAACTCAAACTTAGGTAGGTCATACTAGCTAAGGAATTCCCCGTCTCTCCCCTCCTAGTTCTTGTCTCACATCTCAACCAGGGATCATATCCCTAAGCTTTGATACCAACTGTGACGCCTCTAAAATAGGTATACATCACCCATTCTGAGTCGCCAAATACATGGTATCGAAACAGCTACAAATTTATTAATACAATTGTCGTGCAAAATACGACAACACATTAACTGTGAGTTTAAATACAAATATTGTCTTCTAGACAATATCCACACTCAAATAAGTCTTCATTACAATTATTGAAACTTTATTTTACAAAAATAGTGAGGACCACTAAATAACTTTCTAGAACCTTCACTCCACAGCCCGACTAGTACTCGCTACATTCTCGCCTCCTGAGAAGAAAAATGGAACAAAAAAGAAAAGGGTGAGCTCAACTAGCCCAGTAAAGAACATTATGACTAAGATAATATAGAACAAATTATCGTTAGTCCTCAACAGGGAAAAATCTGATAAAATATAATAGACAACAAGTTTTAGATCAATATTCGCAGCGGAAATAACAATTCATTAGAAGAGTTAAGTAGATGATGAAATCTACTATCTTCTATGATTTTAAAGTCCATCGTCAATATGTTATCCCTGTAACATCATCAAATATTCATCTTTTCACTACAGGCCAAAGATATTTATCAGTTGGTCATGTTCATCTCAACACCTGTTCATCTTTGCACTACGGGCCAAAGATATTCATCAGAAAATCATTCATCTTTGCACTACAGGCCAAAGATATTCAGTAGTATCATCATTTAGGACTGAGGATGATGAAAAATATTTTTAAAGAAACGAATCCAATGAAATAAAAGGATAAGAATTAAGGATTCGTATTTTAGTCCATCCATGTTCAAAAATACTTCATAACAAATCATAGTGAAGTAAAATTCAAGAATGAAGATCAAAACATGGATACAATCAAAGCTAGTAATCATAATAACAACTTGGACAAAGAACAGAAATTTAATTTTTCTGTGAATAGTGTCGTATACATGAATAGTTCCGTATACGTGAATAGTAACCTCGACACAAAAAGACAAGAATTTCACAAGAAAAATCTTACCACTATTCCAGCATAATGATATTGAAAGAATAATATCATTTATAAAAGAAAATAACATCCCTTACCTCAAAAGAATAGTACCTCTGGCTGGAATATCAAATATAACGCTGAAAGAAACTTGCACCGTATAACAACACTCAAAGTATCAAAATACTCACAAAAATACACTCGATAATATAAACAGAGAAAACTTCAGTTTCTGGTGTGATTTTCAATTCTAACCTAAACACCCTATTTATAGGAAAATGCTTAGAACACCAAAGCAGAAAATTTAATAAAATATTATTATATTATAAAAATTTTCACGCCCACCTTAGAAAATCTGAAATCAGCTCATTTACCACACATGTGGGGCCCACCATAATGAAAAAAACATTTTTATTAAAAAAATATTTAAAACTTCAAAAATCAATTATTTCGGAACTTCAATAATTCATAATAAATAGCCCTTTTATCAGAAAAATTCAAATCGTATGTCCATTCCATAGGAAATTCAATTCTCTACAACTTTGTAAGTTTAAATTTTTCTAAATTCTAAGCAGAAATTGACCAAAATCCACATACGGGCGATTTTACAGGCTATAATCCAATTTCAGTCACAAAATGGGGCCCACCAACATGTTTAACATGTTTTAAACATTTTTAGTAACAAAAATACTCTTCCTCCTTATTTATTCATATATCACACATTCATTATAAAATATCACCATTATTATATTATTATAATATAATAATATATTTAAATGAATTATTTTATTTGAAAAGATAAAATATCAATTTTCAACAATTGTCACATCAAAAATTTTCTCCATCTATATCCGCATAAAATGAATATTTTTTTTATCATATAAATCAATAATTAATTATTCACAAATAATATTATAGAATCACAATCCTGACAACTAGGCTGTTCCCAAGAAAGAGGGGGCTTTCCGATAAGGATTTTTCCTTACTGGCGCGCAATTAAGTGACCAAACCTCTCCTTGACAGAACTGTTGGGATTGATGGATTCTCCTTCATTATCCCTAATTTTGTCACCTAGTGCAGATTGCAGGATGATGCTTATAAACCGCCCGTAGAGCATCTTACCAGAGCTCTTTAATTTCTTCGAATTGAGAATCCACTTCCCAATCCAATCGATGTGTAGGGCTCCAAAGTTGAGTTGGATCCCATAATGATTCTTTGTCATCACGCTTGATTGTACTTCATTCACGGAGTCGTGGCCAGAGCTTTTGCAACATATACACTTTCCTACAATGTCAGCTAAAAACTCATATTTTTGGGGAAACTCCTTCTTCTTGTACCCCCTGACAGTCTCATTCTTTTTGTGATGCATCCTCTTCAGTCCTTCATAGAAGTCGATGACCTCTATCGATAGGAGTCCCTTTGACTTGAAACCTAGGGCCAGATTTATGTCTTCAGCCTTGAGTTTGATTTGTACTCCCCTGACTTTTGTAGTGATGGTGTCGCTCTCAAAAACTCAATTGTTGTAAAATTCCTTTATTAGCTTTGGGTAGATCCATGTGCTGGTGCCCAGAGCTTCTTCAAGACCAGCTTTCTTTATCAGAGATAAAATTTTGTGAAATTTAGGATCAGCTGTCTTGAACTCATCGAAACAGAGTCGGTAACCAATGATGACATTTGAAGCCGCCATTAATTTCTTTGCACTGAAGATGGTTGAGCGATTTTGAAAGCTAGGGTTTCTGCTGGTAGAGAGAGAGAGAGAGGAATAAGCTTTTTGAACTTCTGATTTCAAAAGGATATTTTCAAACTGTACTTATAACTTCCCTCCTCTCAATTTGCTTAGTGGGGCATGTGTCACGTTCTGCTTGGCTCCACGATTTTAACTTAGATGTAAAATACTGATTTGCCCTTAGCTCCTTCTGAGCTAGCGTATTCTTTGGGAGAACTACGATCGTCGAGGTAGCACTACGGTCGTTGAGGTTGTCATTGTGATTGTTGAGTGCACTGCTAAATTTACTCTAGGAACATTTTCTGCTCTGGTCCTTGTGATGAATTTTTGACTTGGCACTTCTTTCGAGTTAAGGTAGCTCAGGAAGGGCCAATATCTTAGAATGAACTAAGGATTAGGTTTGTCCCTGAGGCGCTTGTCGAAGAGATTTCTTGGATTTATTGGAGTTCTTGTCATCATAGGATGCCTCTTTGTCATGTTGAGGAAGCTCTACGACCGTGGTCTTTCATGTCACAGCAACTATATGATAGTGGACTTCTTTTGGTCATGTCTACGATTTTGAACATAGCCTTTATATCTGCATGGTTAGCACAAACTGGAGCATAGATTTTATGGTTATAGATTTAGCATACCTAGCTCACTTATTAATTTATTAAATCTGGATTCATCTAGAGGCTTTGTAAAGACATCAACAAGTTGATTTTCAGTAGGGATGTATTGTAAAGATATGGTTCCATTTTGAACATGATCCCTAATAAAATGATATCTAATTTTTATATGCTTAGTCCTAGAGTGCATGACAGGATTGTGTGTTATTGCTATGGCACTTGTGTTATCACAATTAATATGTATAGTTTTGAAATCAAACTCATAATCGCTAACTAATTTTTTATCCATAAGATTTGAAACTGTGATTGCGGCGAGGAATGTATTAAACACGCCATTAATGTAGATCTTGAGTTTACTTCTTCTTGAAACGGAGACACAAGTCATTTCCCAAAGATTGACATGTGCCACTAGTACTTTTTTTTCTATCTATTTTGCGACACTGCAAAATCAAAGATATATGTATCCCTGTCGGTCAAAAGAGGACTCCTTGGGATACCAAAGCCCCAGTGAGGTGTGCCTTTGAGGTACACGAAAATTCTTTTTCTGATGATTAAGTGTGATTCCTTAGGATTAGCTTGAAATCTAGCACATATGTATGTTGCAAACATTATATCTGATCTCTTGGTAGTTAGATATAAAGAGAGCCTATCATACCTCTGTATTGAGTTATATCAATACTTTTACCTTTTTCATCTTTGTCAAGCTTGGTTGCTGGAGCAATTGGGGTTTTCATAGGAGAGGTTGATTCCATGCCATACTTTTTAAGTAAGTCTTTAATGTATTTGGCTTGGTATATGAAGATTCCTTCATCAGTCTTCTTTACTTGCAATCCAAGAAAGAAGTTCAGCTCGCCCATCATGCACATTTCAAACTTGCTCTGCATAAGCTTAGCAAATCTCTTACACAATTTTTCATCAGTAGAGCCAAAGATAATGTCATCAACATATATTTGAACTAATAAGACTTTATCTTTAAGCTTTCTAAGAAATAATGTGGTATTGTGACACCCCCAAATCCAGGTACTTCATTCCCACAGGATCTGGTGTTCACTTAATCAAACATTCATATCTAACTACCCAATCATAATAAAACTGGATAAATAAAACATTTCCCATTAAAGGGTTACATAATAAAATCTCCCAGGTTATCTAACCTTTAATTACAATCATTCAATGCGGAAATTAAATAAACATCATTAAACCAAGTCTAAGATCATCATAATATAAATCTAACATCTCAATCAAAGTAAAATTACAAGTCTTCATCACTTGCACACTTTTCCCTTTTCTTTGCTGAGCGAAGGTTCATCTACCTTCTCTTCTTTAGTCAATGATGAGTTTTAAAATATGCAAGAGTGAGCAAAACAATTGGTCACTGGATACAATATGAAATCAATAGGAGTATAGTAATAATAACTGCCAATAATAGGCTCATCAACAATGAATAGTACTCTATCATCAATAATCAGAAACTGAAATCCAAAATATGGAATAAATATAACTGAGGGTCATAAGACCATGAACTATGTCCACAGTTGCGAGTAATCTTTCAACTCCAACTTTAACAGTCATAAGACTATAAGGACTCCTCGTACTTAGGGGGATCAGCCCTTCGTACCATGTATTATGTACAAACATTTAATGCTACGCGTAAGTTAACCCCTAATAATAATAGGGTTGTTCATCTCAGTGTTTGGAGTACAAGTCCGCACCAAAGAGAGTTCGGTGTGGATAAGCTTTCAAGGGTAATTTGAAGTTCAACGATCATCAACTAGAGGACTAGTTGAATTAATAACATCATATTACAGAATAATCGTAATTGAATCAACATGGTAAATCAAAATCATGCTTTAGGAATAATCTAATAGCATATACTTTGAATAACTATAACATGCCTTGCTTGAACAATATTAAGTCAAGGTTAATTAGAATTGAATACTAAGCATGCATAACAGTTTGAACGATAAAATTGCTCGACATTAGTATAAATAATTGTGCAAGCTAAACAACAAGTTAAATACAAGAATAACTTGTCAACATCAAACCAACGTTTAGGAAGCTTGCATCATTTATAAAGTAATCGAATTTGAATAAATAGTTCAACAAGATAAAGAATTAGAAAACTTGCATTACTATATTGAGAATAATAATTGATTCCAATTACAAAAGTAGAGTTAGAGAATTTGCCTTGTTCGTGGACTAAATCGAACAATTCAAACCACAATATCCTATAAATGTATGTCATCATGACATAATTAGTCATTACTATCTTACAAACACAACTAAGTATGTTCTTCATGTAAATATTGGATTTTTAATCACATAATCAAGTTATAACACAAGTTAATTGTTAATAACATACTTATTCATAGTATAAAAAAAAATACTAAAATCAACATTTTACAGTCCTACTATCATCACATAACAATTCCTTAAAATTTCAAGTACAAAATCAACAACATCGAGACCATTACGCTAACTTCAGGCCATGCATATTTTACACGATTTATGTGGTCGGGTCGTACATGCACATGAGGATAATATTTGCGAAGGCGATAATTAAACTACGGTTGTCACATTACTGCAGTGTGTGTGAAAATATGGCTTTGGCCACAAACGCATCATTGGAAGGCCATGCCTTCATAAAAAGCTCGATCTCTCGATCGACAACTTCAAAGAATAAAGACAAGAAAAAGCCAATTTTGGCCTACAAGCTCGTTTCTAACAGACTAATTAACATGTAATTCATACAAAAATTTCATGTGAACAAAATTCAAGAACTCCTAACATGTTTCTACCCATACAACAACATAAACAACAAATTTAATACATTCAATTTCACTGATTTTGATAGAAACTCACTTTTTGATATTCCAATAAAAATCAACACTGTAAATTTTGTTTTTCAACCAAAACAGTTAATTCAAAGCATCTTTATCAATGATTATACATACTCTAACAAATTAAACGATCAATTTATCAACAAAACAACTAAACAACCCAAAATTTCTATTTTAACTAAACAATATATAATAAAGAAAAACTCTACGTAAAATAATTTTCTCCACAAATTACATACATATCAACAATTCTTTGATTATAGCTCATGAAAATAGTTTTAACATTACAAGTAAGCCATATTAAGCCTCATAACAACAATAATTCATGCTTACACAAGGATTTTATGGAGAATCATGGAAGAGAGAAACCAAATTTTTAAAACTAAAAGTATAGGTTAATACCTTGAAGAAGATGATGAGGATGACTATATCTTTTCTCTTCTCAAGCTTTCCTCTTCTCCAACCTCTAGCCTTTCTTCCTCTCTTCTTTCTTTCTTCTTCTTCTTCTTCTTCTTTTTCCTCTGAGTTTTTCCTTCTTCTCTCTAACCTCTCTCCTCTAACACTAGAGCGTACTAATAATCTAACATATCTAGATATTATATATATTAATTATATAATATAAATATAAAATACATAACTGACATCAGTTAAAAGTTTTTAAAATCAAAAGCCATAAGGCTTGTTTGGTTACTAACTAAAAAAAAAACCCATTAACCTTACACCTTGTTTGGTAAAACACAATTATATTAAAGACTTAATAGGCATTAGGCCTTGTTTGGCAAAACGGAATTAAAACTCCTTTAAGTTATTTTAATAACTACTTTATAAAAGGTTATTTGTCACACATTAATTTAATTAAATTAATCATAATAACAATTTATTAAATCACTTCATCACATAAATCAATACCACCAAAATTATAATTTCTATATAATTATAACTTTTATTTAATCCACCAACACATCCTTTTTAATTAAAAATTCCAATAAAAAGAATAGTAATTCAATTAATCAAAATTCTCTAACTTAATAATTAAATTAAATTAGCAAAATAATTAATTTTCCTTAATTATTTATTTAACAAATAATTAACCACACCAATTCAAATTTGAACAATAATTTATTCAATAATAAACACATCCATTAAGTATTTAAATAATTCAATAAATATTTAATATAACAATTAAAATTCTAGAATGTTACAGGTATCTACTCTACCTCTAGTGAACCCATTTTCAATAAGAAAGTTAGTTAATGTTTCATACCATGCTCTAGGTGCTTGTTTAAGACCATATAAGGCTTTGTCTAATCTATAGACATAATTAGAGAGAGATGGATTGATGAAATCTGGAGGTTGCTCTACATATACTTTTTCTTGAAGTTCACCATTCAGGAATACACTTTTGACATCCATCTGAAAGACTTTGAATTTCATGTGAGCAGCAAAGGCAAGGAATATTCTGATGGCTTCTAATCTGGCAACATGTGCAAAGGTATCATCGTAGTCAATGCCTTTTTCTTGAGAGTAACCTTTGGCCACTAGTCTTGCCTTATTCCTGATTATTACTCCATCTTCATCCATCTTGTTTCTGAAGACCCACTTGGTCCCAATGACAGGATGACTCTTTGGTCTTGGAACTAATCTCCATATTTTACTTCTTTCAAACTGATTTAGTTCTTCCTGCATGGCTTCTATCCAGCTGAAGTCTTCCATAACATCTTCTATCTTCTTGGGTTCCATTTGTGACAGAAAGCTCAGATAGAAACAATCATTTTGGGCGGCGGCTCTTTTTTTGACTCTTTCATTTGGGTCTCCAATGATTAAGTCTTAAGTGTGATCTCTTGCCTATCTATTTCTTGTTGGAACATCTGTCTTGATGCCTTCTTGTCTGAGACCTTCAAGATCAATTTCTGCTTCTTGATGTGGAGGTTTGTTGTTTTGCATAGTTCTCTCTACGATCTCCTCTTCTTGCTCGACGATTTCATTTTTTGGAACTACGATCGTGGACTCGACGACTTCATCTGAATTGTCGTTTGTAGTGTCTTGAGGCACTATTTTGCCCAAGTCTGTTTCATCGAAAATGATGTGGATCGAGACTTTAACACTCAGTGTCTTTTTGTCGAATACTCTATAAGCCTTACTGTTTGTGGCATATCCGAGAAAGATTCCTTAGTCTGACTTGGGTTAGAACTTTGTCAGATACTGCTTCCCATTGTTGAGAATGTAGCATGCACAGCCGAATATATGGAAGTAGCTGACATTTGGCTTTCTTCCTTTCCACGATTAAGTAGGAGTCTTCTTAATCGTAGATATATAAGCGATACATTACGAGTGTAAGCATGCGGTGTTGACAACCGACCGAAGTATTCGAGACGAGATGGTCATTGCTTGCTAGTAGAGTTCTTCCACCTCTATCAATGTTCTGTTGTAATGACCCCAAAATTCATACAATTTAATTCTCGACTTCGGTCGTTAATAATACAATCAACCTAATTTTACATCATTAAACGGTAATACAACCATTGAAATTTGTGGAATAATTAAAACTTTTATACATTTCTTTCTTTATTGCCCTAAATCGTAACCTTTACATTATATCTCTTCGATTCAAATTTATATCGTGAATCGTTACAACAAAATAACTATACAAAGTCTTACATCATAAATAGGTATCCATATACATCGGATAACTCAACTTACAATTCAACAACATGTTACATTCAAAATATTAAATACATTTCCCATAAAACATAAGCAATCTTCGTGAATATGGATCTCTATATTTCACATAGCACATATCCTTGCCTTAAATCTTTAACCTGCAAAAGTGATTATTTGCAAGGTTGAGCTCGACAGCCCAGCAAAATCTAACAGTTTTCATGCATCACGTAGCATACAATAATATGCTCAACATATATCTCATGAACATCGGACTATTATAACATACATGCTACAATTCTTATAACAATTATAAAGATTGAGTTCCTTACTCAATCAGCATGCTTTAGTCAAACAGCGTAGTCATAAATTAACTTTAACATTTCATACATTCAACATATATATACACCTCATACTCTTTACAACAAATATTTAAAACAGTTAATCATCAAGCTCACATAGCAAATAGGAACTGAAAGACTTGCCTTGATTGTTGTTTACCAATAAACGTTTAACAACTTACAGTTATCTGCACTTCACGTGCCCTACACAATTATATAATCATATACATCAATTATTAATCACATAACAACACATAGTAATTTTAATGTAAACTCTACTCCACATCTCATAATCTTTCCTATTAGTTAGCATACAATGTTAAATTAGATTGTGTTAACTTTTCGACTTATGTAATATTTAAAATTCAATTAAATGTTTAAATCTTGCTAGGTATCATTATTGGTTTTATATTAAACCCATTTCATATTTTATAATATCTATTTCATTTTACTTAAAACACTTTTTACGTTCATTAACACGTATCACGGCGTTTCGACGTTTATTCGTCACACGCCTGATTTGCCTCTCTTGTGCATGCTTACTATGCTTCTATAACTTATCTAATACATTATTATATTAATGTTAAACATCATTATATTTACTAACATTCATGTTTTATAATTTAGAACAACATCTTTTATCGTCAAGAGCATTACACTAGCATACGTACATGCCCGACGCCCTCCAATTGCCTCTGATTACGTAATAGTCACAAATATGACTGTTTTGACCCTTCCTAACGACCTCAAATTGAAAAACTTAAAGAACAAAAGTTGTAGGTCTATTCGTCCTCGTTCCGGATCATCTTGAATCACCTCAATCGGAGTTCGTATGAAAAAGTTATGGCTATTTTAGTAAAATATGTCTGTCAGATTTTTTTTCCAAAATTGGCTAGATGAGACTACCCCCTTCGCCGGGTGGGGTTTTACACTAGGGGGCCCTCACGGCGGGGTCCCTTCTGCTAAATCGTGAATTTCGATCCCGAACACTATAGAAAGCCAAATTAGGCCTACAAACTCCTTTCTAACAACCATACCAACCTACCCAAGGTGTAATATGTTTACAGAAACATCAACTAATGTTTCTAACACGTTTCTAACCACATAAACAACACAAACATCAAAGATTACAACCTTTAATTTTACTATTTCTCTTATTACCTCATTAATTGACATTTATAGCGAAATTCTTTCTTTGTGAATTCATTTTACATCCGTTTTGACTCGCGTTCAACTTGGGTTGTTTTCGTTTTTCCAAGTACTATCAGAATACATCATTAATTTAAGGTTTTCATCATGATTTCATAACTAAACTTTGATTCCAACTAAGCCATAACATACATAACATGAATTCATTGACTATACTCATATATAAACTTATGAAAACTGTCTCACAACAACTAATTTATCATATAAACTATATATAACAATTAATTCAACTCTCTACAAAGATTTTTAGAGAATTTTGGAAGAGAAGACAACCACAACTTTTAGAATTTTAAAAGGGTAAGAGGATACCTTGTATGCTAGAAGGTGAAAATTTTCTTCCTTTGATCAACAAAACTTCTTTTCCCCAATTCCTTTCTCAAAATCTCTCTAGGATTCTCTCAAGTTTTCTCTCAATTTCTTCTTTTCTTTTTTTTTTCTTCTGAGTCTTTCTCCCTAACTTCTAACTTACGCACTAACAAAAATATAACGTATAATAATAATAATATAGATATTTAGTATATAACTTTAATTGACATCAATTATCAAATTTTGAAAATCAAAAGTCATAAGGCTTGTTTGGCTAACATAATTAAAATTAATCAATTAATCCTTATACCTTGTTTGGTAAAACCACTTAAAATAATAACTTAATCATTCCTTAAACTTTGTTTGGCAAAACAAGATTAAAATAAAAATTTTAAAAGCTCTAAGGCTTTGTTTGGTAAAACCAAATTAAAACTCTTTTAATTTATTTTCATAAGTCATTTATAATATAGTTTATTGTCCCACATTGTTTACTTGGATTTCTATATCCAATCTTAATTAAATAAACTAATTACCACATACTAAATAAATTTCCCACTTAACCAAATATCACAAAATTATAATTTTATTATAATTTTATTTAATAACTTAATATACCACCTTAAATTATTAAATTAAAACAACAATATAACATCTCATGTTATATTACAACTCTCTAAATTATAAATTAATTTAATTTAGAATATTATCTAATGAATTTAGATTCATAAATATTTACTAGCAACCATTACATCAATAAATTATTTATCTCATCAATTTCAACAATAAACACATCAAATAAATATTTATATTTTAATAAATATTTAATATTACAATTTAAAATTTCGGATCATTACATCCTTCCTCTCTTACAAGGATTACATCCCCGAATCACAACTCCAATAATCAAATCGTCACATTCTTCACTCTTTTATCTTAATTAAGTTAATTTCTATAACTCATGGATTATTTACTTACTAATAAATAATCCAATAAATATCTACTAAACAACAAACACATCAATTAAAAATATTTATTTAATTCAATAAATATTTAGAATTATAAATAAAATTACGGATTCTTTACATCATTCTCTTGAGCTTCTAGTACTGCTTTTTCAAGTTGACAGGCATTGCATGGCCTTTCTTTGACGAAGCTAAACTTGGGTAAGCCTGCTACTAGATCCTTGGAGGCCAGTTTAGACATGCTTTTGAAGTTGAGATGAGACAATCTTCTATGCCATAACTAGCTCATTTCTTCAGATGCTTTGGCCAGAAATCATATCGTCTCATCTGAGCTTAGTTGATCAAGATTGACAGTATAGACATTGACTTTTCTTGTTCCAGTCAGCTTTATAGAGAATGTCTTCAGGTCTCTGACTTGACATTGATTGTTGAGAAAAGTGACTTGGTGACCCTTATCGCAGAGTTGGCTTATGCTCAGAAGATTGTGTTGTAAACCTTCCACATAGGCTACTTTACTGAAAGATACTGCACCATTCCAAGTTGAGCCATATCCTCTTGTCGTGCCAGAGCTATTGTCTCCGAAGATGACTGACGGACCTTCATTCTCTATGTAATTAGACAGAAGGGCTTTATTCCCTGTCATATGCCTTGAGCATCCACTGTCCAGATACCAGGTTGTGATCGTGGAGCTTGGTTCCTGTGGTAAGGTAAAACTCTCATTTTGGTACCCATACTTGCATGGGTCCTACTTTGTTAGTACCCTTGGGAACCCAGATTTGCTTAATTCTAGGTTTTACATGCATAAGATTATGGTAGCATATTGCAGCCTTATGACCAGTCTTATTACATACAAAATATCTAATATAATGCATGCTTGTGTGTGTGTGTGTTTGGATTCTTCCTCCATTTGGACTTATGTTGGTTTTCAGCAATTCTTCCTTTATACTTATTCTCCTTTTTCCATGTGTCCTTGTGTTTCATGACTTGTGAAGAATGAGGCTTAACTCTTCTGTTCCTTCCTAGTTGGTTCATGGAGTCGATTTTACTCGACTCTACGATCCTTCGAGGTTGGAGAGTAAAGACTGAGTTACTCTTCTCTTTTCTAAAACCTAGGCCATCATGAGATCCTTTATTCTTTGGAGCATAGGGTGGATTTGAAGAGGAGGGTTGGATTGGTTCTTCCTTATGTGAGGATTTCACAAATGTAATGCTTCTACTAAAATTTGAAACATTACTAGAACTAATTTCCTTTATCTTTTCCACATATGGTTCTGAGGTGGGTTCCCCAAAACCTAAACATGTTCTGTCAGATGCACTTCTCTGACTGGAGATCAGAGAGTCCATGGAAGAAGAGGATTTATTCCATGTAGAGATTGTCCTTTCTAGTTCCTCAATTTTAGAGGTCAGACTTGACTCTCTTTGTGCATTAAGTTCATTGGTCTGTTTTAAAAACTTATCCTAAGCTTCAAATTTGGAGACAAAGTTAGTACTTAGAAGAACTGTTTCTAGTTCTTCCTGAACTTTCTCTTTTTTGAAGAAGAGAATAGTATTTGGACAGAACTCTGAAACATTTCATGTATTGATGTAGATCAGATGTTATGCCATGTAGAGCAGTTCTTAAGTCATCAATGTCTACATCAGGAGAGTTAAAGTCAAATACATCATCTATACTTACTTCATGTATGTCAGATTTCTTCTTATCCTTTGTATGTTTGGCCATCGGACAAAGATTTGCCACTTGAGGATCTTCATCATCTCCAGATTCGGGAGTTGAGTCGTTGTCTGAGTCACTCCACGATCCTCCAGCCTCAAGACCTTTATCTTTCTTCTGGAGCCTCTTGTTGCCTTTGAATTCTTTCTTTGAATTTGATCTTTTCTTGAGTTCTTCTCTGAGAGGCTTGTTGCAGTTTGCAATGAAATGACCAGGCTTTTTGCAGTTGTAGCATAAGTCGTTTATTTTCTCCTAACTGTTGTAGTTGTTGATTTTCTTAGGTTTGCTAATTCTGCCTTGGCGTATGAACCTTCTAAGTCTTCTTACCAGCATAGCAAAGTCCTCATCATCATCTTCATCATAGTCAGAGTCATTTTTAGTGTTGGCTTTGGAGATGTTATCTGTTGCTTTGAGAGCAACCCCTTTGTCTTTCTTTCTTCCTTCAGATAGAGTTTCTGCTCGTTGAGTCAGTGTAAGACCCCATATTTTGTGAATAAAGATTAATTTTCTCAAAATATTTTTTTAAGTATTATGGTGTGGATTTGATATAATGTTATAGTTGTGGGTAGTATTTATAAATTTTGCAAAGTATGAAAGTTGTCATAAAATATTCGATTGGTCAGGGAATATTCATTTTAGCTGGAAATATTCGTACAACGGCACAATCATTGGAGAACCCCACAACAGAATTATTTTCGGAATAAGAAAACGATAGAAATATCTTTCTATAAAAATAACGGCGGAAGTTTTATCGTTAAACTGTCGAATTACCCGGTGATGAAAAGTACAGTAATACGCGTGGTTGCATAGTAGCACATGGTATTGATTATTGATGCTTAGGTGAGAAGTCACTCAGTTTTACTCAATTATTGCTACAGTAATTGCTGCATAGTATCTCACGTTATTTGATTCAATTATTGTCAATATTTTATATATTATTAAGTCAATAATTGAGACGATACAATTATTCACATTATTATTTGCAATATTGACGATGTCTAGAAAGTTCTGTCAAGGAGAGGTTTGGTCACCTAATTACGCGCCAATAGGGAGAAATCCTTATTGGAAAGCCCCCTCTTTCTTGGGAATGATTTGGTTGTTAAATATTGTAAATAATAATAATGATGAATAAATATTGTTAAAAATATTGAAGGAATTTTTATGAAGTATTTGATGTAAATTTTGCTTATTTTATGGACCCCAATTTACCCATTTTTCAAAATAATCGGTAGAAAGTTATTTGGTATAATTAAGGTGGGGACTACATGTGGGGGCCACATGTGGGACCCACTGAAAGAAAAATGAATTTGGAGGGGGGAATCTAATTGTCATGGGAAATTGGTGGAAGGATGAATTATTATTATATATATTATAATAAGTTTTATTTTTTATGAAAAATATAATATATTATATTTTATTATGTATAGTGCCTGCATAGTAAAAAATATGAAAACTCAGACGAAAATTTTGTAAACTCGTGATGGCCACTGTTGCGTCCGTGATTTCTTTTTCAAATAGTACCCTTTCCATTCTCCAATAATATCCTTGGCCGTAGTGCATGAGTAATTCGATGATGTGGATTGTTTATTAAGCTGAGTCTCAGCGATAAAAGTGATGAAAAACCTTTTAAATTATAGAAGATAGTAGATATCATGCTCTACTTGACTCTTCTAATGGATTGCTTGTTCCGCTGCAGTTAAACTTGATGTTTGTTATATTTTATCAGTTTAACACTGTTGAAGGCTAACGATAAATTATTTTGCATTATCTTAGTCATAATATTTTTTACTGGGCTAGTTGAGCTCACCCTTTTGCTTTCATTGTTCTCTTCAGGAAATGAGAACGTAGCCGGGACTAGTCAGGGAACGGAGTGATGGTCCAAATGTTTGCATTAGTAGTCCTCACCATTCTATGAAATAGTGTGATAATAAATGTATTGAGGACTCCATTTGAGTTTTAATACTGTCTAGAAGACAATATTAGTATTAAAACTCTCAGTTTATGTTTTGTTGTATTTTACACGACAGTTGTATTTGAATTTTGTATCATGTATTTGGCGACTCAAGATGAGTGATGTATACCTATTTTTCGGGCGTCACAGTTGGTATCAAAGCTTAGGGATATGATCCCTGGATGAGATGTGAGACTAGAACTAGGAGGGGAGAGATGAGTAATTCCTTCGCTAGTATGACCTACCTAAGTTTATTTGTTATTTAATTGGTCGGTCAGAATATAGGGATAATATGTTGCATGTTAATTAACCCTTGTTTTGTGGTAGTATTTGAAAATGACATTCAAGAATTTTGAGAATAACAATGGAGCACATGAGACCGTTGAATCACCAACGATCAATAACCAGGATAATGTGCATCAGGAAGGCAACAATCCTCATACAAACAACAATACCGACCAAATGATGAACGACAGAATATTCAGAAGCTTTCTGCAATTCGTGCAACATCAGGCAAGAGAGACTCCTGTTCAAAATGCAGGTGGAAACACTAGCAATTCTCGGACGGTCACCGCTAAGCAATTCAAAGAGCTGGGACCACCGGAGTTTTTGGGAAAGCCAGAACCACTTAAGGCGGAGACGTGATTAAAGCAGATCACCAAGATATTTGATGTCTTGGGATGCTCCAAGGAGCAAAAGGTTCCCTTTGCACCTTCATGTTGCGAGGAGAGGCAGATCATTGGTGCGAATCTGTAAAACGTACCCAACCTACCGCACTGAAGATGTCTTGGGAGAAGTTCTAGGAATTGTTCAATGATAAGTACTTTCCCGAAAGTATTCGTCACATGAAGGAGGTTGAGTTCATTAAGCTGGAGCAAAACAATATGACCGTGTCACAGTACGAAGCTAAGTTTTCCGATTTGTCCCAGTTTGCGTCCCACTTGGTTGATAATGAGGAGAGAATGACGCGGATGTTTCTAAGAGGTTTGAAACCCGAGATACATTAATACCTCATGTCTCACAAACTTTGTTTGTATTCAGATGTTGTTAATAGGGCGCAGTTATTGGAGTGCGATAACGAGTCAACTCAACCAAGAGAGAGTAGCCGGCAAAATGATAATACCAGTGGTAGCAGTCATTGAAGCGGTGGCAACAAACGTGGAGGGAATCAACATGCCAGATATGGTAACTACTTCGGTGGTAATCATGGCCAAGATAATAAAAGTGGAAATTTCAAGAAAAGGAGATTCAACAATGATGGAAAGACGTTAGCACCAGCACCCATTGTTAAGGAAGGAGAACGACCAACGATCGTATGCTATAAATGTGGAGGGGAGGGACACATCAGTCCAAACTCTGCGCAGCAGTCCAAAACGTGTTATAATTGTGGAAGAGAAGATCACCTAGCTTGATTTTATCGTACAGTAAAGCCAAGTTCAGCTGGGATGGAGGCACCAAAGGCCGTCCCATAGAAGTCAAAACCAGTAGTACAAGGGAGAGCATTTTTTGTGACCTCCCAGAAAGCAAGGAACCCAAACGAGGTCATCACGAGTAAGCTAATAATAAACTCTAGTGAAGTCTATACCTTATTAGATACCGGTTCTACCCATTCTTTTATTTCTCCTACTTGCGCTCAACGTTTAAATTTGACTCCGGAGAAATTAGACTTTGACTTATCCGTAGAAACTTTGTTGGGAGAAACCTTCATTACATCAACTATAAGTCTTGTTTGGTTCAAATCGGTACCCTCACATTTCCTGTTGATCTTATTTCCTTAAAAATACTTGCATTTGATGTGATTTTAGGGATTAGTTAACTACTCATCATGCTAAAATTTATTATTTTCGCAAGGTTGTTAGTTTTCATATTCCTAACCAACCTATTATGCGAATTCAAGCAACCAAACCACTAAAGTCAATCGCTGTCATATCAAGCCATAAAGCTATTCATTTATTAAAAAATGGATGTCAAGCTTTCTTAGCCCATGTCACAGATTTAAACAAAAATACGTCAGATTTGAATGATATTTCTATTGTTAATAAATTTCCTGACATGTTCCTTGAAGAACTTCCTGGCCTACCCCCAGAGCGTGAAATTGAGTTTTGTATTGACCTTGAACCCGGTACAAGACCCATTTCCAAAGTCCCATATCGAATGGCTCCTATTAAACTTCAGGAGTTAAAAACCTAAATATAGGAATTGTTAGACATCGGTTTCATTCATCCTAGTACGTCTCCTTGGGGTGCTCCTGTTCTATTCATAAAGAAGAAAGATGGGAGTATGCGACTTTGTATTGATTATCGGGAGTTGAATCATGTCACCATCAAAAATAGGCACCCGTTGCCACGTATTGATGACCTGTTTGACCAATTACAAGGTGCCAAATTCTTTTTAAAGATCGATCTTCGTTCTGGATATCATCAATTAAAGATTAAAACCGATGACATTCTAAAGACGGCGTTCAGAACTCGGTACGGGCATTATGAATTTGTAGTCATGTCTTTTGGATTGACTAATGCTCTTGCTGCCTTCATGGATATGATGAACCGAGTATTCAAGGAATATTTGGATCAATTTATGGTCGTCTTTATTGATGACATCCTCATTTACTCCTAAAGCCGTGAAGATCATGAACAACACTTGAGGCTGATACTCCAAAAGCTTCGTGAAAACAAGCTTTATGCCAAGTTGAAGAAATGCGAGTTCTGGCTTGAGGAAGTTGCATTCGTTGGGCACATGATATCAAATCATGGAATATCTGTTGACCAGACAAAGATTGAAGCAATTCAAAGTTGGAGCAACCTAAGTCAGTGACTGAAGTACGTAGCTTTATCGGCTTAGCTGTTATTATCGGAGATTCGTGGAAGATTTTCTCAAATTGCTACTCCATTAACTTAGCTGACTCGAAAAGATACAAAATTTGGTTAGAGCGAGGAATGTGATAAGAGTTTTCAAGAACTCAAAAGGAGACTCATTTCAAAGACATTTCAGCAATACCATCGCTCGGAGGATTTGTCATCTCTGGTGATGCTTGAGCAAAGGTTAGGATGTGTTCTCATGCAACATGGGAAATTCATAGCCTATGCCTCACGACAACTCAAAGAATATGAGAGGAATTATCCTACTCTTGATCTAGAGTTGGCAGCAGTCGTTTTTGCACTAAAAATCTGGAGGCATTTCCTGTATGGAGAGAAGGTGGAGATCTATACGGATCATAAAAGCCTCAAATATTTCTTCACCCAAAAGTAACTCAACATGCGACAACGACGTTGGCTTGAACTATTAAAAAATTATGATCATACCATTCAATACCATCTTGGAAAAGCGAACATGGTAGCTGACGCATTGAGTAGAAGATCATATACAGGTATGAGTGCGATATTGTCAACGCAAAGACCCATCTTATATGACTTGAAAAGGATGGAGATAGAGTTAAAGACTCCAAGGACCCACACGATGATGGCAAATATATGAGTAGAACCGAATTTAATCTATAAAGTTAAAGCTGCTCAAGTTACAGACCTGGAGTTGATGCGTATGAGGAAGAAAGTACAAGAAGGTGCTATTTCGGAAGCAAGAATCGATGAAGAAGGAATACTTAGAGTCAACTCCAGACTTTGTGTTCTTAACGACCTTGATTTAAAGTATAAAATCATGATGGAGGCGCACAACACACTATTTGCAAATAATCCTGGGAGTACCAAAATGTATCATGATCTTCGACATACATTTTGGTGGAGCAATATGAAGAGAGAGATAGCGGGGTTTTTCTCAAGGTGTTTAACTTGTCAACGAGTCAAGGCGGAACATCAAGTTCCCAAAGGTCCATTGCAACCACTTGAAATTCTAGAATGGAAGTGGGAGCACATTACCATGGATTTCATTACTAGTCTTCCCAAGGTTTCTCAAGGCATAGATGCGATTTGGGTCATTGTTGATAGATTGACCAAGTCTGCTCATTTCTTACCAATACGAGAAACTTATACACTTGAAAGTCTTGCTCGTATGTACATAAACAAGATTGTAAGATTGCATGGTATGCCAGTATCCATAGTTTCTGACCGAGACCTAAGATTCACTTCAAGATTTTGGGTTAGTTTAGAAAAAGCTATGGGCACGGATTTACGATTTAGTTCGGCATATCATCCTCAAACGGACGGGCAGTTAGAGAGGACTATTCAAACTCTTGAAGATCTATTAAGACTCTGTGTCCTCGACTTCAAGAGAAGTTGGGACAAGTTCTTACCATTGGTGGAGTTTTCCTACAACAACAGTTATCAAGCAAGTATTGGCATGGCTCCATTTGAGGCGTTGTATGGAAGAAAGTGTCGTTCTCCAGTATGCTGGGATGAGGTGGGTGAAGAAACATGTTGGGACCGGAGTTGGTACGTATGACTACGGAAAATATTCAAACGATCCGATAACGTATAAAAACCTCACAAGATTGACAAAAGAGTTATGCTGATCTTCATCGAAAGGACGTGGAATTCAATATTGGAGATCATGTGTTGTTACGTGTTGTTCCATAGAAAGGAGTTACGTGATTTGGAAAGAGAAGAAAGCTCAATCCTCGATTCATTGGCCCATTTTTAATTCTCGATCGAGTAGGAACTGTGGCCTATAGACTCGCCTTACCGCCAAGTATGTCTCGTGTTCATAACATTTTTCACATATCTATGTTACATAAATATGTGAAAGACCCGAACCACATTATTGAATTAGAACTAGACGAGATAGCGGAAGATTTAATTTATTAAGAGTTACCTATTGAAATCTTGGATAAGAAGGAACATATTTTACGCTCCAAGGTTATACCTCAAGTCAAAGTTTTGTGGAGAAACCATGATGTTGAGGAAATGACATGGGAGTTAGAATCTGAAATGAAATCAAGGTATCATCACCTATTCGTCATACCAGGTATGTACCCTAATTTCAAGGGGGAAATTTCATAAGAAGGGGAGGTTGTAAGACCCCAAATTTTGTGAATAAAGATTAATTTTCTCAAAATATTTTTTGAAGTATTATGGTATGGATTTGATATAATGTTATAGTTGTGGGTAGTATTTATAAATTTTGTAAAGTATGCAAGTTGTCATAAAATATTCGATTGGTCGGGGAATATTCGTTTTAGCAGGGAATGTTCGTACGACGGCACAATCATTGGTGGACCCTACAACGGAATTATTGTCGGAATGAGAAAAGAGCGAAATATCTTTTATAAAAATAACTAAAAAGTTTTACCGTTAAACCGTATCGAATTAATCCTAGGTGATGAAAAAAATACGATGTCTGGCGTGGTTTCATAGTAACACACGGTATTGATTATTGATGCTTACGTTACGTGAGAAGTCACTCAGTTTTACTCAATTATTGCTACAGTAATTACTGCATAGTATCTCACGTTATTTGATTCAATTATTGTCAATATTTTATATATTATTAAGTTAATAATTAAGATGATACAATTATTCACATTATTATTTGCAATATTGATGATGTCTAGAAAGTTTTGTCAAGGAGAGGTTTGGTCACCTAATTGCGCGCCAATAGGGAGAAATCCTTATTGAAAAGCCCCCTCTTTCTTGGGAATGATTTGGTTGTTAAATATTGCGAATAATAATAATGATGAATAAATGTTGTTAAAAATATTGAAGGAATTTTTATGAAGTATTTGATGTAAATTTTGCTTATTTTATGGACCCCATTTACCCATTTTTCAAAATAATCGATAGAAAGTTATTCGATATAATTAAGGTGGGGGCCATATATGGGGCCCACTGGAAGAAAAATGAATTTGGAGGGGGGGAATCTGATTGTCACGGGAAATTGGTGGAAGGATGAATTATTATTATATATTATAATAAGTTTTGTTTTTTTTTTTATGAAAAATAGAATATATTATATTTTATTATGCATAGTGTTTGTATAGTAAAAAATATGAAAACTCAGACGAAAATTTTGTAAACTCGTGATGGCCACTGTTGCGTCCGTGATTTTTTTTTTAAATAGTACCTTTTCCATTCTCCTATAAATAAGATGCTTAGTTAGAATTGAAAATCACACCAGAATCGAAGAATTCTTCTTCTATATCCCCGCTATACTAGTTGGAATACTCTTCTTTTCAAGGTAAGGGATGTTATTTTTGTTCAATATTCGTATAAAATAATATTTTTTTCTATACTCTGTAGTATGTAAGTAATATTATTTCGTTTCAGATTCTGAATTCTATACTCATTTTGTTAAAGGTTTGGCTTCTATACTCCATGAAATTAGTAGAATTTCCTTAAAATTTACTTTTCATCCAGTATCTTTTTATGAAAATATTATTTTGAACATTCTTGATAAGTTTTAATTTTTTCATACCGGAGTACTATTCATGGGGTACTATTCCCGAATTACTATTCATGGGATACTATTCACTCGAGTACTATTCACCCGGGGCACTATTCATGATAAAAATTGATTTCTTTTCGGTCCAAATTATTTTTGATACAATATTATTCTTGAATTTTACTCCACAAAGCAGTATCATGTTGACAATTTGGGCATTATTGAATTCTAGATAAATTAAATTATAAATCTTTAAAAATTTATCCTTTGCTTTCATTTAATTGAATTCTTATATCATTGCCATCATCCTCATGCTTATATTGTTATGAAAGTCATCTTTGGCCCGTAGTGCAAAGATGGACTTGGTAAGATTATGACCAGGGATTATTCGGTATAGTCATGACCGTAATGTTATAAAAGATGTGGTAAAAGTCCTCATTGGCCTGTAGTGCATTAATGGACAGTTGTTGGCATGATCATGACCTTTGATGAATACACGAATATCCTTGGCCCGTAGTGCATGGATAATTCGTGGATGTGAAACTAATGAATATCCTTGGCCGTAGTGCAGGGGTGATTCAATGATATGAATTATTTATTAAGTTGAGTCTCAACGATAAAAGTGATGAAAAACCTTTTAAATCATAGAAGATGGTAGATATCATGCTCTACTTGACTCTTCTAATGGATTGCTTGTTCCGAAGCAGTTAAACTTGATGTTTGTTATATTTTATCAGTTTAACACTGTTGAAGGCTAACGATGTATTATTCTGCATTATCTTAGTCATAATATTTCTTACTGGGCTAGTTGAGCTCACCCTTTTGCTTTCATTGTTCTCTTCAGGAAATGAGAACGTAGTCGGGACTAGTCGGGGAACGGAGTGACGGTCTAGATGTTTGCATTAGTAATTCTCACTATTCTATGAAATAGTGTGATAATAAATGTATTGTGGACTCCATTTGAGTTTGAATACTGTGACGCCCCCAAAAAAGGTATACATCACCCATTCTGGGTCGCCAGATAAATGGTACATAAATCCAAATACAACTTAATTATACAACAGCCGTGTAAAATACGACAAAACATAGCTGAGAGTTTAAACAAGAATATTGCCTTCTAGACAATATCCACACTCAATGAAGTCCTCATTACAATTATTATCAAACTATTTCACAGAATAGTGAGGACTACTAAAGCCACTTATCCTGGACCATCACTTCATTCCCCGACTCATCCCAGCTATATTCTCATTTCCTGAAGAGAACAATGAAAGAAAAGGGTGAGCTCAACTAGCCCAGTAAGAAATATTATGACTAAGATAATGTAGAATAAATTATCCTTAGCCTTCAATAGTATAACAACTGATAGAATACAATAGACAACAAGTTTTAGATCAACAACTGCAACGAAAATACGAAATCCATTAGAAGAGTCAAGTAGAGCATAAAATCTACTATCTTATATGATTTAAAATTTTTTTTTTATCAACTTTATCGCTGAGACTCAGCTTAATAAATAAACCACATCATCGAATCATCCTTGCACTACGGGCCAAGGATATTCATGTAATCACCAATGGTCATGATTATACCGAATAATCCCTAGTCATAATCATGACAACAACTGTCCATCAATGCACTACGGCCAATGAGGACTTTTACCACATCATTCGTCACATTATGGTCATGATTATACCGAATAATCCTTGGTCATAATCATACCAAGTCCATCTATGCACGTAAGCCAAAGATGACTTTCATCACAATATAAGCATGAGAATGATGACAATATTATAAGCATTAATCAAATAAAAACAAGGATAAATATTAAAGACTTTAAATTTATCCAAATATTATCAATCACTTAATAAACTCATAATCTAATAATGTTAATATTATAACAATATTTTAATCACTTCTTAAACTTATAAACAACTTAATTTAATTGTTTACACTTTACCAAATAATATATTTAATCATTCAAAAATGCCATACTCATAAGATTTCATCACCAATGATCAAATTACTCATCAAAAATCTGCATATACCTTATATAGGATTTCCAAGCCATAAACTCATATTTACCAATTTTTCAGCTTCACATAACATATTTAATTCATATGTTCGTAACTAAACCATTTTTATGAAAAATACCAAATCAGTCCCAAAAATTATTCTTTTCTAGAATTTAGCAGAATATAGTCCCATATTGAACATATATTTTTCCGGAATTTTTAAAATTCATTTACTATTTTTTATATGGCCAAAACTGCCGAATATTTAGACATTTATCATAAATTGTATTTTTGTCTAAAAATTTCGAAATTTATAGGGTATACTCCTATTATATACATGTTCTCCCAATACAAATTTCACCAATTTTGGAGTTAACCACAAGGAGTTATAAGGGTTTACTTTTAAAATAGTTTTTTTCCGTAAAATTCATAACTCCTAATCTATACATCCAAAAATCACCATTTTTGGATACAATCTAGAAAACTCATCAAATTATCATTTTAAATTTTTCCAGAATTTTTAGGGGTCAGAAGAATTACAAAACTGCAAATAGATTTTCACCCGCCATGCGGTAATCCACGTAGACAGATTATTTTCACAATTTAATAAGAAATGAATACGAAGGATCATTCACCATGCATGTGGTAATCCACATAGACAAATTATTTCAACAGAATAATAAAGAATGAAATAATAGAAGAATTCACCATGCATGCGGTAGTCCGCGTAGACAGGTTATTCCAATAGAATAATAAAGAATGGAATAACAGAAGAATTTCACCATGTATGCGGTACTTCGCATAGACAGGTTATTCCAACATAATAATAAAGAATGGAACCAGGTCATGCGTAATACGCACAGACATGATATTCCAACAAAATAATAAAGAATGGAACCAGGTCATGCATAATACACAGACAAGATATTCCAACAGAATAATAAAGAATGGAATAACAGAAGCTCTGTTCATGAATACAAAAGAAATAATACCCCTTACCTCAAAAGAAAGATGGATCTTTGGAATAGTGAGGTAAGACTTCTCTTCTTCTTTCTCTCTATAATAATTGCTCTATAGCTTTAGTGAATTGGTGAGAAATGAAGGAAGAATGAACTTCTATTTATAGGAAAATATAGTTTCAATAATTGCACGTTTTGGGGCTCGAAAAATTACAGTATAATACCTTCCTCTTTTTCTTCCATTTTAATTTAGTTCTGTAAGTATTATCAAACTTGTACCACCTTCCTTAATAGTAAATCATGTGAATCAATAGTAAATCATGTGACTCAATAGTTTTAGTCATGTGAAAATACAAATTATAGTATAGTACCTCCATTTATACCTCCATTTTTAACTTAGTCATGCAAGTATTATCAATCTTGCACCAACTCCCCTAATAGTAAATGAATGTGAATCAATAGTACACACATGTGAACAAATAGTTATAATCATGTGAATTAATAGCAATTAATTGCTCATTTATCCGGTTAATTACCCGATTGGTCAATATAACCTTCAGACATCAATTATTTTCGAAATAAATATCGATTTCCACTAACACTAATAATTCCAACACAATGGAACTATCAATTTCATCTTTAATCAACACGAACTTATTCATCATTAATAATATAATTCACAATATTTAACAACCAGGTCGTTCCCGGTGAGAAGGGGGCTTTCAGATAAGGATTTCTCCTTATTGGCGCTATGATTAGGTGACCAAACCTCTCCTTGATGAACTTCTAGACATTGTCAATATTGCAAATAATAATATGAATAACTTTATCGTCTCAATTATTGATTTAACAATATATCATATTATGCAGATGATACTGTGATAATAATTGAATTAACAATATGAGAGATATGATGTAGTAATTACTATAGCAATAATTGAGTATAACTGAGTGACTTCTTACGTAAGCATCAATAATCAATACCGTGTCCTATTATGCAACCACGCCAGTACATCGCATTACTTTTACTACTAAGGGTTGTTCAAGCGGTTTAACGGTAACACTTTCGCCGTTATTTTTATAAAAAGATAATTCTGTCGTTTTCTAACTACGACAATACTTCCATTGTGGGGTCCACCAATGATTGTGCTGTCGTACGGATATTCCCCGATAAAAAGAATATTCTCCGACCAAACGAATATAATATAACAACTTGCATACTTTGCAAAATTTTCATATATCACCCTTAACTTTAACCTTTTATCAATTTAACCATTTACTAAATAGAATAATTATAAGAAAATTGAATATTTTCATTTCATAAAATTCAGGATCTCACAAATACTGTCTAGAAGACAATATTCATATTAAAACTCTTAGTTTATGTTTTGTCGTATTTTACACGATAGTTGTATTATTAAGTTGTATTTAAATTTTGTACCATGTATTTGACGACTCAAGATGGGTGATGTATACCTATTTTGGGGACGTCACAGTTAGCTCCAGTTCATATGTGAGAAGGTTGCCATATAACTGTTGAACAATCATTTCATGGAGATTCTTTGACTCTCTGATGGCAGTGGTTTTGGCATCCCACTTGCTAGGTAAAGCTCTCATGAACTGTATGATTAGATCTTTATTTGGATAGATCTTTCCATAGGCTCGGAGAGAGTTGAGCATTACATTGAATCTTTCATAGGTGGAAGTGACATTTTCTCCTTGAACGTGTGCAAACATTTCATATTGCTGAGTGTGGAGAGATTGCTTATTTTCTCTAACTTCTTCTGTTCCTTCATGCATGATGAGCAATGCTTCCCATACTTCCTTTGCTGTTTTGCTATTGACCACATTCTTAAATAGGTCATCTTCTAAAGATTGGAATAAAATGACCTTGGCCTTTTTGTTGAGTTGGACAACTTTCTTTTCGTTGTTAAACCATTCTTCTTTGACCTTGATCTGAATTCTGTTTGGGTCGTCTACAGTAGGAGCAAGCTTGGTAGGAATATAGGGCCCATTTTGAACAGTTTTAAATAGATCTTCATCTATTGAATCCATGTAGGCTTGCATACAAACTTTTAAGTTGGCGAACTTATCTTTGTTACACATAGGTGGCTTGCTGCCTCCTCCAGTCTTTGATTCGCTTATCAGATGTGCCATTGGATCTACTTAAGCTTTATTGGCTATTTGATAGAACCTGCTCTGATACCAATTGTTAGTTACCAGAGGCACAATAGTTATCTAGAAGGGGGTTTGAATAGATATTTTTAAACTTCTTTTAAATAAAATACTTATTAGTTTTGATAATGATTTAAACACAACGGAATTAAGATTTGTTTGTTTTCTCTTCAAGATATAATGACTTAATAGGAGTAAAACAGTTATGAAAGTTATAGCAGTTATGACAAGAATATATGGGACACATAGATTTTAAGTGGTTCAGAGCATTCAAAGCTTCTAGTCCACTCTTTTACTCCTTGAGCAGGAAATTCATTAAGGATATCTTTACAACTTCTGAATCTCACAGATTCCTTCAAGACCAGCAGTCTTGGAACTTCTTAGTTCACTATTGAACTCTTCAAGTCCAGCAGACTTGGTGCTTCTCAGTTCACTTAGAACTCTTTTAAGTCCTTCTGACTTGGAACTTCTTCCTTCACTTGATGGTAGTTGAGTTCTTGAATGGTGCTACTCAGTTGCTGTTAAGCTTGAGTTCAAAAGAACTGAGTAGCTGAGCAAGCTATCTTTTTCAGATCGTGGAGTTGAGCATTGAGTGTTCTTCAGCGTTTTTGTTCAGTACTTGCTTAATCTTATTCATATGCTGAAGCTTTGTATATATGATGTCTTTGAAATATATCCGTTGAAGATATCCGTTGAAACATTAAATGTAAGACGCCAACTTTTTATAAATAAAATTGAATTTTCTCTAATTATTATTTTTGAATAATAAAGTGTTAATTTGATATAATGCCTTGGTTATGAGTGAAATGTGCAAATTTTTCAAAATAAGCAAGTGGTTATAAAATATTCATTGTTGTCGGGAAATATTCGTTTGGTCGTGGAATATTCTTGTTGTCGGGGAATATTCATACGACGGCGTAGCCATTTGTGGGCCCCATAATGGAAAACGGTCGGATGAAGAAAACGAACAGTATCAGTTTTTATAAAAAATGGCTTAATTGTTACCGTTAACACTGTTGGAATACCTAGTGGTTAAAATACGAGAATCTGGCGTGGTTAAAGTTAGACACCACAGGCGGTATTATGATATTTTGAATTATTGAGTTTTACGTAAGAACTACTACTCAATAATTATACAAAGAATTCTTGTTCAATATTTTATTTTATTGATTCAATAATTCTTTGCGTTGATATTTTATATTATTGTTGTTTCAATAATTGTCACGCACAATATTTCCCATTATCGGATCTATAATTCATATTATTTGAATAATATTATTAGATAGCATTATTGGTAATGTTCTAGAAAGTTCATCAAGGACGGAGGTTTGGTCACCTAATCTTGTTAGTAAGGAGAAATCCTTATCGAAAAGCCCCCTTTTTCCTAGGAACGACCCCTTTTTCCTAGGAACGGCCTGGTTGTCATTATTGTGATTCTGTAATATTATTTGTGAATAATTATTTATTAATTTATATGATAATGAAATATTTATTTTATGTGGATATAAATGAAGGAAATATTTATTTTATGTGGATATAATTGAAAGAATTAATGTTGAGGTGTTTTATCAGTATTTTACCGGAATGGAGGTATTAAAAATCATCTGTATGTGGATTTCAAATATTTTCTGTTTGGAATTTGGAAAAACTTAAACTTACAAAGTTGTAGAGAATTTAATTTCCTATGGAATAGACATGAGATTCGAATTTTTTTGATAAAAGGGCTATTTATTATAAATTATTGAAGTTTTGGAAATAAATGTTTTTTTTATTAGAAACATGGGTGGGACCCACTTTTGGTTGGTGTGGAAATCTGATTTTGGTAGGCCCCACTGGTGGTGGCTGAAATTTGGGTCAAAAATGTGTGCGTAGAAATTTTTTTGAAATAGTAATATTTTATTAATTTAGTCTCCTATGGTGTTCTAACATTTTCCTATAAATAGGCGTATAGGTTAGAATTGGAAATCACACCAGAAACATAAGTTTTCTCTCTCTATATTATCGAGCGTATTTTTTTTTCAGTATTTAGATACTTTGAGAGTTGCTATTCAGTGCAAGTTTCCTTCGGCATTACATCCGATATTCCGATCGTAAAATCTTTGTTATTTTGAGGTAAGGATCACTACAAAAAATGGGCCTTTATAGCGATTTTTTGGGCAAGCGACCTTATAAGTCGTTCTTGAAAAGTATATGTTTAGCAACGAAATTTGTCCTTCGTTGCAGATTGTGTCGATTTTCACTTTTTGCAACGAAATTCATAAGTCGTTGCAAAATTTTGTTGCTAATTTATTGGCGGGAAAAATTTCGTTAGAAATTGATTTGCAAAATTTTTACCGCTTGATTTCCCGTCATCGTAAGGCAACAAAAGCTTTTTGTTGCTAAAAATGGAGCTTTAGCAACGATTTTTTAGGCAACGACTTTTTAAGTCGTTCTTAAAAAGTATGTTTATGAACGAAACTTGTCCTTCGTTGCAGATATTGTCGTCGACTTTCACTTTTTGCAACGAAATTCATAAGTAGTTGCAAAATTTGGAAACAAAATTCGTTAGAAATTCATTGCAAAATTTCTAACCACTTGATTTCTCCTCATCGTGGGCAACGAAAGTTTTTTTGTTGCAATATTTCGTTGCCTAATATGGACCACATTCATTTGCAATAATTTTTATTTTCGTTGCATATTTTATACAACTTTTTGCAACGACTATTAAAATGTTGCCTTAAATTAAGATAATAATAATAATAATAATAATAATAATAATAATAATAACAATAACAATAATAATAATAATAATAATAATAATAATAATAATAATAATAATAATAATAATAATAATAATAATAATAACAGTCATAATAATAATAATTGTAATAATAATAATAATAATAATAATAATAATAATAATAATAATAATAATAATAATAATAATAATAACAACAACAACAACAATAACAATAACAATAAGCCATCAGAGCAATGATAACCAGCGGGGAGGAAAGAATACGGACAAAAGCGGTAACCATTCGGGTGATAATCGTGGCCATGATAATAGAAGAAGCGAGTAGGGAGGAGATTTCAAGAAAAGAAGATACAACAATGACAATGTGAAGACGTTAGCACCAACATCAACGGTTTCTAGGGGAGGAGAACGACCACCGGTCATATGTTATAAATGCGGGAAAGAAGGACATATCAGCCCAAACTGCCCACAACAATCCAAGGTATGTTACAATTGTGGAAAGGAAGGTTATATAGCTTGAGATTGTGCTGTAGCGAAACCAAGTCCAGCGGGGATGGTGACTCCAAAGGCTGTCCCGGACAAGTCAAAGTCAGCGGTTCCTGGAAAAGCATTTGTCGTGACTGGCCAAAACGTGAGGAACCCGAACGAGGTGATCACGGGTAAGCTAATCATAAACTCTTGTGAAGTTTATACCTTACTAGATACCGGTTCTACCCATTCTTTTATCTCTCCTGCTTGTGCTCAATGTTTGAACTTGACTCCGGAGAAATCAAACTTTGACTTATCTGTTGAAACTCCGTTAGGAGAAACTTTCATTACATCCACTGTTTATAAATCTTGCTTGATCCAAGTTGGCACAAACACATTACTTGTTGATCTTATCTCTTTAAAGATACTTGCATTTGATGTGATTTTAGGGATTGATTGGTTAACCACTCATCATGCCAAAATTGATTATTTTCGTAAGGTTGTTAGTTTTCATATTCCTAACCAACCTGTCATGCGAATTCAAGCAACTAAACCACTAAAATCAATCACTGTCATATCAAGCCATAAAGTCATTCGTTTATTAAAAAATGGATGTCAAGCTTTTTTAGCCCATGTTATGGATTTGAATAAAGACACGTCAGATTTGAATAATATTTTTGTTGTTAGCGAATTTCCTGACGTATTTCCTGAAGAACTTCCCGGTCTACCCCCCAGAATGTTAAGATGAATTCTTTATTGACCTTGAACCGGGTACAAAACCCATTTCTAAAACCCCATATCGAATGGCTCCTTTTGAACTTCAGGAGTTAAAGGTCCAACTATAGGATTTGTTAGACATCGGTTTCATTCGTCCTAGTACATCTCCTTGGGGTGCTCCTATTTTATTCATTAAGAAGAAAGACGGGAGTATGCGACTTTGTATTGACTATCGGGAATTGAACCATGTCACAATCAAGAATAGGTATCCGCTGCCTCGCATTGATGACCTGGTTGACCAATTTTAAGGAGCAAAATCCTTTTCAAAGATCGATCTTCGTTCTCGATGTCATCAATTTGAAGATTAAAAGCGAGGATATTCCAAGGCGCCTTGTAAACTAAGATGCGGGCATTATGAATTCTTAGTCATGTATTTTGGATTAACTAATGCTCATGCTGCTTTCATGGATATGATGAACCGAGTATTCAAGGAATATTTGGATCAGTTCGTTGTTGTCTTTATTAATGACATCCTCATCTAATCCAAATGCCGTGAAGATCATGAGAACCATTTGAAGCTGATACTTGAAAGGCTTTATGAAAATAAGCTATATGCCAAGCTAAAGAAATGCGAGTTCTGGCTTGAGGAAGTAGCATTCCTTGGGCATGTGGTGTCAAAACATGGAGTATCTGTTGACCTGACGAAGATTGAAGCAATACAAAGTTGGGAGCAACCAAAGTCGGTGACCGAAGTGCATAGATTTCTGGGCTTAGTTGGTTATTATCGAAGATTTATGGAAGGATTTTCTCGAATCGCTACTCCGTTAACTCAGTTGACTCGGAAAGATACAAAATTCATATGGAGCGAGGAATGCGAGAAGAGTTTCCAAGAGCTCAAGAGGAGACTCATTTCGACACCTGTTCTGGCAATACCATCTGGTTCGATGGATTTGTTATCTACAATGATGCTTCAGGAAAATGGTTAGGATGTGTTCTCATGCAACATGGGAAAGTCATAGCCTATGCCTCGTGACAACTCAAAGAATATGAGAGGAATTATCCTACTCATGATCTAGAGTTGGCAGCAGTCGTTTTTGCGTTGAAAATCTGGAGACACTACCTTTATGGGGAGAAAGTGGAGATCTATACGGATCATAAAAGCCTCAAATATTTCTTCACCCAAAAGGAACTCAACATGCGGCAACGACGTTGGCTCGAGCTGTTAAACGATTACGACCATACTATTCAATACCATCTTGGAAAAGCGAACGTAGTAGCTGACGCATTGAGTAGAAGATCGTACGCGGGTATGAGTGCTATATTGTCAACATAAAGGCCCATTTTGTATGACTTGCAAATGATGGAGACAGAGTAAAAGACTCTAGGGACCCACGTGATGATGTCAAATATACGAGTAGAACTGACTTTAATCGATAAAGTTAAAGTTGCTCAAGCTACGGACCTGGGGTTGATGCGTATGAAGAAGAAAGTGCAAGAAGGTGTTATTCTAGAAGCAAGAATCGATGAAGAAGGAATACTTCGAGTTAACTCCAGACTTTGGGTTCCTAACAATTCTGACTTGAAACATAAAATCATAATGGAGGCACACAACACACCGTTTGCAATCCATCCCGGTAGTACCAAAATGTATCATGATCTTCGACAAACATTTTGGTGGAACAATATGAAGAGAGAGATCGCGAAGTTTATCTCGAGGTGTTTAACTTGTCAACGTGTAAAGGCGGAGCATCATGTGCCAAAGGGTCCATTGCAACCACTTGAGATTCCAAAATGGAAGTGGGAACACGTTACCATGGTTTTTGTTACGGGTCTTCCCAAGGTTTCTCAAGGCATAAATGCAATTTGGGTTATTGTTGATAGATTAACCAAGTCTGCTCATTTCTTGCCGATACGGGAGACTTATTCCCTTGAACGTCTTTTTCGTATGTACGTGAATGAGATTGTGAGATTGCATGGCATGCCAGTATCCATAGTTTCGGATCGTGACCCAAGATTCACTTCACGATTTTGGGTTAGTTTGCAGAAAGCTATGGGCACGGATTTATGATTCAGTTCGGCATACCATCCTCAAACGGACGGGCAATCAGAAAGGACTATTCAAACTCTAGAAGATCTATTAAGACTGTGACGCCCCCAAAATAGGTATACATCACTCATCTTGAGTCGCCAGATACATGGTACAGAATACAATTATAAACTTAATTATACAACTGTCGTGTAAAATACGACAAAACATAGTTGAGAGCTTTAATAGGAATATTGTCTTCTAGATAATATCCACACTCAATGGAGTCCTCATTACAATTATTATCACACTAATCCATAGAATAATGAGGACTACTAAAGCCACTTATCCTGGACCATCACTCCATTCCCCGACTCGTCCCAACTATATTCTCATTTCTTGAAGAGAATAATGAAAGAAAAGGGTGAGCTCAACTAGCCCAGTAAGAAATATTATAACTAAGATAATGCAGAATAAATTATCCTTAGCCTTCAACAGTATAACAACTGATAGGATATAATAGACAACAAGTTTTAGATGAACAACTACAGCGGAATAAGCAATCCATTAGAAGAGTCAAGTAGAGCATAAAATCTACTATCTTCTATGATTTAAAAAGTTCTTCAACAATTTTATCACTGAGACTCAGCTTAATAAATAATCCAAATCATCGAATCATCCCTGCACCACGGCCAAGGATATTCTTGTAATCATCAATATTCATGATTATACTGAATAATCCCTAGTCATAATCATACCAACAACTGTCCATCAATGCACTACAGGCCAATGATGACTTTTAATACATCATCTGTAACATTATGGGTCATGATTATGCCGAATGATCCCTGGTCATAATCATACCAACCAACAGTCCATCTATGCACGTAAGCCAAAGATGACTTTCATCACAATATAAGCATGAGGATGATGACAATGATATAAGCATTAATCAAACGAAATCAAAGATAAATATTAAAGACTTTAAATTTATCCAAAGTTTAAAAATATCCAAATTATCAACATGATACTGCTTTGTGGAGTAAAATTCAAGAATAATAATCATGTATCAAAAAAAATTTGGACAGAAAAGAAATATATTTTTCGGGTGAATAGTACCCCGTGAATAGTACCTTGTGAATAGTACTTCGGGAATAGTAACTCGTGAATAGTATCTCGACATGAAAAGTGCCCTAAATAACCTAGTGAATAATACTAGTGTGAATAGTAACCGGGTGAATAGTAATCCATGAATAGTAACTCGTGAATAGTACTCCGGCATGAAAAGTGCCCCGAATATCCAAGTGAATAATATTTGAGTGAATAGTAACGGGGTGAATAGTACCCATAAATACTAACTCATGAATAATATTCCGGCATGAAAAGATCAATAATTATCAAGAAAGCTCAGAATAATATCTCCATGAAAAGATACTGGATGAAGCGCAAATATTAAGGATATTCTACTAATTTCACAGAGTATAGAAGCAATACTTTAACAGAATGAGTGTACAATCAGGAATACGAAACGAAATAATATTACTCACATAAGGAGGGGAGGTTGTAAGACCCCAACTTTTTATAAATAAAATTGAATTTCCTCTAATTATTATTTTTGAATAATAAAGTGTTAATTTGATATAATGCTTTGGTTATGGGTGAAATGTGCAAATTTTGCAAAATAAGCAAGTGGTTATAAAATATTCATCATTGTTGTGGGAATATTCGTTTGGTGTCGTGGAATATTAAATGCGATGGTATGACCATTTATTAGGGCCCCATAACGAAAAATGGTCGAATGAAAAAAAAATGACAAGTATGAGTTTTTATAAATAACAACGTAATTGTTACCATTAACACTATTAGAATACACGGTGGTTAAAATACGATGAATCGTGTGGTCGCACAACAAAGACGCTTGAGATTCGCACAATATTTTTGAATTATTGATTCTTACGTGAAGGCACTACTCAATAATTATTACAATAATTCTTTTGTTTAATATTTTATTTTATTGATTCAATAATTCTTTGCGTTGATATTTTATATTATTGTTATTTTAATAATTATCACGACAACAATATTTCCCATTATCGGATCAATAATTCATATTATTTAAATAATATTATTAGATAACATTATTGGCAATGTCTAGAAAGTTCGTCAAGGAGAGTTTTGGTCACCTAATTGCGCGGCAAGAAGAGAGAAATCCTTATCGAAAAGCCCCCTCTTTCACGGAACTACTGGTTGTCATTATTGTGATTCTGTAATATTATTTGTGAATAATTATTTATTGATTTATATGATAAGAAAATATTTATTTTATGCGGATATAAATGAAGGAAATATTTAATTTTATGTGGATATAATTGAAGGAATTAATGTTGAGGTATTTTATCAGTATTTTGTCGGAATGGAGGTATTAAAAATCATCCGTATGTGAATTTTGGACATTTTCTGTTTGGAATTTGGAAAAACATAAACTTTCAAAGTTGTAGAGAATTTAATTTCCCATGGAATATATATGAGATTCAAATTTTTTTGATAAAAGGGCTATTTATTATGAATTATTGAAGTTTCGAAAATAAATATTTTTTTAATTAAAAACATGGGTGGGACCCACGTTTGGTTGGTGTGAAAATCTAATTTTGGTGGGCCCCACTGAGGTGGCTGAAATTTGGGTCAAAAATGTGTGCGTAGAATTTTTTTTTAAATATTAATATTTTATTAATTTAGTCTCTTATGGCGATTTAGTATTTTCCTATAAATAGGCGCTTAGGTTAGAATTGAAAATCACACCAGAAACATAAGTTTTCTCTCTCTATATTATTGAGCATATTTTTGTGAGTATTTAGATACTTTGAGAGTAGCTATTCAGTGCAAGTTTCCTTCGGCATTACATCTGATATTCCGATCAGAAATACTGTTATTTTGAGGTAAGGGATGTTATTTTCTTCGTAAATGATATTATTTCTTTCAATATCATTATGTCAAAATATTGGTATAAATTTTATTATGGAATTTCTACCTTTTTGTGTTGGGGTTACTATTCACGTATACGGCACTATTCATAAATATGGCACTATTCACCGAAAAATAAAATTTTCTCCTTTTTGTCTAAGATGTCTATTATAGTTACTATCTTTGATTGTATCTATGTTTTGATCTTTATTTTTGAATTATGCTTCACCATTGGTTATTATGGAGTATTATTGAACTTGGATAAACTGTAATACGAATTCTTAATATTTGTTCTTTTGTCTTACTGGTTTCATTTTCTTTAAGATATTTTTCATCATTCTCAGTCCTAAATGATGATATTACTAAATATCTTTGGCCTGTAGTGCAAAGATGAGTGATTAACTGATGAATATCTTTGGCCCGTAGTGCAAAGATGAACATGTGTTGAGATGAACATGACCAACTGATGATACAAATGAATATCTTTGGCCTGTATTGTAAAGATGAATATTTGATTCAAGATGTATATTGATTGTTATTACAGGGATAAAATATTAATGATGGACTTTTAAATCTTAGAAGATAATAGAACTCATTCTCTACTTGACTCTTCTAATGGATTGCTATTTCCGCTGCAGTTGTTGATCTAAAACTTGTTGTCTATTATATTCTATCAGTTGTTATACTGTTGAAGGCTAAGGATAATTTATTCTGCATTATCTTAGTCATAATATTCTTTACTGGGCTAGTTGAGCTCACCATTTTCCATTTTGTTCCATTGTTTTTCTCAGGAGGAGAGAATTTAGCAGGAACTAGCCAGGGTATGGAGGGATGATTCAAGATAGTTGTTTTAGTAGTCCTCACTATTTTGTAAATTAGTGTATCAATAAATGTAATGAGGACTTATTTGAGTGTGGATATTGTCTAGAAGACAATATTTTTATTTAAACTCACATCATGTGTGTTGTCGTATTTTGCACGACAATTGTAATAATAAAGTTGTAGTTGTTTCTGTACCATGTATTTGACGACTCAGAATGGGTGATGTATACCTATTTTAGGGCGTCACATTAAATGCATTTGACATTTCTGAGCTTTGATGGAGACTTTTTGCACAATTTCTGATTAGCAGACTGGCCCACTGACACAACAAACTGCTGTTTCACCTAACACCTGAAAAGGTGTTTTCTTACGAGCCAGGGCACTTTCCTTAGCTTCTTCAATACGTTTCTTTGTTATATACTAAGGATGACTGTTGTGTCATTGGGAATCCCGAGGACTTCAACGTTTATGGCTCATTCCATATTTGTTGTGATTTATCTTTAAACAAATGGACGAGGCTTGATGCTTCTGACATAGACAGATGAAGCTCTACGATTCTGATCGTGGTGTCTTTCCACCTTGGTGCTTGATCCGATATTGCTAGACGAGAACACTATGATTTCTCTTAAGTACTGGTACACTACGATATTAACTTGCTTGACTTGCAGACTCTACGCTTCTGAGAGCACACTACGACCTCTGATTTGGCTCGGCAAGCGTTTGGACTATTCTACAACTCCGGAGAGGCCCTTCAAAACAGGTACACTGCGATACTCAATGTTTTATGATTCTATCTTGTCTTCTACAATTTCTTGATCATCTTGATAGATTATGATTCAGTTGAAACCTATCTACTACATCTCAAGATATAGATCAACTTAACAGCTTTGATCTTTTCTTCTATACATTCATTTACAGAATGATAAACATTAAAGTCCAGATCAATCTAACAAGTTTGATCTATCACTAAGTCCTTGTACATGTATTCCGTAGAAGGACTTTACAGATAATCATAAATATTTACTTACAACATCAAATTTTAAATATGCAATCTCCAACAAATTATTTTATCAGAAAAGATAAAATATCAATTTTCAACAATTTTCACTTTTATATCCGTATAAAATAAATATTTTCCTTATCTTATAAATCAATAATTAATTATTAACAAATAATATTACATAATCACAATAATGATAACTTGTGTCGCTCCTCGTGAAAGAGGGGCTTTCGATAAGAATTTCTCTTTATCTTGGTAGCAATTAGATGACCAAACCCCTTTTCCGGATGTAACTTCCTTAGACATTGCCAATAATGCTATCTAATAATATTATTCAAATAATATAAATTATTAATCTGATAATGGAAAATACTGTGCAGTGACAATTATTGAATCAATAATATAAAATATTAATGTAGCAATTACTGAATCAATAAAATAAAATATTAAACAGTAATTACTGTAACAATTATTGAGTAGTGACTTCATACGTAAGAATAAATAATTGGTGCAATACTGGTGTGCTTCTTGTGCAACACCGCAGACATCGTGTTTTTAACCACCGTGTATTCCAACAGTGTTAATGGTAACAACTACGCCATTATTTATAAAAACTCATACTTGTCATTTTCTTCATCCGACAGTTTTCCGTTATGAGGCCCACAATTGGCTGCACCGTCGTACGAATATTCCTCGATAACAAGAATATTCTACGACCAAACGAATATTCCCCAATAATAATGAATATTTTATAACCACTTGCTTACTTAAAATATTTATGCATTTTACCTATAACTAACAACATTAATCAAATCAACCCCTTATTATTTCAAAATAATAAATAGAGGAAATTCTATTTTATTTATAAAAAAAAAATTGGGGTCTTACAACCTCCCCCCCTTATGAAATTTCGTCCTCGAAATTGACATACGTACCTGGTGTTTCAAAAAGGTGAGGATACCTAGCTTTCATTTTCGTTTCCAACTTCCAGGCCATTTCCTCAATAGCATGGTTCCTCCACAAAACTTTGACTTGTGATATAACCTTTGTGCGTAGGACATGCTCCTTTCTATCTAAGATCTTGACTGGTACCTCCTCTTATGTTAAATCTTCGGCTATCTCGTCTGGTTCTAATTCAGTAATGTGGTTTAGGTCTTTCACATATTTATGAAGCACAGATATGTGAAAAACATTATGAACATGAAACATACTTGGAGGTAATGCGAGTCTATAGGCCACATTTCCTACTCAGTCAAGAATCTCAAATGGACAAATAAATCGTGGATTGAGCTTTCCTCTCTTTATCGACTCTTGCTTCTAGAATAACACATTCTTGTACCTTCTTCTTCATACGCATCAACTTCGGGTCTGTAGCTTGAGCAACTTTAACTTTATCGATTAAAGTCGGTTCTACTCGTATATTTGACATCTTCACGTGGGTCTCTAGAGGCTTTAACTCTATCTTCATCATTTATAAGTTATACGAAATGGGTCTTCGTGTTAAAAACATCACACTCGTAACCGCATACGATCTTCTACTCAACATGTCAGCTACCACTTTTGCTTTTCCAGGATGGTATTGTCAGAACATATGCCGAAATGAGTCTCCTCTTGAGTTCTTGGAAGCTCTTCTCAAATTCCTTGCTCCATTAGAATTTTGTATCTTTTCGAGTCAGCTGAGTTAATGGAGTAGCGATTCGAGAAAATCCTTCCACGAATCTCCGATAATAACCAGCTAAGTCTAGAAAGCTACATATTTCGATTACTGACTTAGGTTTCTCTCAACTGTGACTCATATCCCAATCTTGGATAGCATGTCACAATGGCACCTATCAGTTTACCATTGCACGAATATAGCGTCCCCTACGGAGAGTCTAGCTTCGGTGCATTCCACATAAAAAGTCACCAGATAAAGGCTCATGTACCAACTCTTGTAGTTGGGTTTTTAACTCCTGAAGTTCAATAGGAGTCATTCAATATGGGGCTTTGGAATACCGGGTTCAAAGTCGATACAAAATTCAATATCATGATCTGGGGGTAGGCCAGGAAGTTCTTCAGGAAATATGTCAGGAAATTCACTAACAACAGAAATATTATTCAAATCTGACGTATTTTTGTTTAAATCTGATAAGTGGTTTTATAGCCACTTATTTGGATATTAACTGACTTGAATTTGTGCCTAATCTCATGTTATTGTTTATATTTTTATGCTTTTGTGCTTTGTTTTGCAGTTTTAGTATTTTGGAAACTTTCTTAGTGTTATTAGAGCTAAGTTGTGTGCAAAGCTATGATGGATTGATGATGGAAAGGAAATGGAGTTAAGCATGTTGCAAAAGGTTGGATTGAAGTCTTGGAGTGAAGTGCTATGGGGCTAAACGGCAGCAGAAGGTTGCAGTAGAACAAGTAAAGCAAGTCAGGCCTAGCTGATGCACAACGCAATTTGCACCTGACTTGCAGCTTATGATGGCAATGTTGCGTATTAAATCATTTCAGATCCCGAGAAATAGCAAATTGTGCCTATCCAAGGCTTATCGCGGTAACAATTGCCTTGATCTTAATTCGGTGATTGACTTTCAATTGAGATATGGAATAGGTTGATTGCTTGTAGAAGGAAGTTACGACTGTGGCACTTAAGATATGAGACTTATTATCAGTATACATATATATTCCACCCTTTGGGGGAAGGGATAGCTATTGTCATCTTCTCTCTTTAATTTCAATAATAGAATAGAGTAGATTAGTGTAGGTATTTTCTAGAGTTGATTGGATTGGAGACTTGAAGCAATTGGAAAGCATTGGAGATTCAACCTTGGATCAAGAGAACAGATTTGCTACACAATTCTCTACCCTTACTCTCTCTTTGATTCCTAATTGTATCTTATGATGTTTATTCTATATGCGGATGGTAGAATTAATTCAATTATGATTTAAATTCTATTCTGAGATTGCAACGGATTCTATGGATTAGTTATTTCTGATATGTTTCATTGTTAGCCTTCTTGATTTCTATGGGTTTGTCTATTAAGATTCATGCTTATTTGTTTAGTTGATTGGCCATCAATTACTGTGATAACCCATATGGACTTGAGAAATGAAGTATGGGTTTTGTGACACCCCAAAACCCAGGTACTTCATTCCCCCAAGATTTGGTGCTCACTATTCAAACATTCATACTATCTACCCAAATAAAACAATATTTGAATCATAAAAACCTCCCCTTAAATAGGGTTACATCATTAAGTTTAAAAACATCCCAGGTTATCTAACCTTTAAACATCATTCAAATGCGGAATTAAAATTATAACCTTACATCATTTAAAATAAAATCTAAGATCATCATAATAAAAGTCTAACATCATAATCATAATCAAAATTACAAGTCTTCATCACTTGTACATTTTTCCTTTTCCTTTGCTAGTCGAAGGTTCATCCACCTTCTCCTCTTTAGCTGTAATGAGTTTATAAATATGCAAGAGTGAGCAAAATAATTGCTCACTGGATATAATAGAGAATCAACAGGAGTATAACAACAATAACTGCTAATAATAAGCTCATCAAAAATGAATAGTACTCTAACAATAATAATCAGAAACTAGAATCCAAAATATGGAATATACATCACTGAGGGTCATAAGACCATGAACTACGTCCACAGTTGCAAGTAATCTTTCAACTCCAACTTTAACAGTCATAAGACTAAAAGGACCTCGTACTTAGGGGGATCAGCCCTTCGTACAATGTATTGTGCACAAATATTTTAACGCTACGCGTAAGTTATCCCCTAATAATAGGGTTGTTCATCTCAGTATTTAGAATACTAGTCCGCACCAAAGTAAGTTTGGTTTGGATACATTTCAGGGTAATTTAGAATTTAACGAACATTAACTCAGGATTAGTTGAATAAAACCAATAACATCGTACTATAGAATAATCGTAATTGAATCAACATGGTAACCAAAATCATGCTTTAGGAATAATCTAATAGCATATACTTTGAATAACTATAACATGCCTTGCTTGAACAATATTAAGTCAAGGTTAACTAGAATTGAGTACTAAGCATGCATAGTAGTTTGAACGATAAAATTATTAAACATTAGTATAAATAGTTGTGCATGCTAAACAACAAGTTAAATACAAGAATAACGTGTCAACATCAAACCAAAGTTTAAGAGCTTGCATCATTTATAAGGTAATCGAATTGAAACAATAAATAGTTCAACAAGATAAAGAATTAGAAAACTTGCCTTCCTCGTAGGCTAAACCGAATCAATTCGGATCACAATACCCTATATGTACATATATATATATATATATATATATATATATATATATATATATATATATGTCATCATGACATAGTTAGTCACTACTACTTTACAAATTTAACTAACTACATACATCATATAGGTTTGATTATTTAATCATATAATCAAGTTATAACACAAGTTAATTGTTAATAACATACTTATTCATAGTATAGAAATACTAACATCAATATTTTCTGATCCTACTATCATCACATAACAATTTCTTAAACATTTGAGTATAAAAAAGTACAATCGTCGAGATTATTTCGCTAACTTCTGCGTTGCGGCGCCACGATTTATATCTTGTGAGTGACTTATATGCATGAGATGACGCTACGGTGTGAGAATAAAACTAAAAAAGATCAATGCAGTCATGGCGTCATGGCATACATGAGATGATATCGCTAAGTCACAACAACAATAAAATCAGCTACCGATTTGTGACTTAACAAACGGTATAAGAAAAAACCAATTTTGGCCTAAAAGTTCCTTTCTAACAGCCTAATTCACATGCAAATCATACAAAGACTTCATGTAAACCTAATTCAAGAATTCCTAACATGTTTCTATCCATACAACAACACAAACAACAAGTTTAAAACATCTAATTTCACTATTTTTGATAAAAATTCACTTTTTGATGTTTTTGATGAAAATCAATACTGTAATTTTGTTTTTCAACCAAAACAGTTAATTTAAAGCATTTTATCAAAGTATATACACACTCTAACAAACTGAATAGCCAATTTATCAATAAAACAACTAAACAACCCATAATTTCTATTTTAACTAAACAATATATAATCACAAAAAAAACTCTCTGTAAAAATACTTTTCTTCACAAACATATACATAATATAAATTCATGGACTATTCTCAATCATAGCTTAAGAAAATAGTTTAACTCACTAGATTATCATATAAAATCACATACATAACAACTAATTTATACTTACACAAGGATTCTACAGATAATTTGGGAAGAGAGAAACTAAATTTTTAAAACTAAAAGAATAGGTTAATACCTTGAAGAAGAAGAAGAAGATAATGATGATGATGATGGCTATATCTTTAATTCTCAAGCTTCTTTCTCCAATCTCCTAGCCTTTCTTCCTTTCTTCTTTTCTTCTTTTTCTTCTTCCTCTGAGTTTTTCTCTTTTCTTCCTAACTCTAACTATGTACTAACAATCTAACGTATATAGGATATAATATATATTAATTATATAATATAACTCTAATTTAACTGACATAAGTTATTTTATTTTGAAAACCAAAAGCCATAAGGCTTGCTTGGCTAACCACTAACAAAAATAATCAATTAATCCTTACGCCTTGTTTGGTAAAACACAATTAGATTAAAGACTTAATAGGCATTAAGCCTTGTTTGGCAAAACTAAATTAAAACTCCTTTAAGTTATTTTAATAACTCATTTATAAAAGGTTATTTGTTACACATTTACTAAATTAAATTAATCTTAATAACAATTTATTAAATTACTACATCACATAAATCAATACCACAAAATTATAATTTTCTATATAATTATAACTTTATTTAATCAACTAACACATCCTTTTTAATTACAAATTCCAATAAAAAGAATAGTAATTCAATTAATCAAAACTCTCTAACTTAATAATTAAATTAAATTAGCATAAAATAATTAATTTCCTTAATTATTTATTTAACAAATAGCTAACCAAATTGAATCAAATTTGAACAATTATTTATTTAACAATAAACACATCCATTAAATACTTAAATAATTCAATAAATATTTAATAAAACAATTAAAAATTCTGGAATGTTACAGGTTTAGATCTGATCTTAATAGCTTATGATTGTATATTCTACATTGTGTTGGGATGTATGATTTGTGCTTAGGATAGACATATACCGAAGTGCCATTCGTAGTCAATTGAGAACTTGGGCTTAAACCCTAATTATTTATAAATTACATAGACATATAGTGATTTAGATAATGTGGGTGTTCATGTGTATTCTATAAACTGTGGATTATATGTGATGTGGGTATGGTACATTGAGAGGTGGCTATTGTAAGACCCCAACTTATTATAAATAGAATTAAATTTTCCTCTATTCATTATTCTAAATTAATAAGGGTTAATTTGATATAATGCTTTGGTTATGGGTGAAATGTGCAAATTTTACAAAATAAACAAGTGGTTATAAAATATTCATTTTTGTCGGAGAATATTCTTTTGGTCGTGGAATATTTTTTTTATCGGGGAATATTCGTACGACGACGCCACCATTCGTGGGGCTCATAACAGAATAACTATCGGATGAAGAAAACGACAAAGTATGAGTTTTTATAAATAACGACGTAATTGTTACACAATTAACACTTTGTTGGAATACGGTGGTTAAAATACGATGTCTGCGTGGTTGGTAATAAAGATACTGCAGTATTACAGTATTATTGAATTATTGATTCGTGACGTAAGAAGGCCTTACTCAATAATTGTTACAATAATTCTTTATTCAATATTTTATTTTATTGATTCAATAATTCTTTGCGTTGATATTTAATATTATTGTTGTTTCAATAATTATCATTATACGATATTCCCATTATCGGATCAATAATTCATATTATTTGAATAATATTATTAGATAACATTATTGGCAATGTCTAGAAATTTCTGTCAAGGAGAGGTTTGGTCACCTAATTGCGCACCAGTAAGGAAAAATCCTTATTGGAAAGCCACCTCTTTCCTGGGAACGACCTGATTGTCATAATTGTGATTCTGTAATATTATTTTTGAATAATTAATTATTGATTTTCATGTGGATATAAATGATGGATTTAATTATGCGGTTATAATTGAAGGAATTAATGCTGAGGTGTTTTATCAGTATTTTGTCAGAATGGAGGAATTAAAAATCATCCGTTTGTGGATTTCAGATATTTTCTGTTTGAAATTTGGAAAAACTCAAAGCTACAAAGTTGTAGAGAATTTGATTTCAGGAAGAATGGACATAAAATTCGTATTTTTCTGATAAATGAGCTATTTTCTATGAATTACTGAAATTTCAGAAAATAAAATAATTTTTATTAAATTATGGGTGGGACCCACTTTTGTTTTGACACATGTGGGCTGCTGAATTTCTTCCAAGATGGCTGCCCAAAAATTCAACAAAGCATGCGTAGGAATTTTGAATAATAATAATAATATTATTTTATTATTTAGTCTCCTATGGCGTTCTAGCATTTTCCTAATAATAGACGCTTAGGTTAGAATTGAAAATCACACCAGAAACAAGTTTTCTTTTTCTCTAGATTATCGAGCGTATTTTTGTGAGTATTTATATACTTTGAGAGTTGTTGTTCGGTACAAGTTTCTTTCGGCTTTTTATCTGATATTCCGATCAGAAGTACCGTTATTTTGAGGTAATGAATGTTATTTTCTTCAATATCATTATGCCGAAATATTGGTGAACTTTTTAATCAAATTTAGAACTTTTTGTGTCGGGGTTACAATTCATGTATACGACACTATTCACGAATACAGCACTATTCACCGAAAAATAAAAAACTTCTTTTTTGTCCAAGATGTCTATTTTGGCTACTATCTTTGATTGTATCCATGTTTTGATCGTTATTTTTGAATTCTGCTTCACAATTGGTTATTATGAAGTATTATTGATCTTGGATAAACTGTTATACGAATCCCTAATATTTGTCCTTATGTCTCATTAGATTCATTTTTTTTAAAATATTTTTCATCATCCTCAGTCTTAAATGATGATATTACTGAATATCTTTGGCTTGTAGTGCAAAGATGAATGATTAACTGATGAATATCTTTGGCCCATAGTGCAAAGATGAACAGGTGTTGAGATGAACATGATCAACTGGTGATACAAATGAATATCTTTGGCCTGTAGCGCAAAGATGAATATTTGATTAAAGATGTATACTAATTGTTGTTACAGGGATAAAATATTGATGATGAACTTTTAAATCTTAGAAGATAGTAGAATTCATTCTCTACGTGACTCTTCTAATGGATTGTTGTTTTCGCTGCATTTGTTGATCTAAAACTTGTTGTCTATTATATTCTATCAGATTTTTCCCTATTGAAGACTAATGATAATTTGTTGTATATTATCTTAGTCATAATATTCTTTACTGGGCTAGTTGAGCTCACCCTTTTCCTTTTTGTTCCGTTTTTCTTCTCAAGAGGTGAGAACATAGCAGGATCGAGTCGGGGTATGGAGTGATGGTTCTAGAAAGATGTTTTAGCAGTCCTCACTATTTCTATAAAATAGTGTATAAATAATTATAATGAGGACTTATTTGAGTGTTGATATTATCTAGAAGACAATATTTGTATTTAAACTCACAGTATGGGTTGTCGTATTTTGCACGACAATTGTATTATTGAAGTTGTAGTTTGCTCTCTGTACCATGTATTTCGCGACTCAGAATGGGTGTTGTATACCTATTTTGGGGGCGTCACAGCTATACTTTACTTTCGTGTTCTCGACTAACAAACTGGTGTAATTAGTTTGGCTTAACATGAAGTGTATGGATTTGAATGAGTAAATAGATGAAATTGTAATCTCAGGTCTTCATTATCTAGTCTCACTCTAGGAATAGTTAGGTTTATTTTATTTCATAGTTTACATAAAAAAAATATAGTATCATTCGTTTAAATAAGACTGAAATGGTTATGGGCTAATGCTTGGTGAAATTTATTAGTTAATTCTCCGTGGAAACGATACTTTACTTACTCTTTATTACTTATTGACCGTGTATACTTGCACGCATTTATTGATTGGTAAAACGACCAACAAAATCCATAACATGGGATAAGAAAGCTTGACATCCGTTTTTCAATAAACGAATAACTTTATGGCTTGATATGACAGTGATTGACTTTAGTGGTTTGGTTGCCTGAATTCATACAACAGGTTGGTTAGAAATATGAAAACTAACAACCTTACGAAAACAATCAATTTTAGCATGATGAGTGGTTAACGAACCAATTCCTAAAATCACATCAAATGCAAGTATTTTCAAAGAGATGAGATCAACAGGTAATGTGATGGTGCCAGCTTGAATCAAGCAAGATTTATAAACAGTGGATGTAACGAAAGTTTCTCCTAACGGAGTTTCAACCGATAAGTCAAAGTCTAATTTCTTAGAATTAAGTTCAAACATTGAGCATAAGTAGGAGAATAAAAGAATGGGTAGAACCGGTATCTAATAAGGTATAGACTTCACAAGAATTTATGATTAACTAACCCATGATAATTTTGTTCGGGTTACTCGCTTTTTGAGAAGTCACGAAAAACGCTCTTCCAGGAACCGCTGACTTTGACTTATCCGGGACAGCCTTTGGAGTCACCATCCCCGCTGGACTTGGTTTCATTACAGGATAATATTGAGCTATATGACCATCTTTTCCACAACTAAAACATACCTTGGAAGGTTGTGAACATTTTGGACTTATGTGTCCCTCTTCTCCGCATCTGTAGCATCTAACTGGCGGTCTTTCTCCTCCCCTAGAATTTGTTGATGGTGCTACTGCTGACGTCTTTCCGTCATTGTTGAATATTCTCTTTTTAAAATTTCCACTTGACTCACCTTTCATATTATCTTGGCCATGATTGCCATCGAAGTAGTTACCATTTTTGGCATGGTAATTTCCTCCACGATGATTATCATTGTCCCGATGGTCGTTGCCACCAGTACGATTATTATCGTGTTGTTGATCGCCCGGTTGAACAGACTCATTATCTAGCTCTAATAATTGAGCCCTGTTCACAACATCTAAATATAGAGAAAATTTGTGAGAAGTGAGGTATTGACGAATTTCGAGTTTCAAACCTCTCAGAAACATCCGCGTCATACGTTCCTCATTCTCTAATAAATAAGGTGCAAACCTGGATAACTCCGCGAACTTAGCTTCGTACCAGGAAACAGTCATGTTGTTCTGTTCTAGTCTGATAAACTCTACCTCCTTCATATGACGAATACTTTCAGGAAAGTATTTGTCATTGAACACTTTCTGAAACGCTTCCTGTTGGTTGATTTCGCAATCAATGAATACGTGCAAGTGTACACGGTCAACAAGTAATAAAGTGATAAGATAGAGTGTCGATCCCACAGAGAATTCTAATCAACAAATTCCAACTACTAGCACTATATCAATCCAATTTTATTTAAACAACCATAAAGTGTGATTTTTCAAAATAAGAAAACTAAATTAAACAATTAAAAAGAGATTATTCTAAAATAAAGCAAATAATAAAACTAAGATTTCAATGAATGAATTCAGATAAATAAATATTAAGACTTCAATATCCCCAATTATGAACTATAAATCAATTATCTAATTATCCCAATTATTATGCCTGCTGAATTGTTAACAGGAATTTTCAAATGCCAAAAGTCCTTTTCCAAGTGATCAAATGACTTCTATTTAGTCCAGATTAATCTTGATATATTCCTATGCAAAACAATTAATTAAACTCATTCAATTCCAATTCCTTATGTGTTACATGCGGTGAATAGATATTTCCATTCAATTCACAAACCTAATTATTCGCTATGCAAATAACTAAGTCACATGTTATCATGCCCAGTTCTAACCCTAGATCTCCTCTTTTAATTCCTTCTAGAGTAACAAGGTAATTATTGGCCAAATAATTAATCAATAAACACAAGGCAGGATAAACAATTTACTTTGACATAAATAATTGGAATAAATTGAATAACTAATTTATAGCCATAAAAAGATTCAATTGAAATCTTAATTAAAGAAATTAGTTCATGACAAAAATTAAAACCAACAATCTTTTGCAAATCATCCTTAAAGAATTACACAAATTGAAAGAATGGAGAAGAAGAAACTCTAAGTAAAATCTTCAATCTCTTCTTGATTCCTTTTTTAGCCTCCAATTGTGTAGTTCATAGCTCCCTCATTCAATCAAAATAGCCTTTATATACTCCACTTATCCAACCATAATCCTTTTTCAACTCAACTTATCAAATAACCTCCCCTTTAGTGCAAGTCAAACTCTTATTCAACGCGCGTCCCTGGTCAACGTAACTTAGGCCTCAGCGCCCCGACGCTGAGAATAACACTAGTCAGAGGGCCCTGGCGCTGGTACTAACAAATTACTGATTTGCCCCTGCTTAGCTCAAATGCCCAATATGCTCCTGTTTTTCCTGAATCTGCAAAATAAACACACATCACAATAAAAATTCTACTAAACAACTTGAAAATACAAAAATTTAAGCTCGATTATATTCAATTCATGGGTATATTACCCAATCATCACTTCCCAAGACATATTAAGTGCGGCAGGCTGGGTACGTTTCACAGATTCCCACTAGTAATCTGCCTCACCAAGGAACATAAAGGTGGTGAATGGAACCTTTTATTCCTCCGTGCATCCCAAGATATCAAATATCTTGGTAATTTGCTTAACTCACGTTTCTGCCTTGATAGGATCCGGCTTTCTCAAAAACTCCGGCGGTCCTAACTCCTTGAATTGCTTAGCAGTGACCAGCTGTGAGTTGCCATTGTTTCTACCTGTATTTTGAACAGGAGTCTCTCTCGTCTAGTTTTGCATGAACTGTAAAAAGCTTCTAAACATCTCATCGTTCATCGTCTGATCAGTGGTGTTGTTTACAGGAGGAACATTGTCGTCCTGTTGCACGTTCTCCTGATTGGTGATTAAAGGTGTCTCCACGGTCTTATTTACTCCATTGTTAACATTTTCAGCTGCCATTCTCAAATACTGTCACAAAACAAGGGTTAATTAAACAAATTAACATGCCACATAATATCCTTATATTCTGACCGACCAACAAATAAGCTTAGGTAGGACACATTAGCGAAGGATTTACTCGTCTCTCCCCTCCTAGTTCTATTCCCCGATCTCTGCCAAAGACCATATCCCTAAGCTCTGATACTAATTGTGACGCCCCCAAAATAGGTCCACATAACCCATTCTGAGTCGCCAATTACATGGTACAGGAAATAACTACAACTTCATTATTACAATTGTCGTGAAAAATACGACAACACAAATACTGTGAGTTTAAATAAAAATATTATCTTCTAGACAGTATTCAAACTCAAATAAGTCCTCATTATAATTATTGATACACTATTTTACAAAATAGTGAGGACTACTAAAACAAATGTATTGAACCATCACTCCAAACCTCGACTAGTTCCCGCTATATTCTCGCCTCCTAAGAAGAAAAATAGAACAAAAAGGAAAAGGGTGAGCTCAATTAGCCCAGTAAAGAATGTTATGACTAAGATAATGTAGAACAAATTATCGTTAGTCCACAATAGGGAAAAATCTGATAGAATATAATAGACAACAAGTTTAGATCAATATTCACAGCGGAAATAACAATTCATTAGAAGAGTTAAGTAGAGAATAAAGTCTACTATCTTCTATGATTTAAAAGTCCATCACCAATATTTTATCACTGTAACATCAATCAATATACATCTTGAACCAAATATTCATCTTTGCATTACGAGCCAAAGATATTCATTTGTATCACCAATTGGTCATGTTTATCTCAACACTTGTTTATCTTTGCACTACGGGCCAAATATATATTCGTCATGTAATCGTTCATCTTTGCACTACAGGCCAAAGATATTTAGTTATATCACCATTTTGGAATGAGGATGATAAAAATACTTTCAAAAAAATGAATCCAGAGAGATAAAAGGACAAATATTACGGATTCGTACTTTCGTTTATCCAAGTTCAAAAATACTCCATCATAAACCATTGTGGAGCAAAATTCAAGAATGGAAGATCAAAACATGGATACAATCAAAGCTAGTAACCATAAAAGACAACTTGGACAAAGAAATTTTTTTTTTAATTTTTCTGTGAATAGTGTCGTATACGTGAATAGTAACCCCGACACTAAAAGGCAAGAATTTCACAAGAAAAATTATACTTCGTGAATAGTACTCGTAAATAGTACCGTATTCGTGAATAGTGCCGTATACGTGAATATTGTCGTATACGTGAATAGTAACCTCGACATAAAAAGGTAAAATTTTTATAATAAAATTCTTACCAATATTTTAGTATAATGATATTGAAAGAAATAATATCATTTACGAAAAAAAATAACATCCCTTACCTCAAAAGACAATATTTCTGACTGGAATATCGGATATAATGCTGAAGGAAACTTGCACCGTATAGTAACACTCACAGTATCGAAATACTCACAAAAATACACTCGATATTATAGAGAGAGAAAACTTCAGTTTCTGGTGTGATTTTCAATTCTAAACTAAGCACCCTATTTATAGGAAAATACTTAGAACGCCAAAGAAGAAAATTTAATAAAATATTATTATATAAAAAATTTTCACGCCCACCTCTTGAAAATCTGATTTTAGTACACTTACAACATATGTGGGGCCCACCAATCATAACAAAACATTTTTCTTAAAAAAATTATTTAAAACTCCAAAAATTAATTATTCCGGAACTTCAATAATTCATAATAAATAACCTTTTATCAGAAAAATTCAAATATTATGTTCATTCCATAGGAAATTTAATTCTCTACAACTTTGTAGAAGAAAGTTTTTCCAAATTTCAAACAAAAATTGACCGAAATCCACATACGGACGATTTTGCAGGCTATAATCAAATTTCATTCAAAAATGGGGTCCACCAACATGTTTAACATGTTTTTAGCATTTATAGTAACAAAAATATTCTTCCTCCTCATTTATTCATATATCGCACATTCATTGTAAAAATATCACCATTATTATATTATTATATTATCGCATTATACATTTATATTGTAATATAATAATATATTTGAATGAATTATTTTATCAAAAAAGATAAAATATCAATTTTCAACAATTGTCACTTTTATATCCACATAAAATAAATATTTTTCTTATCATATAAATCAATAATTAATTATTCACAAATAATATTACAGAATTACAATAATGACAACCAGGTCGTTCCTAAGAAAGAGGGGGCTTTCCGATAAGGATTTCTCCTTACTGGCGCGCAATTAGATGAACAAACCCATTTCTTAGACAAAACTTCCTTAGACATTTCCAATAATGTTATTTAATAATAATATTCAAATAATATGAATTATTGATCTGATAATTGAAAATACTGTGCAGTGATAATTATTGAATCAATAATATAAAATATCAACGTAGCAATTATTGAATCAATAAAATAAAATATTAAACAGTAATTACTGTAACAATTATTGAGCAGTGACTTCTTACGTAAGAATAAATAATTGGTGCAATATCGTGTGCTACTGTGCAACACCGCGTATTATTGTGTTAACCATCGAGTATTCCAATAGTGTTAACGGTAACAACTACGTCGTTATTTATAAAAAACTCATACTTGTCATTTTTTTCATCTGACAGTTTTTCGTTATGGGGCCCACAATTGGTTGCACCGTCGTACGAATATTCGTCGACAGCAAGAATATTCCACGACCAAATGAATATTTCCCGACAATAATGAATATTTTATAACCACTTGCTTATTTAAAATATTTGCGTATTTTACCCATAACTAACCAAATTAATCAAATCAACCCCTTATTATTTCAAAATAATAAATAGAGGAAATTCCATTTTATTCATAAAAAATAAAATAAATTTTGGGGTCTTATAGTAACCAAACAATTACGGACACATGTTATGGCGCAGAATGGAAAGCAAAAAGAGAATTTACCAGCGTAAATTCTAAGAACACAAACTGGAATCCAGCAAAAAATAATACGATTTCAATTGAAAAAGATAATATTCATGAATGATACTCTCAACCCACAAGTCGGGTTTATATAACTTAACAAAACTTTATATCCAAGTCACTCTAAAATATTCCTAGAGATATGAAAATAAAAATAGAAATAAAATCCTCCTAGGGATGCGAAAAGGATTTTAATAAACTTCCTAGTTTTACGAAAATAAAATCCTAATAGGTAACAACTTAATGATTAAAGATTTACTACCTAATAAAATATTATTACCACAAAAGAACTAAATAATAATAATAATAATTAATCCAGCCTTTCCAAAGTTATGACGCCAATTCCAAAGAAGTTCCAATCTCCCGATGTGACACCCCCAAATCTAGGTACTTCATTCCCACAAGATTTGGTGCTCACTATTCAAACATTCATACTACCTACCCAAATAAAATAATATTTGAATCATAAAACCTCCCCTTAAATAGGGTTACATCATTAAGTTCAAAAATACCCCAGGTTATCTAACCTTTAAACGTCATTCAAATGCAGAATATTATTATTACATAACATTATTAAAATAAAGTCTAAGATCATCATAATAAATAAAAGTACAAATCAGCATCACTTGTACAATTTTCCCTTTCCTTTGCTAGTTGAAGGTTCATCTACTTTCTCCACTTTAGCTGCAATGAGTTTATAAATATGCAAGAGTGAGCAAAATAATTGCTCACTGAATATAACAATGAATCAACAAAATGAGAATTCAAATAACATTAGTGTTAAAGTTAATTCGAATGAACTAAGACGATTGATTTATTTAATCAACAGTTGAAATAGAAAGTTTGCTTAATCAAAGAATGAAGCTACATAATGTAATAATGGAACTAGCTCAACAAAAGTACAGAATTAGGAAATTTTCTCAATGCAAAAGATAGAGTTTAGAAACTTGCTTAATGTAAATATAGAGTTAGAAAACTTGCCTTGAGCGTAAGCTATAAAGTTAAACTCATGATCACCTACATATAATTTTTAGAACCACAATACCTATTAGATATGCTAACATGTCATAACATGATCGTTACCATTTACAATTCAGAAACTCTATGTGTTTTACTTAGCAACACTTGTCTAACTTTCATTATGTATACCAAACTATCACATAACGCATTCTCGATTTACTAATCACTTTTAAAATTTTGAATTCATAAACCACATAACATGACTCTATTTAACCTTGTTGTTACATGATTCTCACATTCCATAACCATAAGCTAAGCTACAACAAACAACCAAAGTCTGCAAAATAAACAGACTTCAGTGTCTAAAAATGGGCACTTTCGCGTGTCGCATGAGTTTTTTATATAGGGATGTAAATGCCAGCGCTGACGGTCACTGGCTACCACATGACTTGCGAGAACCAGATTTTTCAAAACAGAGCTTCGACACATTTTCTTAAGCTAACTAACACGAATTTAACTCATCAAACAGTGATAATAACACGTAAAATAAATATACAACTATCATAAACATGATTGCTAACATATACAACCACCTAACACAATTTAACAGCTACTAACACTATTTTAATTTCCCAATTTTCATGTTTTTCATATAAAACTCCATTTTTGATATTCATCCCAGAAATCATCACTGTGAATTCAATACATGACCAAATCATCTCATTCAAATTACGTTATGCTCGTATCACATAGAACTAACACATACAAGCTTCAATTTACAGTTTAACAAAAGAATTGACCATCTAAATTGGTACTTACCTAAGCCATACAAAGAATACATATACTGACAAATTTTCTTCCTACTGTCAAACGAATTTAGCATCCAATTCTCTTGTTCAAACATAAACTCTATCATTATAGCATGTATAATCACCATAACTAAATTTCATAACAAAATTCAGAAAAATATACACAGAGCATAGCAAAACTTTGCCGTAGTTCACATATGTAGACATATACATATATATAATAGGGTCGTATAAGAAATACCTTCAAATTAGCTTGCACAATCTAGCAATTGCAGACAATTTCTCAGGTTTCACTCTCAAACTCTCTCGATTCTCTCTGCTTTAGCAATTAGAATGCGTAGAAGAAAATCAACTGGTATGCGTAATGATATAATACCCAACTGACATCGGCTTAATACTCATAATAAGTAACATCAGTTACTAGGATAAACGTATATAACATAAATATATTATATTTATTATTTTATTTTATTTATTTATATTATTAAATTTAAATTTCAAAAATTAGAAATATCATAGGCCCTAAGGCTTGTTTGGCAAACCATTTAAATTTTAAAGAATTAAAATACTTAAGCCTTGTTTGACAAAAACTAATTTAAATCCTTTTTAATTTATTTTAATAAACACTTTAGCTTATAAACTATAATCACATATTATTTTCATATCCAACATTAACCCATTAAATTAATCACATACTATATTTTAATTAAATATAGCCTTTTAGCAAAAATCACCAAATTATAATTTTCATTATAATTTATTTAATAATTTAACATACCATCTAAATTATTAAATCAACACAACAACATAACTCCTCATGTTATAATACAAACCTCTAAATTATAAATTAATTTAATTTAGAAAATTCTCTAATATATTTAGATTCATCAACCATCACATCAATAAAATATTTATTTAGCAATAAACACCTCAACTAATATTTATATAACTCAATAGATATTTAAATTACACTTTAAAATTTTGGATCGTTACACCCGAAGCCATGACCCCATCTCTGAACCCGTCTCCGAACCCGAAGACATCTCCCGAAGCCAATCGAACCCAGCTCTTTGGGAACAGCTCCAGTCTTCGGGAATTATGACCGTTTCCTCAAACCGATTCTCCTTTCCCGTTTCCTATCTGACTCCTCCTCAAACTCCAGAGCTAGTTGTCCTACATCAGTCCTTCCAACCTGCGAAGAACTCGACCTCGAGTTACAACCTTGATTAAGTGGAACATCGTCACAAAACTTATAAAGATCGGATACATTAAAAGTACGGGATATGTTCATCTCAGCAGGTAAGTCGATCACGTAGGCATTATCATTGATCTTCTTGATTACTTTGTACGGACCGTACTTTCTCGGCTTTAACTTATTATAAGTACCGATGGGAAACCTTTCCCTTCGCAAAAATACCATAACCTGATCACCCTCTTCAAATAACTTCGAGCGCCTCTTGGCATCGACTATGACTTTATACTTCTTATTTTTCTCCTCCAACCTAGCTTTTACTTTGGCTTGAACATCACGAATTGTTCAGCTAGGTTTTCAGCTGCAACACTGTTCCCAGCAACCTTGGGAAGACGTGCCAAATCTAATGCATGTTTAGGAGACTGCCGTTACACTAAAGAAAAAGGAGATTGACCTGTAGCAGTGCGAGTAACATTATTATATGCGAACTCCTCTTGAGCTAATGCCATATCCCACTGCTTCAGCTTATCACCACAAATACTCCGAATCAAATTCCCTAGCGTTCGGTTCAGATTTTCAGTCTGTCCATCAGTCTGTGGATGTGCAGTGCTATTGAACTTCAAAGTAGTATCCACCCGTCGCCAAAATGTGATCGAAAAATGGCTAAGGAACTTCGAATCTCTATCAGAAGTAAAGATTGAGGAACCCCATATAGACGAACAACTTCCCGAAAGAACAACTGAGCCACGTGGGATGCATCCGAAGTCTTCCGACAAAGAATGAAATGTCCCATCTTTGAGAACCGATCAACCACAATAAATACAGAGTCCACTCCTCGTTGAGTTCGAGGAAGACCTAGAACAAAATCATCGACAGATCCTCCCAAATAGCACTTGGTACTGGTAGAGGCATGTATAGGCCTGTATTCTGAGCGTGACCCTTCGCAGTCTGACACACATAGCACTTACGAACCAAGTTTCCTATATCGTGCTTCAGCTGAGGCCAATAATATCATTCGGCTAATCCACTGATGGTCTTATCACGTCCTACATGACCACTCAAACCTCCTCCATGTAGTTCCCGCACCAGTTTCTCTCTCAACGAACCCTGAGGTATACACAACTGATTCCCATGAAAGAGGTAGCCGTCAACCACATGAAACTCTCCCTCCGTTCGTTTTTGAACACATATCTCCCATACTTCGTCGAAGTCTTCATCATTCGAATATAGTTCTTTCAGAAATTTAAACTCGATGATCTCTTGTTGCATAGTAACCAACAAACTTGCACGCCTACTCAATGTGTCGACTACCTTATTTAGAATACCCGATTTGTATTTTAGGAAAAAAAGAAACTTCTGCAAAAAAGTTTCCCATCGAGCGTGCATATTACTCAGACTTCGCTGATTGCTCATGTACTTTAATGCTTGATGATCAGTGTATAGAATAAACTCACGCTGAATCAGATAGTGTTCCCAATGTTTTAAAGCTCAAACAATGGCATAAAACTCTTTGTCATATGTACTCCACTTTCATCTCGCGTCACTGAGTTTTTCACTAAAAAATGCCACCGGTCTCTTCTCCTGCGACAGAACCGCTCCAACTCCAATACCACTAGCATCACACTCGACTTCGAAGAGCTTCTCAAAACTTGGTAGAGCCAGAATAGGAGTAATATATAGCTTCTCTGTGATTCCCCCAAAATAGGTATACATCACCCATCTTGGGTTGCCAAATACATGGTACTGAATACAAATACAAACTTAATTATAAAACATGAGCTGTGAGTTTTAATACAAAT